>ML782743.1:893906-940333 GCA_009831015.1 Picea engelmannii | reverse complement strand
CTGTCCTCCACTCCAAGACAAAACATATTCCCATAAAATATCATTTTTTGAGAGAGCAGGTCACCAATCAGATTGTTCAGGTCCATTACATTCCCACTACAGAACAACTTGCAGACATCTTTACTAAGCCCCTAGCCAAGACATCGTTTGAATATCTCAGACAGAATCTGGGTGTCATTTCATTTCACACCTAAAAAGTCCATCTTGTTAGGGGGAGTTGTGTATTTTTTGAATATCTAATGCCTCCTAAAATTACTGCAACAGCTCAGGGGGAGCATGTCCCTTCTTTGACATTGATGTCAAAGGGGGAGAAAAGAATTCGGGTGCCTTAGTTGCCATCAATGCCAAAGGGGGAGATTGTTGGAAAATGCTTAACAGGTAGCGTATGCTTGTCATTGATGGCAAGTACAATAGTGAAGATGGCAGGATCAGAGTGTGCATCGATAGACAAATAGGAACAACGTAGGCTCAGGAGGAATTTGTGCATAGTCGAAATTCTTCCAAGTAAGAAGGATGTGTAAGCTTGGAGGAGAAGTGTCGCTAATCGTTGGATCCCATCCAAAATTCCCGACAGCATGAGGGCCGTCAGATCTGAATAAAGACAAGAAGTGTGTGGGCTGAAGAGGAGGATAGATCTTAGGCGTTAGATCTGAGCACAGGGTCCGACCACCGTTGGATCGAGGAAAATCTACATGGTGTTTAAAGTGCAAGGAGAAAAGGGGCTCACAAAATCCTGAAAGCAGGAGGACCTTCCATCTCAAGGGGTTATGTTGACCGTTGATCCGACTCCCTATCGGGGTTTTGAGAATCTCGAGTTGAAGAGGTCAAAGAATAATAACCACAGGACTCGCGAAATCACGATATACGATACCCCGATATAATCTCGACTGTTGGACCAAGGACAAATATGGACCGTTGATTCCAGTCCTTGTCGGAGTTTCGGGGATCAAGAGTCGGACATGTCAAAAATTATTGACATCAGGAACCCTGAAATCACAATGTGTGAAATCCCAACTGAATCTGAACCGTCAGATCAAGATATGATCCAGACCGTTGACTCGACTCACGTCAGCAAACCACGTCAGCTAGGAACACATGGCACAACCAGGTAATGACAAGTGTCAGGCTAATTCAACACTTCAGGCACATGTAAGTCACAAATCAGAGTGACATGTGGCAGTATTCAACACGTGTCAATCCACGTGTGACATCATCAGATGTACACCACTTCAGAGTTTCGGGGATCGCAACATGGAGAGGCAAGTAAACAGTGCAACAGAAATGTCGAAATCGCGATATGCGATATCGCGACGTATTTGCAACCGTCAGATCAAGAAGTGATCTGGACCATTGATCTGACTTCTTCACGGGGTTTTGTGGATCGGGATTTGGAAGTGACAAGAACATTCACTACAGGAATGTCGATTTCGCGATATGCGAAATTGCGATGCAATCGTAGCCATAGAATCAAGCTCTGATTAGGACCATTGATCCTGTGCCATTACGAGGTATCAGGGATCACGACTTGGAAAGTCAAGATGCCACATCTCCAGATCCACGAAACGTGAATTCATGAAAAACGCTTTTTACATAGGCGCTTGGTTATGACCATAGTCACATTGGGGAAGGACCTAGTGTAGCAAGATTAATAAAGTTCATCCAATGGCACAAATAAACCTGAAGGAGATTGGAGGGATACTGTAGCATGACATAGTATAACTTCCAGAAACCACTGATGGTTCCAACCAGAGGACTTGAAGACATGGGATGATTGACAGAGAAGGTGAAGAGCCGCTGGGAATCTTCAAGAGGAATGAAGATGTTCGTGAAGGTGATGGACAGCTGGATGGGCATTGAGGCCTGTAACTGAAATAGAGAAGGTGAGCTCGACTGTCATAGAGAAGATGAAGAGTCTCAACTGCCAGAGAGGCTGAGGAATCTCAGCATAACACCCAGTGATGTTGAACGCGTGGGAAAAACAGCCAGAGAAGTTGAAGAGTCACGATGATGATCACGCAGAACACTTGAGATGTGGAGGAGATTAGCACGGGATGAGCATGCAGAGGAATGGTGAATATTTCATGCACAAGATGCACAGAAGCTACATATATATGGTACAGAGAAGAGAAGAGGTTGTTGTTGCTGTTGGAGGTTGCTATGATTGTTGTTGGTGAAGGTGATTCATGTGTGAAGAAGGAGGAGAGTGCAGCAGCTGAAGAGCACATAAGAGGAACTGTACAGTGAATGGACATGGCACACAGAGCATAAAAAGCGGAAGAACAGACAGCGCAAGTGATGTTTGCAGAAAGGCAATGAGGCAGACAGAGCAACGAAATACAGCAAAATAGTGATGAGTCTAGTAAGCCATTGTTGAACATCATATCACTGTAATAAGTTCCAGTAGAAAATATTTATATTTCAGGGTGGTTGGGAGGAGCTAAGGAGGACTTGTGTCCTCAAAGGTTCAAGTGGGTGCTTGAACACAAGGAGTTGGTGCTTCCTTCTAGTTGGTGCTAGAGAAACCAAGGAGGTGGTGCTTCCCTCTAGTGGGTGCTAGAGAAAATAGAGAATTGGTGCTCTCAGCAAGTTGCATATTGCAAAACTGAGGTTGTAGCCTCATTATGATTTGGTGCTCATATGTATGATACTGAAAATAATGTAACCATTACTTATCATATAAATAAAAAGAGGTTTTTACCCTGCATGGGTTTCCTCAGGAAATATCTGTCTCTGTGTTTCTCATATATGTGAATGATGTTGAAAGTGCCATTGTTTATTTCCCTGCATTATTGTGATCATCATTCAGTGTCTCTACAAAGAGTTTAAAAGAACCATAATTGTTTAAGCACGGTAACAACTGATTCACCCCCCCCCCTCTCAGTTGTCTAACAGTTTGGACCTTGTACTTTGATGGGTCTAAATCGCAAGAAGGGTCGGGAGTAGGATGTATCCTCATTAACCTAAAGAGGAAGCGAAATTTCCTATCCTACAAACTAGAATTTGAATGCACTAATAACACTACTAAGTATGAAGCTTTGGTGCAGGGACTAATTAAATCCATAGACTTAAACATTAAAGAACTAAGATTTTTTGGGGACTCTGAAATTATCGTCAGGAAAGTAAAGAATACTATACATAGAAACTCACCCCATTTGAGGAATTATCAATAGGAAGTGCATAGGCTAATAGAACATTTTGAGGCCTTTAATATTACCATGGTTCCCAAGACAAAGAATACTCTTATTGATTCCCTAGCTACTACAGCCTCAAGTCTATCCCCTTTAAAAGAATATAAAGACTCCGGGTTCACTGTGGAACTACTCTACAAACCATTAGTGCCCAACAATATTTCTAATTGGAATGTTTTTTAAGGAGATGAATATATTATAGACTTTCTAACCAATCAAGAAAATTTTAAAGAACTGGCTATTGATGATGAAGTATTCTAGGAGAAACTAGCAGAAACCGATTTCAACAACAAAAGGGACAAATAGATCACTCTAGTAGTAAACCAAGGTTTCACATGATACCGAAAGGGGTAGCCAATTTGGAGAACCTTTTGGACCTGAGGGAAATATTTAAAGGGTCAATGAACACAAAGATAGGGATCCCATGTCCCATATACAAGACTATAAATCTAGGAACCCTGGAAAACCCTAAGAATATAAATCTAGGAAAAACAGTGTCTAAAGAAGAAAGGAAAGCTTATTTCAATATTTTTAGAGAATATCAAGATGTTTTTGCATGGTCCTACTGAGAATTGAAAACTTATGACACTCACATTATTCAACACAAAATCCCATAAAAATCTAGAGTAAAACACTTTCAACAGAAGCTCAAGAAGTATCGTCCATATTTGAAACCCCTCATGTATCAAGAGCTAAAGAAATTACTAGATGCTAATATTATTTTTCAGGTTAGATGCTTTGCTTGGGTAGAAAATTTGGTTCCTTTCAGGAAAAAGTCTGGGGAAATCTGCTTATGTGTATATTTCAAAAATCTTAACAGATTATCATAAAAGGATAACTACCCAGTCCCGCCGATGGAATAGCTCTTGCGGACTGTGTCTAGTTTTGAGATTTTTTCTCTTCTAGATAGTTTTTCATGTTACAACCAGGTTCTAGTTTCAGAGGAATATCGATTGAAAACTACCTTCTGAACCAAGTGGGGAACTTTTTCTTATAAACGCATGCCCTTCGGGTTGATTAATGCATGAACAACCTTCCAAAGGGCCATGGACGTAGCTTTTTAGGGATTTATTAACAGATGTGTGGTAGTATACTTAGACGAAGTGACTGTGTATTCAAATAAAATAAAAGATCACATCCAACATATAACCCATATTTTCGAAAGGTGTAGGAAATATGGAATATCTTTAAACCCTAAGAAAACTATCTTTAGTGTCGAGGAAGGGAAATTACTATGCCATATTATATCTCAAGCATGAATTCGCATAGATCCAGAACGAATTAAGGAAATAGCTCAGCTTCACTTACCCCACAACAAAAAGGCGAGGCAATCCTTCTTTGGGAAAATTAATTGTGTGAGGAACTTCACGCGCGATTTTGTTGAAACTATCAAACTCTTAAAAAAATGACTCGCAAGGATGTTGATTTTAAGTGGGATGGCGAGCGAAAGGTTTCTTTCAACAATATCAAGACTGCCATATATCAATCTCTGGTGCTGCGATGTCCTAACTTTAGTAAAGATTTTTTCCTCTATACTTTCGCATCCGACAAATCCTTAGTGGAAGTATTAACCCAGAAGGATGATGATAAAAATGAGGCATCGATATCATTCATCAACACTAATCTCCAAGGGGTCGAACTGAATTACCCATCTATAGACAAATAGGCTTATGCAGTGTACAAATAAGTAAAACATTTTAGATCTTACATCCTAAAAACTCACACCAAAGTCATTGTGCCTAATCCCACTGTCCAATCCCTATTCACTCAACAGGATATGGGGGAGAGAAGAGGAAATTAGATGGAAGTTTTCCAATAATTTGATATATATATAAAACCTTCCAAACTAGTTAAGGGACAAGGATTGTGTAAACTCGCCGCAAAATCCCAAGACCAAATAAATGAATACCTCGGGTGGGAAAATGAACTATCATTATGGTGTAGTGAATCTTTATATGTTCCCCCGGGGCAAGAGTCTTGGTATGGTTGATTTACCTCTTGCATCATGGGACTTGCCCAGAAAACCTAAACCCTAAGGAAAGGAGAGCTCTTAGACTAAAATCTGCACAATATCGCCTCATAAATTCAATAGTTTTCCGTGTAAATTATGATGGGGTACTCCTGAGATGTCTTGAATGTGAAGATGAAGATAAGGTTTTGAGGGATCTTCGTGATGGTCCTACAGGTGGAAAATTTGCAGGGAATACCACTACTCACAAAATACTGAGAGCCAGCTATTACTGGCCTACTCTATTTAGAGACGCTCATACATACGCTAGAAACTGTAAAACTTTTCAAATGGGTGTAGGGAGAGAAAAGAGAGAAGTTTTCCCACTCCAACCAGTGACCATATCCATACCATTCGAGCAATGGGGGCTAGACATCATAGGGGATATTACCACAAGTTCTTCAAAAAAACATAAATACATACTGACTACTACGGACTATTTTACGAAATGGGTAGAGGCCATCCCTCTGACTCATGTGAATGAAAAGGTGGTAATCTAATTCATATAACAACATATGATCACAAGGTTTGGTATGCCTTCCATTCTTGTTTTTGACAATGCCTCTTACTTTTGTTCCACTCTATTAACATATTTTTCTCTAGACAAAGGAATCATAATCAGATACTCTGCAAACTACTATCCACAAGGAAATGAAGTGGAAGAATCAACCAATAATAACTTAGTAAGTATCTTGAAGAAAACAGTTGCATACAATCAGAAGAATTGGCATAGCTCGCTTCATAATACCTTATGGGCAGACAAAGTAACACCTAAGGAAGCTATAGGGAACTCCCTATATTTTCTGGTATACAGACAAGAAGCCATTCTCCCAAATGGATTATATCTTCCATCGCTTCAGCTTGCTCAGGGTTCAAGAGGACAACCCTCATCAGTTATTAAACAGAGAATTAATACCCTCCTCATGCTGGAAGAAGAAAGGGATAAAGAAAAATCAAATTTTTTTCACTCATCCGCAAATAGTTAAAAGATGGTTTGAGAAACATAAGGGCAAAGAGAAACATTTTGAGGTAGGAGACTTAGTTTTGAAATGGGACAAAGAAAATGAACCTAAGGGGAAACATTCAAAGTTCTAGAATCTATGGCTTGGACTTTTCCGGGTATCCAAGAAAATTGGGGCAAGAACGTATCGGTTGCAAAATATGAGGGGGGAACCCAATGCCCTCTTAGTGAATGGCCAAGCCCTAAAACAATATTTTTGTTAAAAAAAAAAATCGTGTGTGTTGTTTCATGTTATTTTCTAATTAGGAAAATGTGTAGGGGTAAGGTATACTGGTTGCAGAGTCCTTTTATTCCTATTTTTTCTTCTGTTTGGTGTTTTCTTGTAATAAATTTGTGTTTCGCAAGGCATTGGTTGACCCAAATCAATATGGTGTAGAAAAACATTTTCTTAACTCACGCTAACGTGCAACACAAGAAAAGTCAAGCAATTGCGATTTTTCTTCAAAGAGTTCTATATCTAGTATTTTCAAAAAAATGACCTTAGTGAGTGATGAAGCATCCTCCCGGTGGTCTGGTAAAGCCTAAAGGGAAAGATGGAAAGTTGGAAAGGACCACATGTACCTCTAGATAGAGATAGGAAGAATTTCACCTTAACCATTTCATCTTGCAAATAATAGACGTCCTCCTCTCCCACTCACCGAGGGCATCTCTTCCATAAATAAATAAATCATATTAAATGAGTGAAAAATGGGAGAGGGTATGCAGATAACTTCATCGAGGCTATGGATGCTCGTTGGTAGCGGAGAAAGGTCTATGACGTCAGGGTGACTCCACCGGGGCTATGGACTCTCGCTGGTAGCAGAGCAACACCATAGCGAGTGAATGATAATAGCTAAAACGACCTTGAGCCAGTGAATGACTTACCCAACTCTTGTCAAAAGGGGGTATGGGTCATGGTCAAGAGGAACAAAGGTGGAATAAGGGTTAAACTCCATAGGCAGGCCCAGATTCACGAACCGAGGGAATTGTAAACGCTTGGATAGGAAAGACTCTGATAAAAGAAAAGCCAATTAGTTTCGCAACCAACTTCGACATAAACTAAGCCCGAGGGAAGGAAAAGAGATTCTTCTTTCACCCAGAGAATTGAAATTTGTTGAGTGCTCAACACACCCTAAAATAATTTATGAAATTCTATCACTTTTGGGTTACACTTGTTTACTTTCTCTTTTTTTCTGAATTGAGTCCACTGTGAAGGGATTGCTAATTTTGTTTTCATGACTTTTCATCGATCAAAGTGAATTATCTTGAACCTATGAATGAGAAAACCTTTGTTTCTAAAAGAACTTAGCATTCTAACTAAGAATTTGCAGATAAAATTGTGACTAGCGCACCTGTGTTCAGCGTCGAAAAACTCCAACCAAGTAAAATGACCACACAGTAACCATAATCGTCGATCGTCGATACACCATCAGCATCGGTAAAAGGCGGAGTAAGTTGTGTTAGTTATTCAGCATGAAGATTCAGGAGATAATTGATTCACATCGGCGTCGGTGAAATACGAGAGGACTAAATGTTGGCATGAGCCATGATAAACCCTGATAACCGATGACAAATGCATTTGTTTGGGGTCAATGAAATCTTGAAGGGTTAAATCACTGAAAATTTCTGCATTGACATATTGCCGATCCCCGATGCACTTTTGCTATCGAAAACTTTTAGAGGGAATTAATCCGGGAGCACTTGGTTAAGCTTATCATAAATCGTCGATCCTTGATACTTTTTGGCATCGGCGGGGTAGGATCTATTGTTAGAACGATTAGCTAAGGAAAAGTCATCGATTCCAAATAACTCGATTAAATGAAGACGTCGGTTTCAAGTGCCACCTGTCTTTGTCACATAGGGATTTCGTACGGTCTAGTTTCATCCTAAGTCACCTTAAGGTTCCTTGTGTCCTAGTCACACTTTTGAGTCATGTTTTCCATGTCATCTTTGTATGGCAAGATGGATCGGCGTCGGAGATTTTTCTAGGAGATATCAACGAATAATGTTTAAAGAGAAACCTTGACTCACGATCCACCGGTTAGATTAGTGAAACGATGGGATGTTTTCAACACGAGATATGATCTGATTCTGTCATTTAATAGGCCATTTAATGTTTCTCCCCACATACATTGTTACCCCATGCACCAATTGAACAACGAGAATTTGAAATCATCGACAGACCATGTTATATATCGCCCCCACACCGCTGACCTACGATTGAATTTAATTTTAAACATAATGAATTTCTTGCGACAGATTTTGTAGAACCGAACTCATATCCTGAATTGAATAATTGATGCGACAAGGTAATTTCATCTATGTTTAAATCATGAAAACAGCTTCGAACACTTCTATTCTGCAAACAAATTTCCATTTCCAAAGAATCCGAAGAAGCGAAGTGAGCGTCTCAAGACTGCGTTGATTCTTAGACCATCAAAACCAGGTTAAGCTAGCAACAAACATATGTGTTAAATTTTATCAGTTTGGCGGTTGTAATTTGTTATATATCATCATTTTAACTTTCACACAGTGTCTAACTATGTTCGAGCTGCAGGAAAAAATGCCTCCAAGAAATCCAATGACCATATGCTCGTCGAGGGAACCTAAGCTAAAGGAGGCAAAAATTGGTGAGGGTTCTTCTCTTGGTACTGCGAGGCAGTTGGAATACGCTCCCAGGGCGGAGCCGATCATTAAAACCTCAATGAAGAAAGAATTCATTCAACCCTCAGTCTTTGACGATTCAAAAGAGACCACTAGATCCAAAATAATGTTCCCACAGTGGGGAGATCTATTGAACAGAATCAACCAAGAGGATTACCCAAAGTTTATCCCACACAGCGACCCAGATATAAGGGTGCTAGACGACCAAGTTTTCTCAAACATTTGGTGGTCGTGCTTTCACATGGTATCCTACTAAACTCCATTTTTCCCATGCATCGAGACCCAAAGTTGGTTAATTGATCACACAAACGTGCATAAACTTCTGATCAATGATGAGAATGGTGGGTGTGCCGGAGTTTTTCTCCCGACAGAAGTTCAAAAGTATTACAAGCTCAGGGACCCAGAGGAGCGGTTGAACACATACTTCATGGTGAATTTCTATTAATTCCATGACACCATCCGATTGATGGCCTCATGGTGGAAGGAGGACAAGAAATTTACAAACCAGAGAAATGGTTGGTATGGGACAGTGAACCTGAGGAAGCCATACATCTACTTGATGGCTCTAATCTTTCGACTATATGGAGAAAAGAACTTCTCCAAGTTCTCAAAACCATGGATGCCCCTGGCATACACTATGGCGATCTTTGGGAGTAGCTTCAACTGGGGAGAGATAATATCCAAGCAATTGAGAATCAATGTATTGTAGGCTTAAATGCCGAAAGAAGGAGAAGCTTTCGCTTTTCACATGGCCTTGTACCTACTCTATGTAATCTGCACGCGGAATGTCTTCGTCAGTATGAATGTAAGTTGGCACATTGTAGAACTACCTATTCATGTCTACTTCAACATATTATGGGAGAACAGGTACAAAAAATCTTATGCCCTTATTTACGATTAATTCATCGCCTGATTTTATTTCATTTTATTTAAAAAGGAATTCCCAAGGCTGTCTGTTGCAGCCAAGAAAATGATATCGAAGGTAGGCCACTGGTATATAGATGAACACAAAACTTATATCAAGGTGTTTGGGGCCACCAGAGCACCACATTTACTCCCTTCTCATATCCCAAACTGGCTCATTATAGGAGAAATCTGTTATCAGATGATCATGAAGAGCTATAACGCCACAGTAATTAAGGACAAGAAACGAGCATTCACACCCTACGACTTCCATGTGGGGTTTTATATAATGAAAGGCACTGCTTAATCCAAACAAGAAGGTTTGAGTCAACTTGAATTCAGGTTCCTGACAGTTTAGTTTTGCAAGCACAACCCTAAAGCCCTGGTCCCCCAAAACGCTTTACAAGCATCATCATGTTGGCCATACCCGCATAACAAGTTTGAAGATGAGATTTTTACAAAATACGTTAAGGACTAGGAGGAGGTATAAAAGAGGAAATCCAACCCAAACATGACCAGGTTCAAAGCTATTCGCATGTATGAGCAGGTTGAGACAATAGGGAGGTTGTCTCAAGAGGCTCTCAGGGTTAGAGAAGAAATCATAGAAGCAGAGACCACGGAGGAAAAAAGGAGAGGGTTGGTGTCACTAGAAGGAGCCCAAATAATTATTCACCAGTTAGAGAATGATCCTCAACTCATAGAAATGATGAGGATTCCCTCAAACAACCCAAACACAATCGGAGGAGAGCCAAGTGGCTTAGATTCAATACAACTAGAGGAAATCACCGGCCTAGAAAACCCTAGAGTTCCATCACCACATATTAGATCATCGACAACCATTCCAACACATCCTGAGGTTTCAAGAACTTCAGGTGAAACAGGTGTACCAAACCCCCTATTTGATCTAATAATTATCTATGACGATGAATAGAGTTAGGAGGTCTCCATGGTAACTCCAATACCGATTACAAAGGAGAAGGAACCTGACAAGACATCTTCTCCAAGTCCCGATGCTCCAATTCAAAACCTTCTATAGAGTGACCATGAGGTCGAAAGTGTCTTAGACATTGAGTTTCTCAACCTATCAGAGACCCCAAAATATAGCTCAAGGGATGAGCTAGGATGGGTTGTTCAAAAGGATGAAGTTCAACAACAAGATATTGGCACCTCGATATCCGATTACCATGTAAGTACTGAAACTATCCTTGGTTCTTCAATTTTGGTTGATACCTCACGAGTCGATGAACAAAAAACGGAGGTCGAGCCATCAGAGTGTATTAAATAAGTACATGATCCAATCCTAGAACAGATACACACAACAGGGAGCCTGAGAAACACTCTAACCTAGGGAGAATATAAAATCTCTGACCATGTTGATGAGGTTGTTGATATATAGGCGATCGCTTATGACAGGAATCGAAAAGATATCATGAAGAGGACCACCAAGAAGAGAAGACTCACGATGGATATCTCAATTCTCATCACTACAGAGGAGAATTTTCTCATTACAAAACATGCAAAGATGTATGAGCTCATCAATGCAGGGATGGATTTCACGGATGCCACGTTGGATCAAGCAAGGAGAGATGAAAAGGAACTGGTCATTGCACTAAAGGAGTTGGAGCATCTGTGCCATTTGGGAAAATACTATCAAGATTCAAAACAGTCCATGATGTTTCTGAGGAGTGAGTTCCAGGATGCTTATGAAAATTTCATAGAAGAACGATATCTTTTCACTGGAGGCATAGCCGATTTCCAAGAAGATACCCTTATGGAACTAGAAACCTACAAGGACATGGAAAGGTAGTATGAAAAAGCATACCAAGTGGTAGAAATAATTGATTACATCAACGCAGTGCAAAAGGGATGAGACGCCGAAGAGCACGGTATTCGAGTGCTATGGGATAGCAACATCTCTCGGATCAGGAAAGCATATGAATAATGGGTAAGGATGGCCCATGAACCTCAGTCGGAAATAAAGAAGAAGTGGGTCGAGTGTGAAAAATCCTGGAAAAAAATTAATCGGGAAATGAAAGGAATTGGCCTCCCAGAATTCATCTCACCCGAAGATTTTGTCGACCTGCATGGCATAGTAAAGCGACACGTAGAACAACACTCAGCATGGGAATTAGATATTGCACATGTAGAAAGCATGGTGTCAAGTCAAATACAACAATTTATGGAGCATATGATCAAGGCTCGTGCAGTTATGCAGTGATTGAGTATCAAAATAGTCAAATACAAAGAACATGAAGTAGAAGTGAAAGAAATTATTTCAACCCCAATGGACCAGCATAGGTTCCTGTATGCCAACACATGCGAGGATCTCTTCGTCAAGTGGTCAGAATATGAGAAGATTCATCCACTCCAGTAGAACCATGAGATGATTCTCATAGAACAAAGGGATCAAGAGCCATGTGGAGATATTTTGTTTTACTTAACTTAAACTTGTAGAAGCTATTTTAGTTAGTGATTCTTTATAAATAAACGGATTGACCTTTTAGCAAGGGTTAATGGTTTTGGGAAAATACCCTCTTTTTTGGAATTGTAAAGAACTATTTCCGAACAACCTTAATTGAGAAGTCATGTTTAGGACCAGAGACCAATTTTTTTTTTCATTAATGGCGTTATGTGATTGGATTGAGGAGGAATTACTTCCAACTTTATTTCAGTAATTGATGTTTTAACAAGTAATAGTTTATGAATCTATTGATAAGTTATCTGTTTCAATATTTTTGCAATTCTTTTTTTTAATGATGGAAATAAAATCGTTGTGTTAATGTGTGATTAATGTTAGAGATAAGGAAAATATTTTTCTTGCCATCATCTTATTACATGCGTATTTTTCTTACGATAATTGTATCTCAGTCAAAGTTGAAATACGAGCAAGTTAATATATTAGTATTGGGATTGTAACAGGTGTGAATACCTTTGTCTGCATGCTTGAGCACGAGGATTATCCCAAGCTCATCCTTATTCAGTAGTTAAGAATCCCTTCTACCAGTTGGTTTATACCATCACATATAATTTTATCAGATCCATCTATTAAAAGAAAAGACAAAAAGAGAACGTTTAAGTTGGAGGAACTTTCATAGGAAGATATCATGTCAATCACCAAGTAAATCCCATCGATAAATTAGCCAGATCAAAAGATATAGAGAACCATTCCACCATCAAATGATGCATATTCTAATTGGGCCTCTAAGGCGGGTTTGGTTCCTATTATTGAGTCAAAGGGATCTTAGACCCCTCAACAGGACCCTTTGTCTTCATATTTCTTGGAAAGATCATGAACCACCACATTTTCTTTTCCCTTATTGTAAGCAATCTCATAATCATATCCAAAGAACTTGGTTTCCCATTTTAGTTGTTCTAGGGATGAAATTTGTTGTTCTAGGAAGTGCTTGAGGATTTGAAGATCTGTTTTAAATTGGAAGCATTGTCCCAATAGAAAAGGGCGTCAGAGATCCATTGCATGCAAAATAGCCACATTTCCTTTTCATAAATCAATTATCCTAGATGTCGGTTTCGCAACTGTTTGCTAGTGAAAACCAAACGTCATCCATCTTGCATGATAACTACCCTAATTCCTCTCCTGCATACATCACATTCCATAAAAAATTCTTGGTGAAGTCAGGTAGGGCCATTTTAGGAGTAGTGCACATAACTTTTTTCAAGGCTTGAAAGGATTGGTCAGCTATTGGAGTCCAACTGAAAGAATTATTTTTAAGGAGAGTTTTGTGAGGAGATGCAATTTCATCATAATTATAAACAAACTTATAATAATATCATGTTAAACCTAGGAAACCATTTAGACTTTTAAGAGTTTTAGGGCTAGGCCAATTCTACATAGCTTTAATTTTCTTGGGATCCACCCTTACACCATCCTTGTCAACAATATGACCCAGGTACTCAACTTCAAAGGCGGAAAAAGAACATTTAGATTGTTTGAGGAAAATTTAGTTCTTAGAGAGGAGATGGAGAACTTGATCTACATGGGTGAGATGGGATGGCCAGATTTTACTAGAGATGAGAATATTATCAAATAAAACTAACACAAAGTGATGGAGGAAAGGACGAAAGACATGATTCATGAGGCTTTGAAAACTGGAGGGGCCATTACAGAGACCAAAGGGCATTACCAAGAACTCATAGTGGCCCTCATGAGTGAAAAATGAAGTCTTGGGGATGTCTTCCTCTTCCATATGTATCTAGTGGTATCCTAAACGTAGGTCAAGTTTGGTAAAGTATTGATCCCCACTGAGTTCATCCAGAAGGTCATCTATGATAGGAATGGGAAATTTGTATGTGATGGTAAGTTTGTTAAGGGAAAAAAAATAAGGACACATGCGCCAAGTTACTTCCTTCTTGAGGACCATGACAATAGGGGAGGAATAGGGGTTGGTACTGGGACAGATAACACCCGCTTCTAACAATTCTTGGACAGTTTTCTCAATTTTATTTTTTTCAACAAAGGGATGATGATAAGGGAGAACATTGGGGTGAAGATTCCCTAGGATTAAATGAATGGAATGGTCATGGTCTCCATGAGAGGGGAGAAATCCCTGGGAGTTTGGAAAATAGTGATATGGAAGGAAAGGATTGCTTGAATTTTGGGGTGTATCAGGGGTGTCTCAACTACTTAAATGGAATGGAGTTGAGAAATGACGCCAGAATGACCTTTTTTGAGTAACTTTTCCATGTGATGAGAACTGATGATCTTTGGAGACCCTGTTGTAATTCCTTGGAATTTATATTGTTGTCCTTCTTCTTGGAATTGCATGGTTAATTCCTTAAAATACATGGTGATGGGGCCAAGAGTGCATAACCATTCAACACCAAGCACAATGTCACAACCACCCATGTCAGTATAAAACATGTGAGATTTCATGTTATACTGACCAATTTATAGGCGCACATTTTCACAATGCCCCCCAAATTTCATGGAACCACCATTGGAAATCATGATTTTAAAATTATTGAAAGCAAGAATATAGAAATTGACTTCTTGAGAAAGGTAGTGATGAATGAAATTATGAGTGTTGTCACTGTCAACTAGGATGATGTCTTTCATGTTCTTAATTTAACCAATCAATTTGAGGGTTTGGGGAGTAGAAAAAATAGTGAGAGAATTCAATGAAATCAGTGGTTCAACTTCAGGAGGATCAGAGGGTGGTGTAGGATCATCTATTTTGGGTAGCTCTGCTTCAGGTGAAACCTCAACCTCTTCATCAAAAATATCCTCTAAAATGGCCATAATATTTTTTTGTTCTTTACACTTGTTCCTAGGAAAGTATCTATCATCACAATTGTATAAAACACCATTGTGTTGGAGTTCAACCATTTCTTACCTTATTAATTTTTGGACCTTAAGAGGAGGGGCCTAAGGAACAGGGGTGGTGGGTTTTGGGCAAGGAACAAAAGTGGGTTTTCTTCTCTGGACCAAGATGACATGTTGTGCCTCCTTGGCACATTTATTTTCTTCCAACCAAGTCTGGGGGTCAAGAATGATGACCTATACTATGATTTCATCCTTGATGCCACTGATAAAGAATTACCAGAAGAAATCATCTATCATTCCCTTCATGTGGAAATCCAAGTTCTTAAAGGAAGAAATAAAATCTTCCATTGTTCCAAACTATTTCAACTTGGTTAGATGTCCTAAATGGTGGGAGTCTATGTCAAAGAATCTACACAGCTCTGCAACAAACTATGACCAAGAAACATACCCTTGGCATGCATTTCAATGTCATTGCCACCATTGCCATCGTTCTGAATCCAAATAAAGAATTCCATAATAAAGCTTGGTTAACTCATCAATGACACCATGTAGGGAGAAATAGTGTTCCATATAAGTAACCCAGGATTGTGGATCCGAGCCATCAAATTTTCTTACCTCAACTTTGGTAATACGAGGGTCACAAGGTAGGGAGTTGGAATGAGAGTGTAGAGGTTGGTTGGAATCAACACCTTCATTATAGAGAGGTGGTTCAGAGGAGGAAGCACCCTGGAATTTTTTCATGAATTCATGGATAAAGGAATGGACTTTAGCAATTTGGCTACCAAGTTGTTCTTGGATAAGGTCCATTTTTACATGAATGGCTGAAATTTCCTTATTTACTTGGGCTTGAAGGGAAGTAAGGTTAGTACTCAGTTTCTAATTGGTTTCTTCTTGGAAGGTGTGAACCATGAGTGTATGAGGAGTGTGTCCACGGACAAAAAAATAGACAAGTGATATATGCCACTATGATCAGAGTAGCAAGAGGAGACCAATGGGATAAGTGGGGAATAAGTGTGTTGAGAAGGTATGGGTCCATGGAGTGGAAAAAAAAAATTAAAAATGATAGGTATCACAACGATTAGTACAAAAAGAGGAATCCAATGGGATAGGTCTCAAATAAGGGTGTGGACAGGCCCTAGATTTTGTTTTACTCATGTGGAGTTATACTTCGATATGAATAATACTATAGTGTCGAAATTCCCAAATTCATAATAGGAAAAAATGTGTAATAATTTTGCAACCAGAATAAAAGAGGCAAGGTTGTATGGCAATAGATCTTGTATGTTCCTTTTTTGTTGTATTTCTATCCCAAGGGTTACTATTTTCAGGGTTCCTATAGACAAGGGTTTTCCCTATGCTATATCTCTCTGATATATGTGCGGGGTCGAATAGTACTACTCGGCCCAATGTCTCAGGGCACCAACTAAGGAGGCTAGACCGTACTCTTATCCATACTACCTAATTTCCAAAGCACTAGAGAGTATCTTCCCGAGTGTTGTTCTCAGTGGCACTATAGAAGTCAGGTGGCTAATCGGTTGATCTATAGTGGGTTTCAAGATACCTTTTCCATTCAATATACAGGTGTTATCTAATGCACTGCCAATCGAATGGGGTACCAACAGGGGTTAAAATGGTGTCCAACAATGTAAGCTTTAAAACCTCTTGTATTTCATGTGTGTATTCTTCCCTGACTACAGATTTATGCGTTGAATGATAGATCATTTTAGTTTAAATACGTTGGAACATGTCTCTACCCTGAAAAAGAATTTAACCCACAATTCCTGCCAAGGAAAGTGATTTGATACCACTTGTAAGGTACTAGATGAAATATAATATGCAAAAATTGGAATATTCAACAGATATCAATGGAACAACAAAATATGAGAAGAGCAACATCAGACATAATACCTTTATTCAAAGAAGAAAAATGTTCACTTGCCTCTTTGAGAGGGAAACCTCCAGCAGAGAAGATCTATATTATAATAATTATTTATACTAATTCTATCTTCTAAACAAAATTCTAGAGGAAAATATTTCTATAATTGGAAGCTTTGATTAGGTCTTCTTACATTGACTTGTTCACATTTATTAACTAGGCCTTACTAACTAATGTCGACATCTATTACATGGAAAAATATTTGGGCTTTATTAACTAATGTTGGCATTTATTACATGGAAAATATATTATTCGGTCTTTGTGAGGGGTTAGATCCCTAACACTTTAGTACTGGAACAAATCTGATTATTAGAAGATGTGTAAGGAGGATGAGATGTTCGACATTTTGCGAGATGGCCATGATGGTCCATGTCGAGGCCACTTTGTTGACAAGTGAACGGCCTACAAAGTACTTCATTGGGGGTACTATTGGCCAAAAATCATCAAGGACACTAAAATATATGTAATGAGATACAATAGTTGCCAAAGGATGGGGAGGCTAGTACAAGCTCACAAAATTCCCCTACAGCCACAGGAATTAATTCAGCCCTTCAAAAGATGGGCTCTGGACTTCATACAACCAATCTCTCCTACATCAAGAAAGAAAAGGTATATCTTAGTTTGTACATATTATGTAACCAAATGGGTAGAAGAAAAATCTCTATATCAAGCTAGTGAAAAATATGTTGTTGATTTTTTTTATGAAGATATTTTTACCCGTTTTGGTGTTCCAAGAGATATTGTGATAGATCATGGAGTGGATTTCATGTCAAAGATGATGCAATCTATTACACAAAAATATTAGATAAAGTATCGCAAATATTCTCCATATCACCCTAGGATAATGGACAGGTAGAGTCCACCAACAAATTTCTAGAGGTGATTCTGACCAAGACCATACAATTGTTGTTGATTAATTGGGTTGGTTGTCATTGATGTCAACCCTTGAAGAAAGTCCAGTAGCACAAAGGTTTGGGTAATGGACCCAAGTTTGTTTGATATATAATGGTATGTGTTTTGATATATTTTCATGTAAAACTATTCTAGATGGATAGTACATGTCATGCCATTTCTAGTGGTATGTGGAATGTCACATAACTCCTCACGGTTAGATAGGTATGGCCATGTGAAGTTGGAGAACCCTCATGAGTCATCTAGAATCCCCAAAAAGTCAAAGAGGATTATTTAAATAATAAAGTGAAGTGACAAAGTCAAAGAAGATTATTTAAATAATAAAGTGAAGTGACAAAGTTAAAGAGTATTATTTAAATAATAAAGTGAATTGACAAAGTCAAAGAGGATTATTTAAATAATAAAGTGAAGTGACAAAGACAAGGAGGATTATTTAAATAATAAAGTAAATGGAGAACTTTCTAATTATGGAAAGTGGTTATAAGAAGGTTAACCCTAAAATGAGGAAAATGGATTAAGTGTTCAAGTGGCTATTGGATACATGGACAAGTGGAAAATTGGGAAAATTTGGACATAGGTGACTATGTGGACAAAGTCGCTATGTGGGCAAAGTGACCTAGAAGATGCTTCTAAGGAAGCTACTTGGAGAGTATAAATAAGAGGAAAGGCTCTCTCATTTTGATAACACTTGAGAATATTGAATATCTACGGGTGATTGAGGTAACCAAAGGATATCTAATCCAAATTTTAGAGAGAAGGTGAAGTAAAGAAGGCCGAAATTCAAGGGTGGATAAATTCTTTTGATGATGCTTTCTAAGGTATGTTATTTACAGGTCATCTCACCATTTCCACAATAAAGTTTTTTCTAGAATGATTCAGACCATGAAATCTGGAGGCCATTGAGGAAACATATCCAAGTATCTGTGGTACAAATTTCAGCTTG
The DNA here is from genome assembly GCA_009831015.1 of Picea engelmannii. Classification (NCBI taxonomy): domain Eukaryota; kingdom Viridiplantae; phylum Streptophyta; class Pinopsida; order Pinales; family Pinaceae; genus Picea; species Picea engelmannii. The sequence goes on along the minus strand of ML782743.1, from coordinate 921,498 downwards.
TGGGTCGTTGTATTTTTGGAGTTACACTCCGTGGAAAATAGGGTTTGTGGCTAGTCCTAAAACTAGTCTAAAATAGGTGTTTCCGGTAAAAACGTCATAACTTCTTCATAACAAATACAAATTTAGTAATACCAATTATGTTGGTTATATTACATTATTTAGTATTTTGTGTACAATTTTCAGATCCATAAAACAAATATTCCATGTGGGGCACGCTCTACAAGTTCACTCTCTAGAATAAGCCAGAATTCAACAAGGTATGCCATTTTTGTTATACTCCTTTTCTGAGAGGTTCCAAGTAGTGACACCTGGAGGAATTTCATAAAACACACTAAAGAACATTGTGTACTATTTTCAGATCTTTTTTCATTACATGTACATAGTTATTATTATTTCAAGTTAGGGTTGTTGACTAATCCAAAACTAGTCATATGAGACTAAAGTAAAGTTTGATGAAAATGCTAGTCTCTTATTGTTAAAGTTAAGGAAGTTTTGTAGGTTGAGGTAAAGGTTGGTGCATGTTTGATGCATGTTTTTATGGTACAAGTTTATTATAGGTTGTTTGGTATAGGTTGGTGCATGGTTGATGCACTTGTTTATGGTACACGTTGATTACAGGTTGAGGTACAGGTTGATGCATGGTTGATGCATGGTTCAGGTTATTGGTACAGGTTGTTTGGTGCAGGTTGATTGGTACATGTTTACAACAGTATATCTCATAATAATAGTGTGATATCGGTTTTGTCATTCTACTTATACGTCAGGGCGATTGGATGGGGCAAGGACATGTGGTTGTAGCCAACTTTCGGTTGTAGCCAGAGAATATAGGGGGTTGTATCCTCTTTCTGGTTGTATCCAGAGAATTGGGGAGTTGGATCCTCTCTCGGGTTGTAGCCTGAGAAACTAGGGGGTTGGATCCTCCTTCCAGTTGCATCTTGAAAACAAAGGAAGTTGGTGCTTCCAATGAATGTAATTCTTCAAGACATATAAGAAAAAGCATTATGTGGTTTTCTCCCACTTTGGGTTTCCACGTAAAAACACTAGTGTATTGTGTATGTGTATGATTGTTCATTTGTTCATTGTTTATTTACTCTGCAAATATTGGATTATAATGATACATTGATATAACACTTTCATTATATGGTTAAAAAGGATTTTATTTCTCTATTATTGATTCACCCCCCCTCTCAGTAATCCATCAATTGGCATCAGAGTAGGTTCCTTCAGAAATCAATTTAACCACTGAGAGGTAGATCATGGAGAGTAACAACATGTATAAAAATGGAATACCATAGTTTGATGGATAGAAGCATGCATTTTGGAGCATAAGGATGGAGACATATATACATCCACAGGGATTTGAAATTTGGCAATCAATTGTAGATGGATACACAGCACCAGCAGTTCTACCGACAAATGATAAAGCAATGAAAATCGGTCAGAATAATTCCAAAGCCACAAGTGCACTTCTAAATGGTCTTGGAGAATCAGTATTCACCAAAGTTGCACATTGTAAATCTTCTAAATATATTTGGGACAAACTTTGAAATATTTATGAAGGAGATTCAAAAGTCAAAGAAGCAAAGCTTCAAACTTACAGAGGTCAGTTCGAACAACTAAAGATGAAGGAAGATGAGAACATTGCAGCTTACTTTTTACGAGTCGATGAAACAGTAAATGAAATATTGGGATTGGGAGAAGAAATCAAAGAATCTATAATTGTTAAAAAGGTACTAAGATCTCTTCCTATGAGATTTGACCCTAAGATATCAGCACTAGAAGAAAGAGAAGATCTAAACTCAGTAATCATGGATGAACTACATGAAATCTTCACAGCATATGAAATGAGAACTGAATAGGAAAATCCAGATATAAAAGAAGCAGCCTTCAAAGCATCCAAAAGGTCAAAGCAAAATGGAAAGAAAAAAGAAAAATAACATAGAAGAAGCAATGATGTCTCGGAAGATGATGAAGAAGAAGACAACTTTTTCGGAAGATTGAACAAGGGAACCAACAGTAGGTATAGAGGTAAGCTTCCTTTGATTTGTTTTAGTTGTGATGGTATCGGTCATTTTGCTAACAAATGTCCTCATAATAAAAAGAGAAATGATGAAGGTTACTCAAATAGCAAAGAAACATATAAAGGAAAAAGAACCACAAAGAAAGTTTCCAAGAAAAGCTTATGCACCAAAGAATACATCTCATCATCAGATGAAGATGAAGTCAGTGACAGTGAGACAGAAAGAGTTCTATTCATGGTAATAGAAGACTCTGATAAAGAAGACTCTTAAGAAGAATATGAAGAGGTCGAAGAAGAATATGAAGAGGCAGAAGTTGACTACCGAGAAGAATTGTTGTGTTCCATAGAAGTTATAAGAAGAAAAAAGACTAAAAACAAGAAACTACAAGAGGAACTAGACAAGAAAGAAGACACTCGGGAACTAGAACAAATGATCACAAATTTGAAGATTCAAATTGAAGAAGATAAAAGAATTGAAGAAGCACTCAAAGAACAGCTAGAAGGAAGAGACAAGATCATTGGAAATTTGGAAGCAGAAATTGTCACATTAAGAAAGGATCTTCAAAATAAAATTATGCAGAACGGATCAAAATTTTTGAATGGCATTATCAGCAGTCAAAAATGTCATCATGACATGTCCGGAATTGGATACAATCAGGCAGAAAAGGGATCAAGTGTAACAACCAGGATTTCATTTAAGCTACCATAATTTAAAACAGAGCAGAAATTTTGAAACTTACTAAAAATTTGTTTACTCACGCATATTCATTCCCAGATTTTGATAAATAAAATAATGTTTTCCAAAACAATTTGCATAACAATTTAAATCTACATAATAATTGGCATACAAGTTAAAATTTAGTAAACACTTCACAATTTTGAAAATACCTGTCACTGATGCTAAGCTTGAATCCTCGCTTGAACCTTCGCTTGAACACCCCAAAACCACCACCCTGCCGACCAGTATGCCTGGCCCTAGGACATCTACGGACGTCCTAGCCCTCCGAGCCCAAAACCCCTCAGCCCCGGTGTGCACTGTAAATCCATTGTTCACTATCTCTCTCCCAATGCTTCCCCAAAATCTCCTCTCATCAACTGTATCCATCCATCCCCCCCCTTGAATCCTCCTCCTTCCTTATGCCTCCATCTCCGCCCCCCGAACCTTCACTCCCCACCAACCACCTTATCCATTCATTAAAACCTTATCCCTTCATTTAGTTCATATTAATTATCTTATCTTTTAATTAATGTTCCCTTTAACGTATGGGTTACGTTATCCCTCATGGGATACGTAACCCCTTTAACCTTATTTATGTTTTTATTTTATTTTCACCCATTGGTTTATTTCATAATTAGTCAATTACTTTATTTAATAATTAATTAATCACTAACCATTAATTTAATAATTAATCATTTAATGTCTCTTTTAATAATTACTCATTCATTAACCCTTAATCAAGGAGTTAATCATACTTCAGCTAAGTATAATCAAAATAATTAATTAATAACTTGTAATCAATTAAGGTTATATAATAATTAATTATAATTTAGCCAATGTTTAGGTTCATTTATGAAATTATTCATAGTAATAAGAAAAGGGTCATTACATCAAGCTCCAAAAAAATAGAACAAGAAACATATCCAAAAAACTATGCAGAAACAATCAAAGGGGATAAGAAGGTCTACAAAGAAAATTACATGGACACTCCTCCACCGAGAAGATTCAGATTTCAAAATCAACGACTGACAGAAATAGATAGGCCTCGGGAAGAAGAAGGATTCATAAGAGTACCTCCTTTCAGAAGATCTTAAACTCCCATGTATCAAACTATCTTTTTTGGTTTATGTTATGCATGTAATAATTTTGGACATAAAGATGTGAATTGCAGAGATAACAACAGGAACATAAACAACTTTGAAAGTCATACACAAAAGGGTTATCCAAGAAGGCCTAGTGAAACACAGAGGATAAGTTACAATAGGTTTGAATCTTTGAGAACTGAAGTGGAATTCTACAAATGTAACCACTTTGGACACATGGCCAAAGATTGCAAAATGGCAGTCCCTCCTAGAGAACTAAAACAGAACAACAACAATCATAGACAGGAACCTCAAAAAATGACATAGATAAGAAAGCAGAGTCAGTATAGCAATGAAGAATGCATGCTCATTCTACAAGCTAAGCAGAAGAAACATCATTGGTATGTTGAAAGTGGTTGTTCAAAACACATGACAAGTGATAGAGACATGTTTCTTACATTAATAAAGGAAAGAGATGGATCAGTCTCCTTCAGAAATGATGATTCAGCTAAAATCAGTGGAAAAGGAATAGTCAAAATTGGGAACAAGAATACCAAGGCAGAAAATGTTCTACTAATATAAGATATGAAACATAATATTCTAAGTGTGAGTCAAATGTGTGACCAAGGTCATAAAGTTACTTTCAATTCACAAAAGTGAGAGATTAGAAAAGAAGGTTCGGGAAAATTGATTGCAACAGCTGCGAGAACTTCAAGAAACATATATGTATTAATTGAAATTGGAAATGAAAAGTGTTTCCTAGGAAAGGAAGATGAAAGTTGGCTATGGCACATAAGAATGGGTCACATACATTTTGATAACATTTTCAAAGTCAGCAAAAGGAAAGCAGTTAGAAAAATGTCCCAGATCACGAAAACAACCAACATTTTATGTAAACATTGTCAACAAGGAAAGCAAACAAAGACCAAGTTTAAATCAAAAGAATATTCAACGACAAGACCACTAGAAATTGTGCATACTGATCTCGTTGTACCAACTACAACAAAGGGTTTAAAAGGTGAGAAATACTTTATGTTATTGGTTGATGATGATACAAGAATGACTGCAATTTGCTTTCTTAGGAATAAGTCAGAATCTTTTGAAAACTTCAAGGTCTACAAGGAAATGGTTGAAAATGAAATGGATTCAAAAATCAAATGCTTGAGATCTGATAATGGAGGAGAGTTCACTTCAAAGGAATTTATGAACTACTGCAACAGGCATGGAATAAAAAGGAAATTATATGTTTCTAGGGCACCTCAATAGAATGGAGTTGTTGAAAGAAAGAACGGGATAGTACAGGAAATGGCTTGACCAATGCTAATGGATTCCAAATTGACATATATATTTTGGATACATGCAGTGCATACAACATCTCACATTCAAAATAGAGTAATGCTCAGAAACAACACTGACAAAACTCCCTACGATAAATGGAAAGGAAGACCAGCAAATGTGAAGCACTTCATAGTTTTTGGAAGCAAATGCCACATCAAGAGAGAAGATGGCAGAATAGGAAAGTTTGACTCTCATGTGGACAAAGGAGTACTTGTTGGTTAATCAAGTACAAGGAAATCATACAAGTGTTACAACCTGAGATTGAACAAAGTTGTGGAAATCATCAACGCAACAATTGATGAAACAAGTAGACAAGAATTAAAGGAAGAAGAAAATGAATCAATGGAACATCTTTACAAAGAAGAAGCACAAGATGACAAATAAGTAGAAGGGGAAGATGAAGAGGATCTGACAGAAGCAGAAGAGAAAGTTCAGCAAGTGACTCCAAAGACACCTAGGAGACGAGTACAAAAGAATCATCCTTCATATCAGATTATCGGAAACAAAGATGCAAGAGTTGAGACTAGAAGAATAATTCGTTCACCAGAACAAATGCACCTAGCACTCTCATATACGATTGAACCAACCTGTTTTGAAGAGGCCAGCAAGGATGAATTTTGGAATAAGGCCATGGATGAAGAATTAGATCAAATAGAGAAAAATGACACTTGGGAATTGGTTCCAAGACCAAAGGATAAGAATTTGATTGACACAAAGTGTGTATATATGAATAAATTGAATGAAGATGGATAGGTTACAAGGAACAAAGATATATTGGTATGTAAAGGATATGCACAGGTTGAAGGAATTGACTTTGAAGAGACATTTTCCCCAGTTGCCAGAATGGAAGAAATCCGATTGTTTTTATCTTATGCATGCTCCAAAAATATTAAAGTGTATCATATGGACGTAAAATCATCTTTTTTGAATGGGGAACTTGAAGAAGAAGTCTACATTGAACAACCAGAAGGATTTCAATTGTCAGAGAATGCATATTATGTGTGTAAATTAAATAAGGCCTTGTATGGTCTAAAACAAGCTCCTAGAGCATGGTACTCTAGACTAGATAAATATCTACAACATGCAGGGTTTAGAAAAGGAAGTGCATATATCAACCTCTACATCAAGGTAACTCAAGATAATATTTTATTAATTGAAGTTTATGTTGATGATATTATTTTTGGAAGTAATGATGACAGGTTAAGCCAAAAATTTGCAAAGGAAATGCAGAATGAATTTGAAATGTCATTACTTGGAGAACTATCCTTCTTTCTTGGTCTTCAGATACATCAAAGCAACCAAGGAATTTTTATTTCTCAAACCAAGTATATCAAAGAAATGTTAAAGAGGTTCAGAATGTAAGATTGCAAACCAGTTATCACTCCCATGCAAACCAATTGCAAGTTGAGAAAATATGATGATTCAAAGTCTACAGATCAAAGGAAATATAGGTCAATGATTGGTAGCCTACTATATGTGACAAGATCCGGACCAGATGTAATGCAGGCAGTTGAATAGGTGGCATGATTTCAAGCAGCACCAAATGAATCATATGTATTAGCAATGAAGAGGATTTTCATATATCTCAAAGGAACAGAAGAGTTTGGATTATGGTATCCAAAAGGAAAGGATCTATCACTTATTTCCTACATAGATGCAGATTGGGCATGTTGCATTGATGACCGACGAAGCACCAGTGGAGCAACATTCTACTTGGGTGAGTTTTTAGTATCATGGCTAAAAAAGAAACAATCATCAGTATATTTATCTACAATCGAGGCAGAGTATATTGCAGGATTAGCATGTTGTACACAAGTTCTATGAATGAAACAAACTTTGACAGATACAAAGGTTGAGTATGATGATCCCATTCCAATCTATTGTGATAATACAAGCGCCATCAGTATCTCAAATAACCCAGTGATGCACTCCAAGACAAAGAACATTTCAATCAAGTATCACTTTCTACGAGAATAGGTTGCAGAAAAGAACATTAGAGTTGAATATGTGGGCACAAAAGAACAAGTGGCAAACATCTTTACAAAACCGCTTCCACGGGAAGCCTTTGAGTATCTTCGCCAGAGACTCAGAGTTATTTCTACTCCAAAATGGATGATTTTGAATACTTATCTTATATGTCTTATATGTACAAGAGGAAGCACCATAAAGAGGACAGTTCAGGTTGGGAGATCAAACGAGTCAATTAGGGGGAGCAACCCCGAATGGAAAGATACATTTTCCATTGATGACAAAGGGGGAGATATTTATCAGATGCAGAGGACATAGGCATGGTTCCAGGGGGATCATTGGTCACAGATATGCAGGCATGGTTTCAGGGGGAGCATGAGTGATATGATTTCAGTATTTCATCAGAGTGTTACTATCAATGCCAAAGGGGGAGATTGTTGATTAATTGGGTTGGTTGTCATTGATGTCAACCCTTGAAGAAATTCTGGTAGCACAAAGGTTTGGGTAATGGATCCAAGTTTGTTTGATGTATAATGATATGAGTTTTGATATATTTGTAGGTAAGACTATTCTAGATGGATATTACATGTCATGCCATTTCTGGTGGTATGTGGAACGTCACATCACTCCTCACAGTTAGAGAGTTATGGCCATGTGAAGTTGGAGAACCCTCATGATTCATCTAGAAGCCCCAAAAAGTCAAAGAGGATTATTTAAATAATAAAGTGAAGTGACAAAGTCAAAGAGGATTATTTAAATAATAAAGTGAAGTGACAAAGTCAAAGAGGATTATTTAAATAATAAAGTGAAGTGAAAAAGTTAAAGAGGATTATTTAAATAATAAATTGAAGTCACAAAATCAAAGAGGATTATTTAAATAATAAAGTGAAGTGACAAAGTCAAGGAGGATTATTTAAATAATAAAGCAAATGAAGAATTTTCTAATTATGGAAAGTGGTTATAACAAGGTTAACCCTAAAATGAGGAAAATGGGTTAAGTGGTCAAGTGGCTATTGGATACATGGACAAGTGGAAAATTCGGCAAAGTTGGACATAGGTGACTATGTGGACAAAGTGGCTATGTGGGCAAAATGACCTAGAAGATGCTTTTAAGGTGGAGAGTATAAATAAGAGGAAAGGCTCTCTCATTTTGATCACACTTGAGAATATTGAATATCTATAGGTGGCCGAGGTAACCAAAGGATATCTAAGTCGAATTTCAGAGGGAAGGTGAAGTAAAGAAGGCCGAAATTCAAGGGAGGATAAATTCTTTTGATGATGTTTTCTAAGGTATGTTATTTACAGGTCATCTCACCATTTTCATAATAATTTTTTTTCTAGAATGATTCAAACTGTGAAATTGGGAGGCCATTGAGAAAACATATCCAATTAGATGTGGTACAAATTTCATCTTGTGGGTCGTTGTATTTTTGGAGTTACACTCCATGGAAAATAGGGTTTGTGGCTAGTCCTGAAACTAATCTAAAACGGGTGTTTTGGGTAAAAATGTCCTAACATATTCATAACAAATCCAAATTAAGTAAGACCAAATGTTTTGGTTAGAGTACAGTCTGTAGTATTCTATGTAAAATTTTCAAATCCATACAACAAATATTATGTGCGGGGAACGCTCTACAAGTTTGCTCTCTAGAATAAACCAGAATTCAACAAGGTATGTAATTTTTGCTATAAATCCTTTCATGAGAGGTTCCAAGTAGTGACACCTGGAGGAATTGCATAAAACACACTGAATAACATTGTTTTCTATTTTCAGATATTTATTCATTACATGTACATAGTTATGATTATTTCAAGTTAGCGTTGTTGACTAATCCAAAACTAGTCATTTGAGACTAAAGTAAAGTTTGATGAAAATGCTAGTCTCTTGTTGTTAAAGTTAAGGAAGGTTTGTAGGTTGAGGTACAAGTTGGTGCATGATTGATGCACTTTTTTATGGTACCAGTTGATTACAGGTTGTTTGGTATAGTTTGGTGCATGGTTGATGCACTTGTTTATGGTACAGGTTGATTACAGGTTGAGGTACAGGTTGATGCATGGTTCAGGTTGTTTGGTACAGGTTGATTGGTATAGTTTTACAGTAGTATATCTCATAGTGATAGTGTGACAGTGGTTCCATCATTCTACTTATACGTCAAGGTGGTTGGACGGGGCAAGGACAGGTGGTTGTAGCCACCCTCCGATTGTAGCTGGAGAACATAGAGGGTTGTAGCCTCCTTCTAGTTGTATATAGAGAATTGGGGATTTGGAGATTCCTTCAGGTTGTAGCCTGAGAAACAAGGGGGTTGGAGCCTCCTTCCAGTTGCAGCTGGAAAACAAAGAAAGTTGGTTCTTCCAATGAATGTCATTATTCAATACATATAAGAAAAATCATTTTGTGGTTTTCTCCCGCTTTGGGTTTCCACATAAAAACGTTGGTGTACTGTGCATGTGTATGATTGTTCATTTGTTCATTGTTTATTTACTCTGCAAATATTGGATGATAATTATACATTGATATAACACTTGCATTATATGGTGAAAAAGGATTATATTTCTCTATTATTGATTCAGCGCCCCTCTCATTAATCCAACAATTGCATCATAAACACTACGAAGATAGAATTTCGGGGGTGTTGAAAAGTCAACAAGAAACATGTGTCTAATTTACTTTTCCCTTAATTAAATTGGACAATAAATATCAATCTATTATCTCATTTATAACTGAGTGATTTGGATTTGTAATAGAACTATAAGTGTAGTTAAGTGAGTTGTACTAGTTGTAACTAAACTTGCACTAGTGAAAGTTCAGTGAATTAATTATTCATTAATTCACAATCAGTGAACTCACATGCAACTGAAGATTCACCATGGTTAACTACATGCATGTCAAATCCATTGGAGACTCGGTTGAGATAATAGGTGAAAGGGACAGTTTGGCTATCAGTTGTGATTTTATCACACATGCAGTGGATATGCTTATGAGCATGTGCAAACTAGGCAATTTGCATCATTGTGAGAATTCGAATTGAAGAGATAGTGCAGAGGAGGCAGGCTGTCTGGACACAGAAAATTGGCACATGTATTTGTTGATTTGTGTATGACAGTGTGAGACGATTGTATTGTACTGAGAGCTCTTGGATTAGAGTTTTGTATGAGATTGTTTCATGATTCATGATATACATAATATATGATAGTGGTGTTTTTAGCTTTACGCTTTCTCGGTAAAACTTTTGTGTTATGTGTTATTGATATTTCACTTTGTGGTCGTGGTTTAATCTTTCCACAAGAATAATAGTAGAAGCGATTATGTATTTAACAATGGCGTAAATTGTTAGATCAGGAGAATCGTAGGAATACTTAATTTGTATTGAAATTTCTACATGGTATCAAAGCCACGGAGCTAAGGAAGTGAGGTGCGAACATAATTTTATTTTCACAGGTCCCATCTCTAGCAGGGTGCAAACTTTAGTACTATAGACTACACATAGTCTCAAAGAATAAATTATCACACCCTAGTCAAAGGAGAGGTGTGAACTTCCCTGAGCATTCTCGCAGGATGATCAAGGGAGAGGTACGAACCTCCCTCACCCTACACTGAATTACAGTGCGAACCTTCCAGTCAAGTTCGCAGGCTATACATAAGGAGGGTGTGAACTTCCCAATCAAGTTTGCAGGCTATACACAAGCAGGGTGCGAACTTCCCTCAGGCTACTCACAGGTGGGGTGCGAACCTCCCAGGGAAAGAGGGATTGCAGAAGTTGAGTTTTGTGGTTGGATAACATTAGAATTTGCAAGATTTTCTTGGTATGACAGTTGATTCAAGATCAAAATGTCTTTCAATAGCTTGAGGTTGGAGTATGGCGCACTAGAGGGAAACTCTAACTACATTTCTTTGAAGGACATGATGGAGGCAGTACTCGAAGACAATGGCTTGAAGGATTACATTGATAAAGATGTTCCTAAGTCGGATGCGACAGACACTGCAAATCTTGATGCATGACAAAATAAAGTGGCAAAGGCGAGGAGGATTTTGTTGGAGGGAGTACGAGACCACATTGTCTCAAGTCTCCATGGGAAAACCACACCACATGCAATGTGGAAGGTTTTGATGGATCTATTCCAAAAAAGTAGCGACCATAGAAAATTGGTGCTCAAAGATAAACTCAAGAAGATCAAGATGGAGAAGGGCGACACCATTCCAAAATATCTCACAAAGTTTGTCCAAGGTCGGGATGAGCTTGGAAGTGTGGGAATAACAGTCGCTGCTGATGATTTGGTGAGCTTGGTGCTTCTAGTACTTCCCAAGAGTGTGCACAGTTATCAAGACTCTGTCAATAGAAGGGATATATTACCGGATTGGGAATGACTATGGTCGGATATAGTGCAAGAGGAGTTCAGGCGGAACACCAGAGATGGATATTCATCAAAGCGTGATGATGAAGAGGATTGTTCTTTGACTGCCAAGGCAAGGAAAGGGAAAGGGAAGAAATTCCATTCAAAATCTGAGTCTAAAGTCAAGAAGCTGGATTTGTCCAAAGTGAAGTGTTTTCACTGTCACGAACATGGGCATCTCGCTACTAACTATCTGTATAAGAAGAAGAAGAACAAGACGGTTGTTGGAGATGTAATTGGTGAGGCTCTTGTCTCACAATTTGAACTTGAATTCTCTTTGATCGCATGCATGGCTTCAAGTGCATCAGGATCAGTGTGGTATTTGGATAGTGGTGCTTCCTTTCACATGATGGGAGATAAAGAGTTTTTCATTGACTTGGAGGAGAAAGATCTCATAATGCATATAGAGATGGGTGACGATGGAAGATACAGTGTGACTGGTATTGGTACCATTACCTTTCAAAGGGAGTCAGGTAAATGATTTCAATTGAAAAATGTTATGCATGTTCCAGGTTTGAAGAAAAACCTGGTCTCAGTCGCAATGTTGGAGGACAGAGGCTATGATGTTGTTTTTAGCAGTGGAAAAGCCTACCTGCGACATAAAGCAATGGGTCAAGTCAAGAAGATAGGGATTCGAGTTAAGAATCTCTACATGTTGGAGGTAGATGGATGCGGTGCCATGATGGGCAAGGCAGAAAAAGTGATGAGCTCGGATGAGGGTGAATTATGGCACAGGCGATTGGGCCATCTTCATCACGTAGCCTTGAAGATTATGCAGCAAATATCTACTGGACTTCCAAGGGGAACACTTTCTCAGTTAGATCAGTGCAAGGGGTGCACCCTGGGGAATTATGTAAATTCCACCTTTCATGAAAAGGAAAACCGTGCTTTGGTGTTCCTGGAAAGAATTCACACAGACGTATGTGGACCATTCTCGGTTGCTTCAATAGCAACACATAGGTATTATGTTATTTTTGTTGATGACTTTTCTCATAAATGATGGATATTCTTCATGCAGAAGAAGGATCAAACATTCTCAAAGTTCTATGAGTTTAAAGCATTGGTGGAGAAAGAGTCGGGGAAGCAAGTGAAGGCTCTAAGGAGTGATAATGGTGGAGAATACATCTCTAACTAATTCAAAGACTTTTGTAGCAGAGAAGGAATTTGAAGAGAACTCATAGCGCCTCATAACCCACAGCAAAATGGGGTCACGAAGAGAAAGAATGGAACGATCATGGGTGCAGCACAAGCGATGTTGCATGATCAGGGACTACCAATGCATTTGTGGGAAGAATCATGCAATACTATGGTTTATGTGTAGAATCGTTGTCCTCATAGAGTACTTGGCATGAGTACACCTGAAAAAGCTTCTACTAGTAAGAAACCTTATGTTTCTCATTTTAAAATTTTTGGCTCATCTATTTATGTGCATGTGACCAAGGATTCCAGGAAGAAGCTGGAACCGACTGCTGAAGTTGGGATATTTGTGGGGTACACAGAAACACCCCATAATTATCGTGTGTATTTGTCGAATAGTAAGATGATTTTTATGCGACAGGATATTAAATTCAATGAGGGGAAAGCCATGCGGTTGTCGCTTGAGAGGGAGCTAGACTTGCATGCAAAAGAGGAATTGTTGGTTCCCAAGGATGAGTCTTAAGATGTGGATCAGCCACATGAGGAGGTTCATGAAGTGGAGGAAACCACTCAAGCAGAGCCATCCATCAGAAATGGCAGAAAGCGCACCATAGAAGCTGACAGATTGAGACTAGATGTTGCATAGGATGTAGGAGCCCCTACTTCACAGTGCAGACAGAGACAGTCTCCTGATCGATTTGTTGGATACATGGCTCTCATGAGAAAATGTATTGTGACTAAACCATATTCCTTTCAGGAAGCAGTGCAGAACCCCACTTGGGTTGATGCTATGGTAGAGGAGTATGACTCCATTGTCAAAAACAATGCATGGTAAATTGTCCCAAGACCAGTCGACAAATCAGTGGTAGGTTCAAGATGGATATACAAGGTAAAGAAAGCTATTGATGGGAGTGTTGAGAAATACAAGGCCAGGTTTGTGGCCTAGGGCTTCTCACAGATTGAGGGGATAGATTATGGTGAGACCTTTGCACCTATCGCAAGGTACTCTTCCATAAGATCCATCCTTGCACTCTCAGTGTAGATGGGCTGGCACATTCATCATATGGATGTAAAAACTGCATTCCTCAATGGGATCATTGAGGAAGAAGCGTACATTGAACATCCAGAAGGTTTTGAGACCTTTGACAAAGATTCGCATGTGTGCAGACTCAAGAGAGCATTGTATGGGCTGAAGCAAGCACCCTGTGCTTGGTACACTTGGATAGACAGTTATTTCACTAGATTGGGCTTCACCAAAAGTGAAGCAGATGCAAACCTATACCAAATTTTGGTGGAGGGTAAGCTTTTAATCATTGTTCTTTATGTTGATGATTTAATACTGACTGGTGATGAGCATTTGATACACTCATGCAAGGATGACCTTGCAAAGGATTTCAAGATGAAGGATTTGGGCCTTCTTCATTATTTCCTTGGTTTGGAAATATGGCAGCAAGATGGTGAGATTTTTGTGTCTCAAGGAAAGTATGAAAGGGAGATATTGGGTAAGTTTCACATGGAGGGCTACAAACCCATGGATACTCCTCTTCCAGGAAACTAGAGGAAAGAGGATGCTACTTCTGGAGAGGTAGTGGATGCTACCGTCTATCGACAGTTAGTGGGTTCACTAATGTATTTATTGAACACGAGACCGGACATTTTCTATGTAGTTAACCAGCTAAGTCAAGCGATGGTTAAGCCTACCAAACTCTTTTGGAAGGAGGGTAAGAATGTCCTGAGATATCTGAAGGGCACATCTGAGTATGGATTATGGTATAGACAGACGGATGAGGTGAAGTTGCATGGCTTCACGGATGCAAATTGGGCGGGCAGCCCAACAGACAAAAAGAGCACATCAGGGGGGATCTTTAGTATCGGATCTACAGTTGTTTCTTGGTACAGCAGGAAACAAAGATCCGTGGCACTCAGTTCAGCGGAAACAGAATACATGGCAGCGATTCAAGCTGCATGTGAGGCTATCTGGATGAGGAAGATCTTGGTTGGTTTGTTTGGTTCTCATTTAGATCCGACAGTGATTTATTGTGATAATCAGAGTTGCATTAAACTCTCGATTAATCATGTGTTTCATGACAGATCTAAGCATATAGATATCCGGTATCATCATTTCAGAGATTGTGTATAGTGGAATATCATATTGCTTCAATACATTCCTACGGAAGATCAGGATGCAAACATTCTGACGAAGGCGCTCACCAAGAGAAAATTCAAATATCACAGAGACAGGATTGGGGTGAAGGATAATCCCTTTCTTGTTGAGAGGGAGTGTTGAAAAGTCAACAAGAAACATGTGTCTAATTTACTTTTCCCTTAATTAAATTGGACAATATATATTAATCTATTATCTCATTTATAACTGAGTGATTTGGATTTGTAACAGAACTATAAGTGTAGTTAAGTGAGTTGTACTAGTTGTAACTAAACTTGCACTAGTGAGAGTTCAGTGAATTAATTATTCATTAATTCATAATCAGTGAACTCACATGCAACTGAAGATTCACCATGGTTAACTACATGCATGTCAAATCCATTGGAGACTCAGTTGAGATAACAGGTGAAAGGGATAGTTTGGCCATCAGTTGTGATTTGATCACACATGCAGTGGATATGCTTATGAGAATGTGCAAACTAGGCAATTTGCATCATTGTGAAAATTTGAATTGAAGAGATTGTGCAGAGGAGGCAAGTTGTCTAGACATGGAAAATTGCCACATGTATTTGTTGATTTGTGTATGATAGTGTAAGATGATTGTATTGTACTGAGAGATCTTGGATTAGAGTTTTGTATGAGATGGTTTCATGATACATGATATACATAATATATGATAGTGGGGTTTTTAGCTTTACGCTTTCCATGTAAAAGTTTTGTGTTATGTGTTATTGATATTTCACTTTGTGGTCGTGGTTTAATCTTTCCACAAGAATAATAGTAGAAGCGAGTATGTATTTAACAGTGGCGTAAATTGTTAGATCAGGAGAATCACATGAATACTTAATTTGTATTGAAATTTCTACAGGGGGCACTGTGGGCCTACAGGACCTCACAGAGAAGCACCACTGGACTCACCCCTTATGAATTGGTATATGGAAAGAAAGTTCTCTTACCCATTGAATTCCAAATAAGGATTTTCAGAACAATAGTTCATTTGGGATTAGATTTGTTAGAGGCTCAGAAGAAAAGGGTGGCACAACTAAATGAGTTGGATGAAATCCAAGAGGACGTAATCCAACATACCACTCTTGTTCACGAACAGCGGGCCAAATTTCATGAAAAATTCATTAAAAATAAGGTCTTCAAACCCAGTGACTGGGATCTCCTTGTCAATTCCATATTTAAGAACTTCAGGGGAAATCTCTCTACATGACATCTGGGACCATATGAGATTGATACCATCTTCGATAATGGCTCTGTGAGAATCAAAATAATATATGAAAATCATATCTCATTTTTGGTGAATGGCCATCGGTTAATATTGTACCACAAACCCATGTCCAAGGAAAAGTTTGTTCAAGATATGTTACAATAGTCAGAGATGGAGGTTGTGAATAAGGGGTCTCCTTCCCCCTTTCTAACCTTTGCTTAAGTTTTCTCCCAAATTTATGAGTGTGTATATATGTATATATGTAAAAAGAAAAAGGTAAAGAAAAAAAAATAGTCTAGTTATGAAAATCAGCTTGTTAGCGTAGCTAGACATGAGCATTCTTGAAAACTAGGTTGTTGGAGGACCGGTCCTTCTAATGTAATTTTCCCCATCGACTACAACACATTATTTGGGGTCAGAGTTAGATATTTTCTGGAAGTAGTGGGGATTCATCAATGCTCCCTGTTTTTCAGATATTGCAGATGACTCAACCTCAAATCATCTATTTTTACATCTCAATATGTAACAAGGCACCTCGAATCTCATCAAAATCAATGGTGAGTAGTCCCACATTGTTTAACATCATTCATCATTAGCTGGTAATATAATGATTTCTTTATATGTTTGACTTCAACAAATTTATTCGCATAGATAGAATTGTGCTAGGATTGGGTTTCGGTGAATATTATATGGTTCATGGTTCTAAAAATAGTTTGAAATGTGTAAATAAAAGGGGAATAGGATGCAAGGCATTTGGAACAGACAAGTTCCTCAAAAAGAGGGGGTTATCTCTCCCTTTAGTTGGTCTCCTACTAAGGGACCATATATCTTCCTCATTACAAAGCTTTAAGCATAAGTCTTAGTCTACCCCCCCATATCCTTGCTTCAGTGTTCCGAATGTAGTTATTTTCCTCTCACTCCATCATCAGATCCATTTTCAGTGGTATATGTGATTAGGTGGCCCAAATCAGCCACCAGTACTCATTCATCACCTTTGGTTTTCGTCTAGTTTTGATTTCTCATCATGAATAAGTTTAAATTTTCTAAGTTTTTCTAAGAGATTCATAACATGTATAGAAGTCAAAGTCATTCCTCTATGATATGAATAATTATCCTAATCCTCTATTAGCAACAACATTTAACTTCATCAACTCGAGTAAAAAGCAAGAAAAGTTGGCAATATTGGTACAGGAACTGTAGAGGAGGTACAGGAAATATTGTATTTGTATTTTTATGGAACAAAGACAAACAGTCATAGCATTTCATTCATCAATCCATGGATTTTCAACATACAAATGGCTCTCTGGTCAGCAACAAGTGTTATATGTACACAATTCAACAACAGATCTCCTTAGTTAGTATCTTGCAGAGATTTTTCCAGCATGATTTCATGACATCCACAAAGTGTAAGTTGGTAATTGAACAAAGGTAATTCAAAGGTAAATAAGTTTATTTTAAACTCTTTTAATCTATTGAGAACAAAGGAAATTTTATTGCCAACTCTCTTATGCTTGTTTCCTTTCCCTCGCCATTTATCCCACTACTAAACTTCCATAGACATGTTACTTACTCTTTTGTATCTTAAAGTTCCTTTACTATTGCTATATATTATATTTCTTCAAACCTCGCCCAATATTTAAATCCTACCATTATATTACACCCCATATTTCCTTAACTCATACCCCTTAACTATTGCCCATCATACATATCGGTCAAAGGCTCTTCCTCTAGTCGAATTGCATGTCTATGAACATAATATTTTCATCCATGCTCCATATTTCCACATATTGATCTAGGTGGATATCTATGGCCACCCACCTATTCCAACTAGCTCAAAACATACTTCTGGCGACTTACTAGTTTTAGCAGTTTTTTGGTTCCTAAACTTCTGGGGTGATTTTGAGAGCCTAAATGACAGATTTTTTCAGGATAGATAACCTCAATGATAGCCTAAGGCTCTTATTAATACCCCCAAATGAATCTCCTCTATGACACATTTCCAATGAGCTATCATGCACCCAAAACAGTGATTGTATGCCAAAGTTACACCCCCGGGAAGTTGATACACCAAACTACCCAAAAAGGGGTCCACAAAACTATTTGCTTTTCATCTTCTGGGGTTATGGTTTTAGATTTTATTTATGTTAAAAATGCCTTTAGAGCCTCATTGTAATCATATTCTTGTGAATGTGAGTATCTGTCACATCTCTTCTCATAGATAAGTTGCCACCATTCTAGCGAGTCTTTCACTCTGTATTTCTATAGTTTTGTACATTTCGCTCATTAATAGAAATTATGTATTACTGTATCTCTGTGTTTATGGTTTCATATCTGATATATTTCTGTTATATTATTGGATATCTGAGATATCTCTATATATTTATTTATTATATCTCCTCTCTCATTTCGTGCCAAAAAAAATCTAGATCAGTGGTATCAGAGCAGGATGCTCTTGATCATTTTTTCAGTGCATGTCCCTGAAGAGGTGTGAGTATAGAAAGTTGGGTCTCAAGCTTGTCTCTCTTGAGGAAAATTTCTCTCACATTCCCAAGAAACCCTTCATGGTGGAAGAAAATAAAAACGACAGAGAAGACGATTCTATTAATATGTTTCTTGAGAAAGCTCTCACACGATAGAGGGACAAAATGATGGAGAATTTTACCCACATCCTTCAACGCCTGTTGATAATAACCAATGCATCTTCATAAAGTGGCCACTTTGGAGGCACCTCACCTTTCAAGGTACAATTTAATTTTTATATTCTCGTATTTGAAGGACAGATAGATGCAGATACCCTAGAAAGATGGTTAGTTCTACTAGAAGGTTATTTATCTGTTCAACAAAAATTTGACAGGGAAAAGATCACCTTCACACTCCTTAAAGCTCTCCCCTGTGTCAAACATTGGTGGGAAACTTATTGGGATCAAAGTTCCATAGAGGATTCTAGAATGTATGGGGCCAAGTCCACTTGGGATTGTTTTGTGGATTCGGTCAAGGAATAATTTCCCTATTGGTAACTATGACGACCAATACATGAGATAGACCACATTGCAGCAAGAAAGGGGCCAAGCAGTGCCATAGCTCATCAATACCTTCCATACCTTGTGAACCAAGTTGCGTATCAAAGACTTTGAGTATCATTTGGTTCTGAAATACCATGGGGCTCTACACAAATACATCCAAACTGAAATGGATTTTCTAGACATCTCATCACTGGGTGCTTGTTATTGATATGTTGTTAAAACGAAGGAGAAATTTAAGCACCAGAACAAATGGGAGTTCAGGTCTGCGAATTTGCAACAACCAAAGAATGGTAAATACGGCCCTAACAACCAGCCTTCAGAAAACCAATCCAAGCCACATGAAAATAAGGGTAATGAAAATATGAATAAGGACACTGGAAAGTGGTGTGATTTCCACAAAATCCCCTAGCACAACACTGATGAATGTCACTCAAAACAATCATTGGTGTCTGATATCAAAGACAAATATCCAAACCCTGATTCGTAATATGAAGCAAAAAATAATGGGAAAATACAGATCATCGATGCAGACCCCACTTCTATTGTCACGGTCGCCACAATTTAACCAGAAGAACCAACATATCTTGAATAGGTGGAGTGCATTTTTAATTCACAGACGTGGGTGAGGGGGACCCCACTACATTTTATTGTTGATAGCGGAAGCCAAAAGAACCTCATCTCAATAGAGGTCATCAAACAGTTGGGATTGTCGACAACACCACACCTGCAGCCATACAACATCAGGTGGCTTCACGATGGATGAGATATTCATGTCAGCTAGCAGTGTCGATTTTTATACGGCATCCATCCCTTCAAGGATGAGGTATTATGTGATGTTTCCCCAATGTATGGTTGTGATGTTCTCTTGGGCCAACCATATATGTAGAAGCGAGATGTTATCTATGAGTCTCGGCCCTGTAGTGTCATTGCTACTCTGTGGGGGTCATCTCTACAAGATACCAGAGGTATTTTCAACTATTGTCCCACCTAAACAGTGCCTCAATGTAGTATACCATACTACAAAATTTAGCTTCTTTGCAATCTATTACAAAGGTGAACAAAAGAACACTGCAACCACTACAGCCTCAGTCCAAGCACCTTCTGTCTAGCAGAAGAAGGTCTACAAGATTGAAGAAAAGCTCAAGGATTCCTTCTATAAACAATCATCTCATGAATCCATACTGGTTAAAAATTTCTAACCCTTCCATTCACAGGTTCGTGATAGCCTTCAACAAGCTAAGCAGTGCAACTTCTCTAGTAAGGTAAGCAACACGTCAAGATACAGATTTAGCAAACGCTTTTCCCTCTCCCCTGGGCACTCAATGCAATCGATACCATTGTTTCCTAAGGAGGTAGGATTGATTCAGGTGGATATCGATGGCCACCCACCTATTCCAACTGGCTCGAAGCAGTCTTCTTGAGATTTACTATTTTTAGCAGTTTTTCAGCTCCTAAACTTCTGGGGCATTTTGAGGGCCTAAATGAAGTTTTTTCAGGATCGAGCACCTCAATGACAGCTAAAGGCCACAATTGAGCCCCCAAAATGAATCTCCTCTATGATACCTTTCTGACGATCTATCATGCACCCCAAATAGAGATTGTATGCCAAAGCCATGCCCCCGGGAAGTTGATACACTAAACTAACCAAAACGGGGTCCACAAAACTGTTGGATTTTCATCTTCTAGGGTTAGGGTTTTGGATTTTATTTATGTTAAAAATTCCTTTAGATCCTCATTTTAATCATATTCTTATGAATGCGAGTATCCGGCACATCTCTTCTCAGAGATAAGCTACCACAATTCTAGCGATTCTTTCACTCTATATTTCTACAGTTTTGTACATTTCACTCATTAATAGAAATTGTGTATTATTGTATCTCTGTGTTTATGGTTGCATCTCTAATATATTTCTGTTATATTATTGGATATCTGAGATATATTTGTACATTTATTTATTATATATCCGCTCTCATTTCATGACGAAAATAATCCAGATCACATATCCCATCGACCATATGGTATATTTCTCATATACATTACTTATTGACCATATGAATCCATCATGAGTCTACACTTGTCGATAAAACAATACCTATAGATTTATAAATGATTATCTTAAGGTTATGTGGATATGATGGCATCCTTATTGCACCTACAGACACGACAGTTTCATGATTACCCATGAGCTTGTGTAATCTCTAATTCGATTATTATAACTCATCTAGAATCACCAAAGGGATTCCAAATGAGTTACATTCATATTGTTTGAAATAAAAAATGTATGGGAATTTAATAGTGGTGATCGTTTGAGCCTTCTCTTATTAGACCTTGTTCATTAGCATTACAACCAATGTTTTCTCCTCACCATAACCATTACCATTGATGATGGTGGTTGATTGCAACAATCTGACATCCATGCGAGCTCTGGAAGCTCTACTCGAGTATAAATCATGCCAAAAAATGCTTAGAGTTGCAGGATGGCATGGATTCTTCACTAAGTTCAGAGGGTATAGTGACCAGGTGACACTGTAGTTCACAAAAGGTTTTAGTGGATGAGTGGCCCTAGTTGGGGAGATAGTTACGAAGGTGAATGAGAAGTTAATACCTCATGCCACAGGCTTGTCAAGAGAAGCGGAAAGGTGCTTCAAAATTGGCCCATAGCATAAGACCTTTGCAATCAAATTTTGAAACTCAAGTTTCATAATGAAAATTGGGCAAAGGGGATACCACAAGCTTGGCTCAAGGAAGAATGGAATGCACCATTCGAAATTCTATAGAGGTATTTGACTTGTTGTAAAGTTCCCCATTACCAAACTATTATGATACCAATTTGTAACATTCCCCATTACCAAACTACTATGATACCAAAATGTAATGTACCCAACCTCGTAGCTAAGTACCACACTCTTATACCAATTTGTAATGTCCTCATTACTACTTAGCAAAAATACTCCAAAATATAGTGCGCATATTCGACTCTATAACATTGTTCTTTGTAGAAATAATTGAAGTAACGCGCTCGACCCCAAGTTGGGTCGTGCCACACAACTTTCATCTTCTTACACAACTTATAACAGTGGAAATAACATAATACAATTGCGTGCACAAGCATATTGAGAACACAACTGTATTGTGTGTGTACTCCACTCTAAACATGTGATCACTACTACACATGCAACCATTCGAGTGTCATACGCAAATTCAATTCTCTATGTGCTCATAGACTTCTTCCCTGCGTGCATAGGAAAATCCAAAATTTTGTGCACACGAAGTATTTCCCTGTGCACATGAACATTCTAACCTTTCCTCAGAGACTCATTGCCCTCATAAGAAGGTTAAATTAACAATAATAACTAATAACAATTGTCATACTTCTCAAGTACGACTACAAATACTGAATATCAACACCACACTTACATGTGCAAGCAACATTATATAAAATAACAGTAATTACTTATATGAAACATCATACAAGAATTAAACTCATATTGAACATAGATAATTAAGCATGCAATAAATGAGACAAGTACATAAAGGAAACTTATCTTTTATGAAAAATCACCAACTATACATTCCTCCTAGCCATTGACTGTATTGCTCATAAAATTTCAGCAACATGTCACCCTCGAGCTAGAGATTAAACTCCACCAGGGAAAAAGGGTTCCTAATGCCAAGATAAGGTATGATAATCAATAGAATTTATTAGTCCAAGGTTCCCACTACTACAACTAGTATACAGTCTCTCATTCCCCATGCGCCTGTCCCACCCCAAGAAGTGTTCCCCTTCTCGTCTCAATGTTCCTTCGGTTGCCCCACTTCTCTTCCAGGTATTCAGCAATAGGTTAGAAAGGAAGTCTAATATCCCTGCAACTAATTCCCAGTGCACCAGGGAACAATTCTCATCAAAACTCTCACCTTGAGAGAATGCTCATGGGCCTAACAACCTGCTACTTCGACAACAAGTCTCTCACTTGGAAATATGCACACAGGCCTGACAACCCGCCTCTTAGAAAACATATAATCTAGTTATCATACAGGAAACCCATTTACAATTTTTTCTCTATAGATAAGCTAATGGTTGTAATTCCTCATATGATCTGACCAATTTTGTACATTAGAAAATGAATGAATTCCGCCCAAAATACACTAAGGCTCAACAATATATTTGCATGGTCATAACTGGACACTTGTCACCTTCAGAATTAGCTTTAGCCACTTAGTGACTTGTTCCCATCCCTCGGGAAATTAGGATAAATAAATATCCATAAATTACAATTTTTAGAAGTATTAATAAAATATTCCCTAGGACTTAAGTCACCACCCTTTTCCATTTTCCGGTGGAGTTTATCCCCCAGTCTCTTTTTGTCTGATATGTCTATGTGAAATGATGTGATATTATTAATAACTTGAGTGTGAAGACATTTTACAAGGATAAGTGCACTGGCCTATTTGTGTCTTGGCTCACCAACACCATAACCACACATGCTCTCCAACCTCAAATACACACACACACACACATATAACTCGGTTCGATGTGCACTTCAAAGTAATCTTTTTGCACTACTCAAGTGCATGAAAAAACAAAACTTAGTGCTAACGAATCACCGGCCTATATGTATAATTACAAATGGGGTTCGAATTAGAGACATTGAATTCCCCTCCCCCTTATTTATGCACCATCCTCAGTACATTATATACACATGTACATATAAAAATTCAAAAGTCTTCAAAAAGATGTGGATACTTTTCCTGCATAGCATCCTCGCGCTCCCAAGCTGCATCCACGGGACCATACCAGGTCCGTTGGACCTTATTGAGGTCATTTCCCACTTCCAAAATTTCCCTCCCCTTTTCTATTCTCCCAAATTATTTTCTCCCTTTCTTTCCTTCTTCTACACTTACCTATTTTTCCCTTCTTCTTTTTTCCCTCTTACTATCCCTTTCTAGTTATTCACTTAGTCACATTTTTAAACCGTGAGTTCTCGGGTTGGCGTAGTTACAGTTTCTCATCTTTGTTTATAAATTCACATCACGATTCCAACTGAACACCATGATGTCCCATACTTAGCCGATTCTACGATCATGGGTTCCCAGGTTGATGGAATCGAGCTTTGATGCTCCCATGTTCCATGATAGACACATTGCACCAAAAAGTTCCACGATCTACATTTCGATCCCCAGACTCCCAGAACTTCCAAAGCTTCATTCCACCTACATGGGTCCATTTGACCACTGCACCATTCCATACTTATCCAATTTCGCACCTCATACCATCGCGGACTCGCGGGTTCGTGGGTTCTCAGGTTCACAAAAAGTCTCAAATCATATATTTCTCTCGTTTGTCCCTGCCACCCCCACGCCCTTCCCAATGCACATTTACTATACTTTTAATGATAATAAATTACCATACAGGTTCAAGAGGATGGTCATTAATAAGCGAAAGTCTCGAGGAGGATCTCCCTTCTCCAAACTGGATAAAACAATTGAACTCATGGTGGAAGGAAAAGGTTAAAAACTTGAATATTATTGTTCAAGCATGCAACCAGGCCATAACCAGAAGAGAACAATTATTCAAGAAGTTAACTGAGATAGATCTAGTTGGCAGCACCAATGAGCTCTAAGACCCCAAATTGACACTCAACTTGTTTTTCTTAACCAAGCAAGCATTTGATGAAAAAGTTGATATCTTTAAAGGGTTATCATTTGAAAAATTCTACGGCATTCTTGAGTATGGTGAAGATGACGTGGAAAAGTGGCTAGTTGATTATTTGATTAAAAATCAAGATATTGAAGAATATTTGTGGAAAATTTCTATTGATCTAAGGGACTTGGAAATCGAACTCTTCAATATAAAAGTCCAGCATGAAATCAACATGGTACCAATGAGGAGCTACATCGACGAGAGGTTTAAAAAAGTTGTCGACAAGCTTACCGATGAAGGGAAAAGGACGATTGAGATAGTTCCTGTAACCTCCAAGGAAATCCATAAAAGGACATCAATGAGCAAGTGACAAACCAAGAGATACCATCATACTAATTTAATATTGATCACATATTTCTTTCTTTATCAAGCTCTTCATCCAGTTACTCCACCTATTTAAATAGAAAGGTTTAACCGAAGACTGGTAATTTCCTTCTTCTTCTTACCAGGTCTTGTTGCCTTCCACCGCCCACTTTATTATTTCTACGAACTTCATTCTTATACATATTTTCTTTATGGTCCATGGGATCCCCAATCCCAGTCATTATGACAAACGCATTTTAATTTCAGATAATATGTATTGAACTATATATTTTTTAGAAATTCCAAGAGAGCTATTTTGGGAACAATCTCGACTGTACTTTGTAACCCAGTTTTTCTGAATATAAATTATTTGAGGTTGATCTATCATTATCTCCATTTGATTTTCCCATGTACTACTCTGGCAAATTTATTTTATGCATGCGGGTCATTTTCTTTTAGTTTTTATGTGATCATAAATATTTAGACCTACTATGATGGATGTGAGGAAGTTTTGTTTATTTTCTTTAAATGTATGAATGTGTGTGTTTCCTGGTCCATTCTCAAGAACTCTCTTTTCAAAATAAAAATAAAAATAAATTATGTTTTATGTTATATCTATTTTACTTTCCTTTGACGGACTTCTTTAAAAGTCCCACATTTTATAAATCTCGGACATAGGAGTACCACCTCTATAAAAATGCAGGAGGATTTTCATCCTCGTGAGGTTTTCGTTTCAGTCCTAATGGATTCAAGCGTCAACATTTTTTGTGACCATGCTAGGGACTAAATTGAAAATTCGGAACCTTGCCCAGCGTTTTAAAAAGAATATATAACTTTACCCTAGGGTAATCAGCCCCATTTAGAAATTTGACTGAATAATCAACGAAGCATTTTGCACCAATTGTATAATCTTGTAATATCAATAACCCATACTCGAGAAGAGTTAGAAGAGTCCTGGCAGATCTTAATCCAAGAAGAAGAAAGAGAAATTCTTCGAAGACAAAGGAGAGAGGAACGAAAAGATCAAAGAAATCAAAGATTGGCTATAGCAGCACAAGAACTAGGTCAAGATTGAAGATGGATGAATACAAGGGACCCATTACCCGAACTAAAAGTAAGAAAATCTTTGTCCTTAGAAGTGAAAAGTTTGATCCTGAAACCTCCTCAAAAATGGCAGCAAGAGATGAACAACCCCAAATCGATCATCATGAGGAGAGACAAGGAGGCGAAAGAGATGTTGCAAGAAACCAAGGAATCCCATGGTTTGGAAATAGAAGGAGGGTAAGATATTCCCCTCTTAATCTCATAGGTGAACAACCTGAACTCCCAGTTCTCCCTAAGGGCACCTTAAATGAATTTTCTGGAGATGGGACAATCAATACAAAGAGGAATTTGCATTTATTTCTTGACATTTGTGACTTCCATCAAGTTGAATATGATGACATCATGGTGAGGTTATTTTTGCAAACTTTATCGTAAAGAGCTTATGAATGGTATAAAACATTTCTCAATAGATCCATTCGCTTGTTTAATGACCTCGAAGCTATTTTCCTAACTATGTTTCCCCCCCAATTTCCTACCATACCCTCCTCACGGACTTCACCCAGATTGGGTTGAGTGTTAAGCCCTAATATTGGCTCATTACCACTTAATTGGGGCATATTAGATTAGTAATGTTATTTTATTTATGTCGGCTTTAGGCCATTAGTTGTGATTTATATTAGTAATGTTATTTTATTTATGTCGGCTTTAGGCCATTAAAACCTCCTAGTCTCCTATATATACCAAGGAGACATTTTCATTTTGAATCATCCTGTACTTGAACATTTAAGTGGGGTAAAAAAAGGTTTCCCCCTCGAAGAGGCTTATTATCTGAAATTATCTCTTTTTCAAGGCGTTGAGTACTTTTCCTGAGGTTTTTCTATGCTATATTGTTGTTTGGTTCTTAACATATGGTATCAGAGCTCAAGGTCTTGGGGTTTCGCTGCTACATCTGAGACACCGTGGAATTTTCGATATAACGTTTTTTCTACAACGTTTCAGGAGGAACGGCTTAAAGGGTTTTTAGAATACTGATCAAGGTACGTTGTGTTCAAAATTCAGCTCCTGAGGCATTATAATTTCGGAGATACAGCCGGTACAATATAGGGTTCTGGAATCATCCTGAAATGAGTCATTGTAGAATTTTTGCTATAAAAAATTTTCTGTAACGTTTCAGACCCTGAAATCCGGAGAAAATTTATAGAAATTAGTATTTTATCTGTGGAAAAAAGTGCAGCATCTGGGTCATCTTAAATTTGTAGATACACCCTGTGTAAGATAGGGTATCTGACTAGCCCCATTGACTAGTCTCAAGAAGGGGTTCTAGGTAAAACAAGCATAAATTCTTTCTGGAGTATCCAAATTGAGTGGGACTGGTTGCATTGGATCGTGGACAGTCGGTAGTACTTTGAGTGCGAGTTTCAGAATTTGATAGCAAGTATTGTGTGCGGGGAACACTATACAAGTGAGATCTCCTGGAAAGGCCAAAAAT
>ML782743.1:870142-890534 GCA_009831015.1 Picea engelmannii | reverse complement strand
ATCTTGTACTTGAACATTTAAGTGGGGTAAAAGGAGGTTGCCCCCTCGAAGAGGCTTATTATCTGAAATTATCTCTTTTTCAAGGCGTTGAGTACTTTTCCTGAGGTTTTTCTATGCTATATTGTTGTTTGGTTCTTAACATTGAGGAAGAATGAAAGGATACAAGATTTTAATCTTAGGTTCAATAAGACCTTGAGTAGAATCTCAGAAGACAAAAGACCAAATGACCCAGTCATTCTCGATTTCTGTAAGAATGCAATGCCCCCGAATGTAAAATATTCCATCAGAACATCCCAGATGGATACTTTGGAGGAAGAAATGAATAAGGCCACTAAGATGGAAGAAATTATGATTGAAATGGGCATTGACCCCGAAATTATATTGGGAAGAGTACAAAGGCAGATGGGGGGATTGAATATTGATAATCAAGGAGCTTCTATCTCAAGAAATAAGGAAGAGTTTGAAACTAGAGTAGCTCAGAATCAAATGGTGGGAGGAGGTTTTTTTAAGGGAACCATACCTAACATAAAGGTTGATCTTATGGAAGCACAGGAAACAAAGAAAATAATTGAGATTGCGCAGATGAATAGAACCATCAAACAGATACAAAATGAAATAACCAAGATGAGAAGGGGAGATAATTACATGCCAAACCCAATAATGCCAATTCCCGAACAAAGGAGGAACCCTCCCCCCAAAAATAGAGTCATACTCGATAATACTGAAGACCCACTAAGACAAAGGGTTCCCAGACAGCCCACTCCAAACGCAGTTGTTTTGGATGATGTCTATGATGAGAAGAGAAAGAAGGTTATTACTTACCTGATGAAAGCTTCAAGACAGTGCCTATGGACGAATGCGAGGCATCCATGTATATATGTGGAGAGGGTGGAAATGATCCTAACTCGCAAGAAAACGTCACCCAGACAAGAGGATTTGTAAATAGAATAAAGAATAAAGGCGACTCTGACAAAGAAAAATAAAAAGAAAAAGCAAATGAAAAAGCATCGAATGAGAAGGTGATAGTTGGAACCACAAGGCAACACATAGCAACAAGTTAAACTCAAATGACGTATAATATCATGGAGGACTTAAGTAATTTGAGGATAACCTTGCCTTTTATAGAAGTGGTGAAGATTCCTCAGCAAAGGAAGAACATCTTGAAGTTGTTGGATGATCCATCATAAAGAACAGAAGTTGTTGTTACCACTCCAAAACAGAACCAGAACCCATCAACTGTTAAGTTGAGAGGTAAAATTCTGCCCTTCTACATCTCAATTGAAAACCATGATGTTGCATTATATAATTGTTTAGTTGATACTGGTGCAACAAATATTATAATGCCACTTTTCATCATGGAAGCGTTGGGCATGAGTTGCACTAAGTATTATGAAACTGGCAAGAGAATATATGCCATCGATTCTAGAAAAGTGTTGGCATTAGGAGAAATCAAGGATTTTTATGCCTAGATTACAGCAACTCCCCATATCATCACAGTTTTTAATATTATTTTGGTATACCTGCCTCCAGCATATGGGGTTTTGTTGGGAAGAGATTGGAGCTCCATGATCGATGGATGTATAATGAACGAAAGTAGTTGTATGATGCTACCAAGAAAGGAGGGAGCAATGACTAAAGTACCCCATGAGCCCAAAAAACCTTTCTCCTTCAAGAATAAGGATAATGAATTAATGAAATACTACATAGACATCGGGATCAGAAACTATGCTATCAGCTTGGACATGGAGCAGAACGAAAACCTAGAATGAGTTCAGAATTGGAGGCCCTAGAATGTTTATTTGAAGGCTACTAGAGAATGTCATTCGATGGATCATCTTCTAAATCTAGGAACGGAGTTGGAATTGTTTTCATAATCCCAGATAAGATGATGCATCCTCACGTTGTAAGACAAGAGTTTCCATGCACGAATTGTAATATCCCTCGGCCGAACCCAATTGTAAATATAATATAAGTGTACTTAAGCTGGTGAGCTATTTTGACATCATTTTGTAATGCATATTTCATGGCATAGTGCATGCATGAACTGCATAGTAAAATGATGTAGTATGCACATTCTTGGATACCGCACGCAGTATGGAGGACAACAAGCCTCGTGTATATGATATGTTTTATAGGCTGGTGAGCCAATTATTATAAGTTGGAATGCTTATGTTTTGGTATTAGGCCAGAATGCCTAGATGTTAAAGTCCAGTGCGCCTAGTTTGTACATGTCTTGTGATTAATATAAAATGCATCGATGTGCGTAGACCGACCACGATAAAAGAGATGGGGGACTGAACTTCACCAATTAGGGAAAGGGAGGGCCAAAAGGGGAATATTATATTAATATTTCCTAAAGCATAAAGTATGGATAATTATTTATCCTAAGTTCGAAAGTTGGGGACAAGTGGACCAGAGTAACTTCCGATATGACAAGTGTCAAGTTGAGGACATGCATTCATATCATGGGGACTTAGCTCTTTTGATCACTTGGTCACAGGGATTCTTACCAGCAGCTTGACCATCATTCTCACCATCACACTTTCACGATCAGTTTCACAATGATTCCTTCCATCACTCAGTTATCCAGTCAATGATTCCATGACCATTGTCACTCATGCAGTCTGTTATCCTTGAGACATCCATTTCACCATATCTGAGCCTATTTCCATAACCATTTCCGGTTGGTGTACCTGGTTATCTTGGAGCAGGGTTGAATAAGCGGGTTGTCAGGCCCGTGAGAAATTCTCCGAGCGAGAGAATTGTTGGGGATTGATTCCTAAAGGTGTTAAATTGTAGCTACAGTTCTCTGAGACTTTTGGTCCGGTCTGTTTCTGAAGCCCTGGAAGGGAAGTGGGGCAGCCGAGGGACTGTTGAGAAGAGAAGGGGCACACTTCCTTGGGTGGAACAGGCATGTGGGGAATGAGAGGTTGTAGGCTATTAGTTGAGTGAGCACCTGATACGGAGTCTTTCCTATTGTCCATGAGCCTTAGTCTGGTTAGGAACCCTTTACCCAGGTGGAGTTTAGTCCTAGCTCGGGGGTGACTCACTGTTGAGAGTGATGAACAGTGTAGTCTAAGGTTGGGAGGTTCATGGATGGTTTATACGTAGTTGGTGAAAATCTTTCCAAGATAAGTACCAATCGTATGATAAAATGATATGTTGCATTGTTATTTACGTGATTATGTTACGGTTTATCATGTATGTGATTATAATTGCCTATATGTTTATGGGTATTTTCCTATATATGTTGCATATCCATGGTTACTGTTATTTCAGTATAAAGTCGTATAGCACAGAATGTAATTGTTTGTTTATGTTTATATGTAAATCTTCTACAAGAGTGTTGTATGTATATGTTTAAGTTGCATGCATTTTTAAGATAAAGTTTATGTGGCATAACTAAATTGATTATTGGGTATGTTACCGTATGTTTCACACTAGGAGAATGAAAGCGTTCCCTAGAGTAGCATGGCCTGGTCTATTTAAGGCTGGGGATGTTACCAACTGGTGTCAGAGCATGAGAGTTTACGCTAGAGTGGCATCCCCCTACCTGCGGGTGGTCGCGGGAACGTTACAAATTGGTATCAGAGCTTCGATTTCAACACTAATCCTAGATGGGCCATAGGGGTTCAATTGAAGTGAATATTCAAAGAAGAATAACTTCAATGTGATCAAAATTCAAGTCACGGAGCGTCCATTGAAAATGTTGGCATGCTGGCACGTGCGGTAAATTTTGGCACCGCACGAAAAATGTTGGCGTGCAAGAGTGTGCAATAAATTGTGGCGTCGTGTGGAAAATTATTATGTGAGGATGCACACACTAAATTTAGCCATGTGCGGTGAGCACACACATAGTAATGTGCACATGGGGTGCACAAGTAATGCATAACACAGAGGATTTGTTGGTACACACATAGTATGAGTATAAGTTGTCTCGCGACAGTGTATTCAAGGGTGTGTGCAGATTATTGTGCGCGATGGAACCTATTGAACTTTGACATGGTGAAATTCATAAGGTGAAATGCATGTAGAGTATCGGTGTGTGATACCAAAACTTTGCGCAATAGATATTGGCAAACAATGCAAAAAGTAGCGCGTGCAAGTTGTCAGCGCGACGGAGAAGAAATGCATAGTGGATATAGGTGCATAGAAAAGCGTTTTACCTTTTGATATTGCTATGCACGATAAATATAAATGTACAGGTCGAAGTTTAGTACGCATGAAGTTGCTTGGAAGGCAATGAGTCTGAGTTTAATTTTCATAATATTAGAAGAAAAAGAAACACACAACCGCATCGAAGCATTAATTAAAAAGAATTCTGATTTTTTATTCCTCTGATTCAGACAGATGAAAGTGAAATATAAGCTTACAAGAAAAGCATACTATAAAAGAAAACAAGACTCATAACACCACCAGATAGAATTTTTTAATAAACAATCTAAAATCCGCTTTTGCATTTATATAATCGTATTAATCACAAAATTACAAAAAGGGATGATAGCAGTTATCCTGTTGTAAAAAGGACCGTTTAAGAACAAGCCTATCATCTCTGGTGCTCCTTACCTCAGCTATCAGTTGTTCAAAAATTCATTGAAACATACTTAATTTTAGTTGAAGAATCACTTCAGCTTAGTCATCTCCTCCTTTAAAGAATCTAACCAGACCGGTTGATTCTCTGCAACACTTTCGGTCATTTCAGTCTTGGATTCCTCCTTCTTCTACCGCTTTCTCCTTTTCTTCTTAGCGACTGGCCTATTTATGACTAAATCCTTCATAGTGGAATTCATCCTGACTTCCAACCATGAGTCTATAGCCAGCTCTGTGTGGAATTTAGTCACTAGAATGTGTGCAAGGACCCTTTCCTCCTTATTCGGAGGAAAGTCTAGCATGTTGCCCGAATAACTAGTCTCACTAGATTTAGCCTTGTCCATGTATCTCAGGTTGTGGATACCGAAATGCTTTTACAGAAAGAAGAAAGTTGAGCAATTTGGAGATTACTTTGGTTATGGATATGTAGATACCCTCATATATGAGGATTGATAATTATAGAATTCCAATTATGAAGTGCAGACGGATTACATACAAGAGCATTAGGTTGCCATGCTTGGCTAATCCATTTCAAATGATTATCTTTTGATTTCATTACATGGTGGCATTCAGCTGACGTCACATGGTTGTGAAGTATTGAACGAGTGAAAGGGGGTGATCTAACTAGCCGTCGCCTGCTCCATGAGTGGTGGATTTGACATGTTGAGACACGTGATACTGCGTCTTGGCGAAATTGGTTTTGGAAAACTACCTTATTGCGCAGATGTATCTCTGAAGGCACTGCGCGTCTATGTTTCAAGACTTGGGTCTTATCTAGAATTTTCATGGTGATAACACCAGGAAATTGGGAGAGATAATTATGATGTATATATTGAACCAAAATGGTGCATATTCTCATGAATTTTTGAATTGTTAGCCTGATAAGTTTCGATGGCTGCACGTTTTTCAGAATTAGCAACTAGATCAAATCAGACCAGTGTGGATTCCATAGGAATGGAAGAAGCACAGGGGAATTACAATCAGCAAGAGGAGATCAGAGGGGTGGATGTCCATTTGGGCATTGAAGGAACGAACTCCAACGTACATGGAGAAGAAAGGAATGAAAACATGAATATGGTTGAGACCATTAAGAATTTGCAAAAGGATGTCCAAAGCCATAAAGCTAATAATGAAAGTCTTATGAGAGCCAAAGAGTAGAAGGATGACTTCAACATGAAGTTATTGGAGGGATTAAATAGAATAGAAAAGAAATTGGTTAAGGAGAGTGGGTCAAGCAAATCTGGAAGTCACAAGCCTTCGAATGAGAAAAGAAAAGAAAAAAGTGTTAGTAGATATCACCATAATTCCCCAAGGCATTCCAATAAGAGAGCGGGCAACAACTCAAGGCTATCCCCTGTCAGAAGGTATAAGAGGTCTAGAATGGATGAGTTGCAAGGAGAAATGAAAAAAATCAAAACTCCTACATTTGATGGTGAGCACAAGAAGGATGAAGATGTAGAAACATGATTGTTGGGCATGAGAAAGTATTTTCAATTGCATAATTATTATTCTCATGCAAAAGGTAGAATTGCTATCTATCAACTCAAAGGAAAGGCCTCCATGTGGTGGGATCAACTTGTGCAGGTGCGGCACATTGAAGAGAAAAGTGTTACTTGGAGGGAATTCAAGAAGTATTTTGAGAATAAGTACTTGACTAAGAGATACAATGACAAGAAAATGAAAGAGTTTTTTGAACTCAGGCTTGGAAGTATGACCATGGGTGAATATGAGAGAAGGTTTCTGGAACTGCTGAAGTATGTCTCTTTCATCAAGGATGAGAGAGTCAAAATTCAAAAGCATTTGAGTGGATTGCCACGATTCATCAGTGAAAAAATATAGTATAATGATCCCAAGACATTAGAAGAGACCATAAGGAGAGTTAAATGCCTATATGATCAGCAGAAAGCAAGGCCAGATTTTCAAAAGGCTTGGGAAGATAATAAGAAATTCAATATGGATCAGAGGAAGAAGGGAGCTAAGCCACCATTCTTCATAAATAATCCACAAGGACAAAAAATGCCTAAAGAACCCAGAACGATTGACACAGGGAGTCAAGGGCCAAGGCATCCACCTATGCAATGTTGGGGTTGTAAAGGAGACCATAGGTTCAGATATTTTCCTCACAGAGGTGAAAAAGGAAGGGTTTTTCACAATGTACAAGAAGTTGAAATAGTGGAGGACATGGGTAGATATGTGCCAAGGATTTATTCAACCCTGGACAACAATCAAGCAGAGTATCAGTCCCACATGATTGAAGTGGAAGGTATGATCAACAACCAAACCATTGCTATTTTAATTGATTCAAGATATAGTCATAGTTGTATAGACCCTAAGATGGTGGAAAGTTTGCAATTGCCAAGAAGCAAGCATGGGAAATCCTGGTTGTTGCAACTGGCTACTAGAGCCAGAAGAAAAGTTAGTGATATGGTTAAGTCATGCCTCATATACATGAATGGACTGAACACCAAGTCATATTTAAACATCTTGCCTTTAGGTTCCTATGACTGTCTAATTGGGATGGATTGGTTGGACCAACATCACACTCTCTTAGACTGTCACAAAAAGTATTTACTTTCCTAGATGAGGAAGGGAAACTAAGGAAAGTACAGGGAATTCCCAAGGCAGTAACCATTAGAGAAATTTCAGCATTGCAGCTGAAGAAATTTTATAGAAAAGGGTGTCAAATAATTACAGCTCATTTGGCAGAGACACCTAGAGATAAGGTGCCAAATTTGGAGGATTAGACAGTCCTGGAAGATTTTTAAGATGTGTTCAAGGAGGTACCCGGACTACCCCTGAGGAGAGACATTGATTTCTCTATAAATTTAATGCATGGAGCAGCGCCAGTATCAAAGACTCCTTACAGAATGAGTACACCATAATTGAAGGAGTTGCAAATGCATCTTGAAGAACTTCTGAAGAAGGGGTATATATGCCCAAGTGTGTCACCTTGGGGTGCCCCAGTATTGTTTGTGAGAAAGAAAGATGGAACACTGAGATTGTGCATTGACTTCAGACATTTGAATAAAGTGATTGTTAAGAACAAGTATCCTCTGCCAAGGATTGATGACCTCTTTGATCAATTGAAAGATGCAAAGATATTTTCAAAGATAGATCTCAGATCAGGATACCATCAGGTAATGATTAAAGAAGAAGATATCAGCAATACCACCTTCAGGACAAGGTATGGTCATTATGAGTTCACAATGGTGCCATTTGGGTTGTCTAATACACCATCTCTTTTCATGTGCTTAATGAATGGTGTTTTCTGAGAGTATTTGGACAAGTTTGTCATTATCTTTTTGGATGACATTCTTATATATTCCAAGTCAAAGGAAGAGCATGAACATCATTTGAGGATGGTGTTGCAAGTATTAAGGGAGCATCAGTTGTATGACAAATTGAGAAAGTGCTCATTTTATCATAAACAAATTCATTATTTGGGGCATGTCATTTCAAAGGATGGGATAGCAGTGGATCTTGAGAAGATAGAGGCCATTAGAGAATGGTCAATGCCGAAGAGTGTAACAGAGGTGAAATCATTCATGGGTCTTGCAGGCTACTACATAATATTTATTGAAGGATTCTCAAAGATTGCACACCCAATCACTTCTTTGCAAAGAAAGGGAGTGAAGTTTCAGTGGACACTGGATTGTGAGAAGAGTTTCCAACACTTGAAACAATTATTGACAAGTGCTCCAATATTAAGGATCGCATACCCCGATGAAGACTTCATCGTATGCACCAATGCATGTAATGAAGGACTGGGTGGAATCCTCAGTCAAAATGGGTTTGTCATATGTTATGAATCAAGGAAGTTGAAGAATCATGAAAGAAACTATGCCACTCATGATTTGGAGTTGGCAGCCATAGTGCATGCCTTGAGGAAATGGAGACACTACCTCATGGAAAAGAGATTTGAGCTAAGAACAGACCACAATGGTCTGAAATATTTATTTGATCAGCCAAATCTAAATGCTAGGAAAAGCATATGGTTAGAATTTCTAAGCGAATATGACTTTGATATAAAGCATATCA
The DNA here is from genome assembly GCA_009831015.1 of Picea engelmannii. Taxonomy (NCBI): domain Eukaryota; kingdom Viridiplantae; phylum Streptophyta; class Pinopsida; order Pinales; family Pinaceae; genus Picea; species Picea engelmannii. The sequence continues at coordinate 881,906 of ML782743.1, read as the reverse complement.
AGGGGAAAGAGAATAAAGTGGTTGATGAACTCAGCAGGAAGGTGCGTGAATTACAAGCTACAGTTGTTAGCATGTATCAGACTGGTATTAAAAGCAAAATTCTGGAGGCTGCAAATGCAGATCTACAATACAGAGAATTGGTAGAAATGCTACAGCAGGGTAAGATGCCACAAAAGGTGGATAATTATAATTTGGGAATAGATGGAATATTGTTGCGCAAGAACAAAATTTTCGTTCCAAATGTCCAGGACTTGAAACGTATGATTTTTCATGAAATTCTTAATGTTCCTTATGCAGGGCACCCTGGATATCAGAAAATTGTGGCAGTGATCAAGAGCCATTACTTTTGGTCGGGTATAAATAGAGATATCATTGAATACATCACTAGATGTATGGAATGACAGAAAGTTAAAGTGGAGAATAGGCACCCAGCATGGTTGCTACAACCTTTACCCATTCCTGAATGCAAGTGGGAAGTGGTGAAAATGGATTTTATTACAAGATTGCCTAGAAAAGGCAAGTTGTATGATTCGATCATGGTGGTGGTGGAAAAGCTTACAAAAGATTCCCATTTTATTCCACTGAAAACTACTCACAAGGCAGAAGATGTTGTTGATATTTTTATGAAGGAAGTGGCATGATTGCACAGAATTCCTAAAACAATTGTGTCCGACAGAGACCCCAAATTCACCTCGAATTTTTGGAAAGGATTCAGAATGAATCTGAACTTTAGTATAGCTTGTCATCCTGAGTCTGATGGACAGAAAGAGAGGGTGATTAGAGTGATAGAAGATATACTGAGAATGTATGTGATGGACAAACCATCGAAATGGGAAGACTACCTACACTTGGTAGAATTCACTTACAACAATGGGTATCAGGCATCATTGAAGATGAGCCCATTTGAAGCACTTTAAGGTAGAAAGAGCAATACTCCAGTGAGTTGGGATAATCCAGTTGATAGGACAGTAGTTGGGCCAGAGTTGCTCATGGTGATGGAGGACCAAATGATAAAAATTAAGCAGAATTTAAAAGATGCCCAAGACAGACAGAAACATTATGCCGATAAGAACAGAACCCACAGAGAATTCAAAGTGGGTGATCATGTTTTCCTGAAAGTAAAATCTAATAGGAGTTCCCTGAAGCTAGGAAGTTGCGCCAAGTTGGCAGCCAGATTTTGTGGGCCATTTGAAATCCTAGAGAGGATTGGTCCAGTTGCTTATATGATTACATTGCCTGCATCTATGTCTGTTCATAATGTCTTCCATGTATCATTGCTAAAGAAATATATACCTAATGTTAATCATGTTATTGATTGGAATGTGATTCAGGTGGAGCAAGAAGGCGCTTTTCAAGTGCATTTGTTGTGCATTTTGGACCAGAAAGTCAAGCAGCTCCGAAACCGAGCCATAGGGATTGTAAAGGTTCAATGGACCTGGGACGGTCATGAGGACACTACTTGGGAGAATGAGGACGCAATGCAGACAGAATAGCCGCATCTTTTTGAAGATTTTTTAAAACTCTGTTGAATAAGGGTGTATGGTGCATTGAGGACAGTGCATAAATAAGGGGAGGGGATTGTAATATCCCTCGGTTGAACCCAATTGTAAATATAATATAAGTGTACTTAAGTTGGTGAGTTGTTTTGACATCATTTTGTAATGCATCTTTCATGGCATAGTGCACGCATGAACTGCGCAATAAAATGATGTAGTATGCACATTCTCAGATACTGCGCGTAGTATGGAGGAAAACGAGCCTCATGTATATGATATGTGTTATAGGCTGGTGAGCCAGTTATTATAAGCTGGAAATCTTATGTTTTGGTATTAGGTTGGAACACCTAGATGTTAAAGGCCAGTGTGCCTAGTTTGTACATGTCTCATTATTAATAGAAAATGCATCGTTGCGCACAGACCGACCATGATAAAAGAGATGGGGGACTGAACTTCACCAATTAGGGAAAGGGAGGGCCAAAAGGTGAATATTATATTAATATTCCCTAAAGCATAAAGTATGGATAATTATTTATCCTAAGTTCGAAAGTTGGGGACAAGTGGACCAGAGTAACTTCCGATATGACAAGTGTCAAGTTGAGGACATGCATTCATATCATGGGGACTTATCTCTTTTGATCACTTGGTCACGGGGATTCTTACCGGCAGCTTGACCATCAATATCACCATCACACTTTCACGATCAGTTTCATGATGATTCCTTCCATCACTCAGTTATCCAATCAACGATTCCATGACCATTTTCACTCACACATTCTGTTATCCTTGAGACATCCATTTCACCATATCTGAGCCCTTTTCCATAACCATTTCCGGTTTGTGTACCTGGTTTTCTTGGAGCGGGATTGAAGAAGTGGGTTTTCATGCCCATGAGAAATTCTTTGAGCAAGAGAATTGTTGGGGATTGATTCCTGAAGGTGCTAATCTGCAGCTACAGTTCTCTGAGACTTTCGGTCCGGCATGTTGTTGAAGCCCTGGAAGGGAAGTGGGGCAACCGAGGGACTCTTGAGCAGAGAAGGGGCACACTTCCTTGGGTGGGATGGGCATGTGGGTAATGAGAAGTTGTAGGTTGTTAGTTGAGTGAGCACCTGAGGAGGAGTCTTTACTGTTTTCCATGAGCCTTAGCCTGGTTAGGAACCCTTTACCTGGGTGGAGTTCAGTCCCAACTCAGGGGTGACTCACTGTTGAGAGTGATGAATAGTGTAGTCTAAGGCTGGGAGGTTTGTGGACAGTCTGTACACAGTTGGTGACAATCTTTCCAAGAAAAGTACCAATCGTATGATAAAATGATATGTTGCATTGTTATTTACGTGCTTATGTTACGGTTTATCATGTATGTGATTATAATTGCCTATGTGTTTATGGGTATTTTCCTGTATATGTTGCATATCCATGGTTACTGTTATTTCAATATAAAATCGTATATCACAGAATGTAATTGTTTGTTTATGTTTATATGTAAAGCTTCTGCAAGAGTGTTGTATGTATATGTTTAAGTTTCATGTAGTTTTAAGAGAAAGTTTATGTGGCATAAGTCAGTTGATTACTGGATATCTTACCATATGTTCTGAAGTAGGAGAACGAAAGAGTTCCCTAGAGTAGCACGGCCTAGTCTGTTTAAGATTGGGGATGTTACCATCTGGTTTTAGAGCATGAGATTTTACGCTGGAGTGGCATCCCCCGGCCTGCAGGTGGTCGGGGGAACGTTACATGAATAATGAGTCAGAATACGAAGCTTTGATCTAGGGGATGATCCTCACACAAGGAATGAAAATAGAACATCTCATTATGACTAGAGATTCAGAGTTGGTCATCAACCAGGTTACCCAAAAAAAAAAATCAAAAGCGAAAGTGAAAGACTTAAACTATATTTCAAAAGATTTAATGAACTGATGGAATCTTTCAACTCTTTTTATATTGCTTTCATTCCAAGGGATAAGAATCACAAGGTCGATTCTCTAGCCTTGGCGGCTTCTTTATCAAATCCAAATGATGTCTTGAACAAATTGTCTTTCCATGTGAAAAGGGCCTTTCAGCCATCCATACCCAATAATATTGAGTACTTTCAAGTGTTTGACAATGATGAACAATTGGAGAATGTTTTTTTAAACAATGATGATGAAGAAGATGATAAATCGATTTTTGTCCCCAAATATTGCATACAAGCTGAATCTTTGTTTACAAAAGATGATCATGCCAAGAATATTTGTGAAGAATGTTTAGTTCGAAAGGTGCAAGAGATAAGAAAAGTCAATATTGGAACGGACCAGTCCCCGAAATATATCAATTTGGGATTCGATTGCACCCCCAAAGAAGTTGATCAATATGTTTCCTTTTTCAAGGAATATATTGATGTGTTTTCTTGGACCTATGCTGAATTAAGGCCTATGACAAAATGATATTCCAGCATATCATTCCTTTGAGGGAAGAAGCCAAAATGGTGAAACAAAAAATAAGGATGATGAATCCCAAGTTGAAGCCTCTGGTAAAAATTGAGTTGGAAAAGTTGAAGAAGGCGAGGATAATCTATCCCATCAGAAATTCAGACTGGCTTTCAAATCCAGTGATTGTCAGGAAGAAGACCGAGGAAATATGAATGTGTGTCAACTTCATATATCTTAACAAAGCTAGCATAAAAGATAATTTTCCACTATCCAACATGGAGTTTCTACTACAACAAGTTACAGGATCGGTATGCATGTCTATGTTGGATGGTTTCTTTGGATATAATAAATTTTTAGTTGTTGAGGAATATAGAGAAAAGAAAACATTTATCACACCATGGGCAACATATGCATATGCTAGAGTTCCCTTTGGTTTGAAGAATGTTGGAGCCATGTTCCAAAAGGCCATGGATCATGCGTTCAACGGATTGATAGGAAATTTTATGTCATACTACCAAGATGATTTGATGATGCATTCAATAAAAAGGGAGGATCATATCCATCATTTAAGAAAATTCTTTGAAAGATGTAGATTATATGGCATTTCTTTGAACCCAAAGAAATGCTTGTTTGTTGTGACTCAAGGAAAGTTGTTGGGCCACATTGTATGCAAGGAATGGATTTACATAGACCCAGAAAGAGTTAAATCAATTAATGAACTAAACCCCCTGACATTCAAGAAGGGAGTCTGGTCATTCTTCAGGAAAATTAATTTTGTTTGAAGATTTGTTCCTAATTACGCAAGCATCGTAAAACCCATCAATTTTTTGTTGAAAAAGGATCAGAGGTTTGAGTGGAAAGAAAATACTCCGGAAGCATTCAAAAATATCAAGGGGGCCATCACCGATGCTCTTGTCCTCATTAATCCATATTTTCAGAGGGATTTTATTATCTATTCATTTGCTACAGAGGCATTTGTCGTGTCCATACTCACTCAAAAAAATAGCAATGGAGAAGAGCTCCCCATAAGTTTTATGAGAAAAAATTTACACGACTATGAGTTGAGGTATTCAAAACTCGAGAAACAGGCTTTGGATCTTGTAAAATATATGGAACACTTTCAGACATATATACTAAAATCCCATGTTATAGCTTATGTCCCTTGGTCCCCCATAAAGATGCTTCTAAATCAACAATTGAGAGAAGGGAAATGGGCCAACTGGTTAGCGAAAATTCAAGAGTATGATATCGAGATCAAACCATTGAAGGAAATAAAAGGACAAGGATTATGTAAGCTTATGGAGAATGGGGACTCAGTCGATGGGATGATTTCAATCTTATTTGGGGAACCATTAGTTGATTCAGAATGGTATGGAGATATCATATTCTATTTAAGATCCAGGCAATTCCCTATTACAATGAGTTCCAAGGAGCGAAGGACACTCAAGATGAAGGTGAATAATATGTGTTGATTGCTGATATACTTTTTAGAAGAAATTTTGATGGTATACTATTGAGATGCGTCGATGAGAATCAAGCTCTAGGATTGATCAAAGAATTCCACGAGGGAATATGCGGTGGACACTTTGCACCCACTGCAACTGCTCAAAAAATAATCAGAGAGTGATTCTACTAGCCATCAATCTTCAAGGACTCGTATGCCATAATAAGGAGATGTTTGTCATGCCAACAGTTCTCAGGAAAAATGAAGAAATATGTGTATTTGCAGTCGATTGTGGTGGAACAACCATTTTCCCAATGGGGACTTGATGTTGTTGGGATGATTAATTAAAAATCTAGAAAAGGGCACATACACGTTCTTATAGGTACCGATTATTTCACAAAATGGCCAAAATTCGTGGTGCAGAAGAAGGTCGACACTGAAGAATTGATTGGATTCCTCAAGGACAACATTCTATCGAGGTTTGGTGTCCCTGATAAATTTATCTAAGATAATGGTTTGATTTTCATTGGGTCAAAATTCAAGGAGTTTTGCAGACAATATGGGATCATCATGGGTCAGTCTTTGAATTATTATCCACAAGTAAATGGCCTTGTTGAATCCACGAACAAAACACTTGTGCAGATATTGAAGAAAATCGTTGATAGCAACCAAAGGAATTGGAATCTAAAGCTAAATGAAGCATTATGGGAAAGAAAGATAGTATCGAGATGTCTCTATATCTATTGGTTTATGGGAAAGAGGAAAAAATGCCAATTAACCTCGAGCTTAATGCATTGATATCCATGGTTAATACTGAAGATACGGAATACACTTCGGCTATCCAAAAAAGGATCAATCAATTGTTGAAGCTGAAGGAGGAACGAAGCAAAGCCATCAATCGAACTTCTCAGAGGTAGCAGATCGTCAAAATATATTTTTATCAAAGCAAAACTATGAATAACTTTCAGAAGGGAGAACCGGTACTGCTTTGGAACAAATCCAAGGAAAATCCATCCATGCACACAAAGTTCAAAGCACTCTGTATTGGAACCTATGTCATCAAAAAGATATTGGGCTTCAACTCATATATGCTCCAAGACATGAAAGGAAAAAGGTTAATGTTTCCTATCAACGGGGAAACATTTGAAAGGTTTCTTCTCCTAGCACTTTTCATTCTCATTGTACATAATTTTATTTCTAGGTTGTATATTCTTAATCTGACTCCATAACCAATGGGCGGAAGCACCTAGTCATGAGAGATTATGGATTCTTGACAACCCACAGGGGGTCATCATCCCACAGTTGGAGCATCTTGTTTGAGGTCATTTCCCGCTTCTGAAATTTCCCTCCCCTTTTCTATTCTCCCAAAAACAAATTCCCTTTCTTTCCTTCTTCTACACTTACCCATTTTTCCCTTTTCTTTTTTCCCTCTTACTATCCCTTTCTAGTTCTACACTTAGTCGCATTTTTAAATTAATAGTTCCCAGGTTGGCAGACTTATAGTTTCTCATGTTCGTCTATAACTTCACATCACGAGTCTAACTAATTATCGTGTTGTCCCATACTTAGTCAATTCTACAATCGCAGTTTCTTGGGTTGATGGAATCAAGCTTTCATGCTCTCGTGTTATGTGATAGAAACATTGCGCCAAAAATTTTCGTGATCTACATTTCGATCCTTGGACTCCCCGAACTTCCAAAGTTCCATTCCACCTACATGACCAAATCCGACCGCCGCACCATTCCATACTTAGCCAATTTCGCACCCCATACCATCGCAGACTCGTGGGTTCCTGGGTTCACAAAAAGTTGCAAATCACATATTTCTCATGTTCGTCCCCACCACCCTCGTGCCCTTCCCAATGCACATTTAATATTATTTTAATGCTAATAAATTACCATACAATTTTAGGAGGATGGTCATTAATAAGAAAAAGTCTCAAGGAGGATCTCCCTTCTCCGAACTGGATAAAACAACTGAATGCATGGTGGAAGGAAAAGGTTAAAAACTTGAATATTATTGTTCAAGCATGAAGCCAGGCCATAACCAGAAGAGAAGAATTATTCAAGAAGTTAATTGAGATAGATCTAGTTAGCAGCACCAATGAGGTCCAAGACCCCAAATTTATACTCAACTCATTGTTCTTAACCAAGCAAGCATTTGATGAAAAAGTTGAGATATTTAAAGGGTTATCATTTGAAAAATTCTACGGCATTCTTGAATATGGTGAAGATGACGTGGAAATTTGGCTATTTGATTATTCGATTAAAAATCAATATATTGAAGAATCTTTGTGGAACATTTCTATTGATCTAAGGAACTTAGAAGGCAAACTCTTCAATATAAAAATACAGCATGAAATCAACATGCACCAATGAGAAGCTACATCAAGGAGTGGTTTAAAAAGCATCTAGACAAGATTACCAATGAAGGGCAAAGGGCAGTTGAGATGGTTCCTATAACCATCGAGGAAAGCCATAAAAGGACATCAGGGAGCAAGTGATAAACCAGGAGATACCATCATAGTAAGTTAATACTAATCACATCTTTTTGTCTTTATCAATCTCTTCATCCAGTTACTCCACCTCTTTAAATAGAAAGCTTTAACCGAAGACTGATAATTTCCTTCTTCTTCTTACCAGGTATTGTTGCCTTCCTCCACCCACTTTCTTCTTTTGATGAGGTTCATTCTTATACATATTTTTATTATGGTTCGCGGGAGCCCCAATCCCAGTCATTATGACAAACTCATTTTAATTTCAGAGAATATGTATTGAACTATATTTTTTTTAGAAATTCCAAGAGAGCTATTTTGGGTCCAATCTCAATTGTACTTTGTAACCCATTTTTTATGAATATAAAGTATTTGAGGTTGATCTATATTTATCTGCATTTGATCTTCCAATGTACTACTATGTCAAAGTTCTCTTATGCATGTGGGTCACTTTCGTTTAGTTTTTATGTGATCATAAATATTTATCCCTGCTATGATGGATGTGAGGAAGTTATGTTTATTTTATTTAAATGTATGAATGTGTTTGTTTCCTAGTCCATTCTCAGGAAATCTCTTTTTAAAATAAAAAGAAAAATAAAAATATGTTTTTTTTTTTATCTATTTTACTTTCCTTTGACAGACTTCTTTAAAAGTCCCACATTTTATAAATCTTGGACAGAGGAGTAGCACCTCTACAAAAACGTAGGAGGATTTGCATCCTTGTGAGGTTTCCATTTCAGTCCTAACAGATTCAAGTGTCAAAAAACCTTTACTAGCTTCATGACTCAATTTCGGAGTTGTTTGATTTTCCGATCCAATATGCAAACTGGTTGCACTCAAAAATTGCCTTCTGGATCCACCTAAATCACTTTCCAATAAATAATATGATTAGCATCAGGTACATACTTTTTAAGCAATGATACATGGAAAACATTATGAATACAAAAGGATACAGGAAATGGAAGCATATAAGAAACAATACCAATCCTCTCTAGGATTTCAAATGGCCCACAGTAGTGTGCTTCCAACTTAGAATAATTTCCCAACTTCAGGGAACTGCATCTAGATTTTACTTTCAAGAACACATGGTCACCCACTTTAAACTCTCTATGGGTTCTGAATTTATATGTGCATACTTTATGCTTTTATTGGGTAGCCTTTAAATTATGCCTTATCTTTACCATCTTCTCCTCCATTTCATGAAGCAGATCTGACCCAACTACTACGTGGTTTGTTGGGTTGTCCCAACTCACTAGTGTATTGCACTTTCTACCATAAAGTGCCTCAAATGGGCTCATATTTAGAGATTTTTTATACCCACTGTTATAATAAAACCATACCAAGGGTAAATATTTTTCCCACTACATCGGTTTGTCCATCACATACATCTTGACCATATCTTCAATCACCCAATTTACCCTCTCTATTTGTCCATCTGACTCTAGATGATAGGTTGTGATAAAGTTCATATTTTTTCCAAATCCTTTGAATAACCCTTTCCAAAAGTTTGAGGTGAACTTGGAATCTCTTTCATACACAATTGTCTTAGGTACACCTGTTGGAAAATATTGAACAAGCAACGAATGTGTGTTGATGATTGTTGTCATTGATGGCAACAGCGGAGATGGCAGGGTATGAAAGATAAAACCCCTTGGGAATTCGGACGTAAAAAGCTCAGGAGAAACAGCAGTGAAGAAAACACGTGCAGAAAGAGCTTGCAGAGAAGAAGGAAGACAGCGATCTAGTGACCGTTGGATTCCATTCAAATTTCCCGAAAGGCCGACAACCATCAGATTTGCAAAAGTTGCGAGGGAAATAAGTCATCGGAGATTCGGGGATCGAGACTATGAAATTCCTAGTTCACTCGACAACGAAAACCCTGAAATCGCGATATGCGATTTCGCGATTTGATCATAGCCGTTAAATCAAGCAGAGATCATGAACATCCACGTGCAGACAGGAGGCTTCATCGGAGAATCGGGAATCGGAGTTTCGCGAGTCTTGTGAACAATTACAACGAAAACCCTAAAATCGCGATATGCGATTTCGTGAAGTAATCACAGCCGTTGGATAAGAAGTGCATCTAGACCATTGATCCAACTCACGACGGTAGACCACGTCACCTAGGGACACGTGGCACAACTAGGGAATGACAGGTGTCAGACAGATCTAACACTTCAGGCACATACAATTCACGAATCAGAGTGACACGTGGCAAAGATCTAACACGTGCCAAACCATGTATGACGTCAGCCAGGAGGGCTAAAGCTCATCGTGAATCGGGAAATCGCGAATTCCATGGACATAAAGATTATGTCGTCGTAAGTGCCGAAACTCCAATGGAGTGATATGACCGAGGTCACACGGAGACAAGTCATATGGATCATGTTCTAGCCAGGTGGGCTAGCGCACATTTTTTAGAGGTATGGTGGTGGTCACGTGATCGCAGGTCACATGGACCATTGTGTAGCTGGAAGGGGCTAAGGTTTGGGAAAGGAGCACATCGGGGATCAGAGAATCGGGGGTTCTGAGTACATATGCATCTCGACACTGAAAACGCCGAAACCCCGATAGAGAGACATAAGGCTGTGGTCACAGCCACTGGTCATGGGATTTTGTAAGTGACAAAAACTCTAAACGCCAAGAGTGTCGAAATCGTGATGGGTGAAATCCCGATTGGATCTGAACCGTTGGATCAAGTGTTGATCGGAGGGTTGTTGTTCTTCCTCATTCGTTAACGCTTCAGTTATGAATCAGTTAAGAGAAATGGACTGATGATGACAAATAAGTTAGCGATTCAGTTGCCAAGACAGATGTCCACGAATTACCTATTGGAAGGGGAAGTGGAATCATCAAGGTAGCTTGTATAAAAGAAATTGAGTGAGACTGAATCGGGTTGATGGTTCTGATTAAAAAATGAGAAAACAGTAAGAAAAAGAAGATGAGCAGAGGAAAATCAAGAAGTGAAGGAACTGTGAAGAGCGAGAACAGAAGAAGAGCAACATGATAGACAGAAGAGAAGCATAGCAGAATGACAGAAGATATGAAACAGAGCAGATTTGTTGAATAAGAGAAGAGTAGCAGAACAGTGAACAGAAGACCAGAATTAAAGAACAAAGGAAGACTGGTAAGAATTGATTTATCTGTAAAGTTGAATGTGTATTTAACCATTGATATTTAAGGGAGGTTTGGAGGTGCTCGGGAGGACTGTAGTCCTCAGAAGTTCAAGTGGGTGCTTGAACACAGGAAGTTGTAGCCTCCATCTGGTTGCAGCCAGAGAAACCAGGGTGGCAGGGAGGTGCTAGGGAGAACAGGTGTTCTCTGTTATGCAGGTTGGAGCTTGTGTAACTGGAAGTTGGTGCTTCCATCTAGTTGGTGCTGGAACATTCAGGAAGTCGTTGCTTCCATCCAGTTGGTGCTAGAATACTCAGGGAGTTGGTGCTTCCTTCTAGTGGGTGCTAGAGAAACCAGAGAGTTGGAGCTCTCAAACAAGTAGCAGCTTGTAAAATAGAGGTAGCAGCCTCACATTGAGTTGGTGCTCAATTGTAAATGATGTACAGAATAGAAAAAATACTGCCTATCATTTCAAAGAAGAAGAGGTTTTCTCCCTTTATGGGTTTCCTCGTGAAAATCTGTCTCTGTGTGTATTTTATGTGTGACTGATGATCTTTACTCTTACTGCTCATATGTTGTACATTGTTGATAACCACATGAAGAAATATTAATAATGATTTAATAAGTATAAAACTGTTTAAGCTTATATACAACTGATTCACCCCCCTTCTCAGTTGTTTTAGTATTTCCAACAATTGGTATCAGAGCAGGTTCCTTTTATTTAAAGGTAGATCTGTAAGCTTAAACATGACAAGTCATGAAGGGACTTCAGCCTCTAAGCCCCCTCTATTTGATGGAACAAATTTTGCCT
>ML782743.1:835630-853777 GCA_009831015.1 Picea engelmannii | reverse complement strand
AGAAAATGTTTAACTCATACCATTGAAATAAAATACCTTAATCATTGAGCATTATGAGGTAAAGTATTAAATTATGATTTAATGAAAATGTTAACCCCTGGCGAGTTGATAGTAACTGATTCTCCTTTTTTTTCATGCTTGGAATTGAAGCTTGTCTTCTTTGGCTTTCAACAAATGATTTGTTTTATGTTCTGAGTAGTTGGTTTTCCAATTCTAAATCAATTATATTTGCTTGTAGAACAAGGACTACTTAATAATATTTGTCTTTCCAAAAGGAAGCTTCCATATTTGGATGAGTTTTAGATTTTCCTTTCTCGGATTCTTCAACAACCTTTTCAACAGGTTCCTCTATTGTATGCGAAGAAATGTTCTCGGGAGAAGAAACTTCTTGATTTTTAACTAATTCCTCATCTTTGATTTGAATAGGAGAACTTACATTTGAATTTTTCCTAGATTTGTTTCGAAGCATTCTGGAAATCTTTTTTCCTTGACGTTTGTTCATGAAATTGACTAACTTCCTAGCATATTCATTCTTTTCAAAAACAACAGCATTTTATTTCTTACCACATTTGGATGAAAGAGAGGAAACCTCAGTCTCTTTGGATGCTTCAGAAGAATATTGGAGTATTTTTCTTAAAACAATTGACTCTGGTTTGAGGTTCAACCTTAAAGATTGACTGTGTGTAACCCTTGCAACATTTTGCTGAGAAACAGAAACCTATGTGTGAGAAAGGAAATTATCCTCTACGGGATTCAAGGTTTCAAACTCTAACTCGGATTTATGAGCCTGTAAATTCGACTCAGGGTTATCTTGAAAATGATTTCTCTTAATAAATTCCTCCCAAGAATCATTATTCTGTTTTAACTGAGACTCAATCAAAATTTTGACCAAACCATGATGGAACATATTTTTTTTGAACTAAGAAGTTTCCTCTGGTAAAAATGGGTCTTTTTCGAAAGGCTTTTGAGCAAGAATAACGGCATATTTAACCCATAAACCATGAAAACCATTAACAGTCGGAAGTGGTATATAAATAAAATACTATATCAACCTTTGCAGGTGATAAAACCTTTGATAACCCCTAAAAGAAAACACCCATTTTCTTTCACTAGGGAGATAGGCATACCTTTATAATCATATTCGCACTTAGAAAAAATTAAGATTTCTGACCAGGGGATTTCTTTTACTCTTTTGGTATTAGACCAGGATTTCCCCTTTAACGACAACTTGGTCACCCTCGCTATCATTTCCTCATTTATCTGTAACTCAATATCCCCAACCTTGGCACATTCACCATTAAAACTTAATGCAAAAGCTTTAGTAACCTGTGAATTATAGCCATTAAACATCCGCAAGAAATATAACCAACCAACTTTTCGAAATGTCGAATAATAGTATTCATTAGCTTCAATAAGTTTGTTTCCAGGCTCAATTCTGGATATCATACCCACACTGAAATTTTACTACAACTTTGGAAAAAAACTCTCATGGAAAGGTAACAAACCCTCACCCACGGGAAAATGAAAACCTTCAACTCTTGGGGTAAAAAAATCGAAATAACTCAAACCCTTCGACAAATTAATCCTCTCATGACTTGAGGTATGTAATCAATTCACATTAATGGCAAGGTAGACAAGTACAAAATGTGGAGGAAGATTAACATATATTCAAAAATATCACCCATTCGCATGAGGTATGAAAAATCATAAGACTATAGCAATAAATTAAAGTCATTAAAATTCATGATGACAAGGTAAAACTTGATTAATCACCTTTTTTTTTATTTTTGGATTAACATATTAACCTCGATTATGTTAATGACAACCTTGATTAAATTTTCGAAAAGATAACCTAAGTTTTCATGGATTTAGTTAGAGGTCAAAGAATTTTGGAATTTTAAAACTCTTAAATATTTTCAAAACAAAAATAAGTTAACGAGAACTTAGAGAATCAATATAATCATAAATTTGAGACCTTTTTCAAATACTGTAGCTCAGGTATAAATTGTCAAAAATGTGTAGATGAGAAAAATAATCAAGGATATGTTGATCAATAACGTTTAATAACTTGGCAATCAAAATCCTAGATCAAAACATTTATTAAATGAGAAAAACTCAGAAGAAAGATGTCATTAAAATCTATATGAAGGTTTAGAGGACTTAGGAGCATGATCAACAAAATTTTTGAAAACTAAAAATAATAATCAAGTGAAAACATGATGATTTTCATAAAAAAAATTAAAAAAAAAATCTTTTCAAAATGAAAAAAGAAATAAGGGTCCCAAATTTATTTATATCATATGCAAATTTTGGGAGGTTGTTGTCTTCTACAAAAAATGGCGACACGCTGCTGAAACCAATTATCTTTGTATATAAGTCAAAGAAAAATATTCCACATCATAAGAAATAAGGAAAATTTATTGAATGTAGATAAATTATTTTTATGACTAGTTTGTAAAGAATAAGAAATAAAACAATATTAATACTCTTTCACTCTATATCATTGGAGGGGATAAAGGGCATTTATTAATTTTAAAGCTGGGAAATGAAGCTTTTGATTGGACTAGCAAGTAAAGTTTATTCGTCATGTCAGAATTGAAAAGTTTAACTCACTGTACCTCGTATTGCTTCGCTTCCAGCAAGCATGTTCAGTACCCCGACAAAGTTACCTTAATATCATACAGGCCTTGACTCGCTGCTAGTAGGCTTGTTCAGTACCTCGGTGGGTTAGAATATACTTCCCACGTCCTCATTGTCTTTTATATATATATATATATATATATATATATATATATATATATATATATATTTCAGCTTTCCTCTTTAGTAAATGAATTAGTGATTTCATTTTAGCAATGACAAAAATAGAGGAGGGGTGATATAGAGAGTTACTTCTATATCTCTGAGCATGAAATAAAACCAAATTGTCTATCTTATGATATGTTATTTCCCAGTCAATTATTTAATTTTAGGGGAAAAAATTACTTCAAATAGACGTTGTTATAAAGTATTTTCCTTGTTTATATTTCCTGAAAAAAGATGAACTAGTCATAAGATTTATCTTTTGAATTTTAAGGAATTTTCCTATTTCAAATAATCTAAATTAATCTTTCTCTGAACTAAAATTGATTTCAAAGACAAATGATAAACATGCGTATCCAGTTGTTATATTAGATCAGAAATCAAAACATAACCAAAAAGCATTATGAGAGGAAGAAAATAAACAAACTTCAAAAGATATAAATTCAAACTAAAATATCAAAACAAACAAAAATATTTACAGCTATTTACAAGGATTGAAATGTTTTTTAAGAATTTTTTGAGAAGTAACCCATTTACAGGTAAATATTATTCGATACCCTAAAGAGTTTGTAGAATAAAGGTAGATGGGCCAATGATTTTAGCAACCTGAAAAGGACCTAACCACAACTTTTGAAATTTTGTATGTTTACCTTTTTCCTCATGGGATTTATCTCATTTCAGGACTAAGTCACCAACTTCAAAAAAAACTTCACCTACAGATCTATTATGAAACCATTTCTTAATGATCATTTGATGATTGGAAAAAGTATTTTGAGCCCTATCTCTCACTTCTTCTAGTTCGAAAATCTGATTTGTACGATGTTGTATACTAGAGCAAGGTTGTTCTTCAATATAATGTACTAAATCTAGGGATGGTATGGAAATGTTTGGTGGAAGAATAGCCTCCTTCTCGTAAACTAAAAAGTAAGGGGAAGTACCCAATGATGCTTTATTAGTGCTTTGTGCCAATTTTTGTGGTTATCGCTGATAGTTTTCTTGATAATTTTCAAAAGATTTTTTGTTTGTGGATTCTGCTAAACCATTACCCTGAGGATAATAATTAGAAAAATGTTTTATTTAATTCATTTTTGAAGTGCATATCCCTTAACTGACAAAGCAGAAAAATAACTTGCATTATCAAAAACTAATGTTCTTGGGAGACCAAATCCTGTAATAATAAACTGATCTAAGAATGAAATTACATGATCAGTTGTAACTAATTTCAAGGGCATGGCCTCCAACCATTTTGTAAAATAATCGATGGAAATAAGAATATGCATATGTTGCTTGGAAGAGTTAGGGACAATTTCATCGATGATATTGATTCCCCATTGTTCAAATGGTTGTTCAATGATCATGGGTTGCAAAGTTAATGCTAGTTTCTTTTCTCGTCCGGTTGAAATTTGACAGATTTTACATTTTCGAACATATGCATGAGAGTGCTTAAATAGGGTCGGCCAGTAATATTCTGCACATAATATCTTATGAGTGGTTATATCACCCCCTAAATGACCACCTGCAGGTCCATCATGTAATTCAAATAAAACTTTATCAGCCTGTTGTTTTTCTAAACATATAAGTAACATTGAATCATAATTAGTTTTTAAAAGAACACTATTGATGAGTTGATATTATGTGGATTTTATTCTTAAAGCTCGTTTCTTTTTAAAATCCAAATGAAAAGGTGCAGTACCATGAGTTAGATCATCAATCAAATCTAAATATTGTGAATCAGGAATATCAGGAGTAACACATACATGTTGTACATTCTCAGTGTCATTTACATTATCCTCATTTTCAGATGTAATATCAATGGTTTTAGTTAATAACTTGCATAAACCTTGACCTCGTACAATTTTTGAAGGTTTTATCTCTAAATCATATTATTGTAATGCAGTTACCCAATTTTCTCTCTTTTCTCCTAAATCTTTCTGAATAAGAAGGTTTCTAACTTAGGGGTGTGGAAATATTACTTTGGTGTGAGATTTGATGAGGAAATTTCTGAAATAATTAATGGATTTAAAAACTGCATAAGCTTGTTTTTCAACATCAATATAATTTGATTATGTTCCTTGTAATGTTGATCTTTCAAAATTGATTGGTACCTCTATATTTTGATCGTTTTTTTGCGATAGCATAGATGCGTAAGATCGTTCAGAGGTGAATGTATAAAGAACAAATTATTTATTGTAATTAGGTGAAAGTAAAGAAGGTGATTGAATGATTGCTTTATTTATAGAATTGAAATCTTCTTTTTTATTGTATTCCACTTGAAAATCATGTCTTTTCTGATCATATGTTGTAGGGGTGAGACTATTTGTGTGAAATTAGGGATAAAACGCTTCACAAAATCAATTTGTCCAAGAAAATACTACATACATTTTTTATTATGAGGCAAATGAATTTCGGATATGTTTTTAACTCTAGAAGGACCAATTGAAACACCTTCTTTGGAAACTATAAATCCCAAAAGTTTACCTTCTTGAAGAGAAAAAAATGATATTTTAGGATTTAAAGAAATTCCATACTTACGACATTGGTCAAAAATTTGTTTAAGATGAGAAATATGATCTAAACGATTCTTGGAATAAATCGCTATGTCATATAGGTAAAAAACAACATATTTATTTATTAAGCCTCGAAAATCAAAATCCATAGCTCGTTGAAAGGTTGTGCCTACGTTGACTAAACCAAAAGGCATTTTTTGATAAGTATAAGTACCCCATTTAGTTATTAAAGTAGTTTTGAGTCTATCATTAGGGTATACTAAGACTTGATTATATCCGGAAAATCCTTCTAAAAATGACATCATTTGGGAACCTAAGACTGCTTGAAGAATATGTTCCATAGGAGGTAATGGAAAGTTATATTTTTCATAAGCTATGTTTAAGTTTCTAAAATCAATACAAATTTGTATGTCTCTGTTCTTTCTTCTTACGGGAACAATATTTGATACCCATTTGGAATGTCTTACCAGAAAAATGATTTTTTCTTTTAACAATTTATTTAGTTCATTTTTAATTTGGGATTCAAGATTTGGATGCATTTTCCTTAACTCTTGTTGTACTGGTTTTTCTTCCGAAAGCATAGGAATGGTATTTTGAATTATGGATGTATCAAAAGTTTTCAATTCATCATATGACCATGCAAAAACATCATTATATTACTTAAGAAGTTTTATGAAAGTATATCTTTCAAAAGGAGTACAACCTAATCCAAAATTGACATTTTGAGGATTTTGTTATGTTCCCATATTAATGAGTTCAACACTCATGGTAAGGCTATTTGTTTTACAATTTGTGGGTTTCTTAATCTGTCTTTTAAATCATAAAAATCTTCTAACTTTACAACATATTTAGGAATGATATTTTCATATTTGATTTTATCATCAGAAGGATATTTGTTTAACTCATGATCATGTGATTCTTCATCAATGATATCATTTCCAGATGTTCCCTTTGAAGAGAGAAAATTTATTATATCATCATCATCATTAAAGACACGCCAGTTGGTTATATTATCAGGAACAGAAGGTCTAAAAATCAATTCAACAAAGAATCTATCCAGAGAGAAATCTTCTAGAGGAATAAGTCTAGAAGCCATGCTTTCCAATATATTTGTGCTAGCATTTTGCATTATAGATATAGAAACAATATTAAATGCAGAATAATTTCTACTGAGATCTTGAGCCAATTGATGATGATGTTTCAAATGATTAGAAATGCAATGAATTTTTATGTTACTTGTTTAACGACGATCTCTAAACCACCGAAAACCAAGATGTCATGCACATTCATGTTGATATCTTTCTTTAGGCCTTGTATTAACTCTTCATATTCGGCGATGTTGTTAGTGCACTGGAATTCTAGTCTTCATGTGTAACGACCCCAGTCATTATGACTACATGCAATGCAAAGAAAAAGAAAAAAAAATTAAGTAAGAAGGCAACAACGACAATAATTAATCAACACAACTTGATGACGAACACCACGCAATCCAGTCAGGCAATAGACAGCATAACAACCTAGCTTACTAGCACATCATGTGATTGGGTGCAACACACGAAAAAATGATTAGAAAAATAAAATGACTAAGCTATGGGACAACATCAAGATCAACCAGATGCAATCAACATCAAGTGACACAGGTAAATTGAACCTTCATGGCGAGCGAGGAACAAGAACAAACAAGCGTTACAGCACAAGTACCAACATCAATTACAATGAACATTACACCCACATCGGGAAGAACATGACTCTATCTAGGTTATCATTCGCTTCTATCAATTAGGGAGAACAATGATCCCATAATCAGGAATCATTCTGTCACAAAATGGTAGACGTGACAGTAAACAAGGTGCAACATAACATATCTAGACCAATAACCCAAGAAAAATCCAATGCGCTAGGAGACTGAACTAACTGTCAAAAATACATGAAGACTATACCCAAGCACCCAATCGACAAGTCAATAAGACATAAGGTGACATCGTTCAATATTTAAATTGTGCAACCAACCAAAGGATTTCTTGTTTTCTTATGAGGTACTTTTTCAAGGAAGTCTCTGACACTATAAAACAGAAACAATTTCAATAATATCTAAAAAATCATGTGCATGGATATTCTATTTTAATTCGCTATATAATGGAAGTAATATTCGAGTGCTTGCTAGTGTGGAGACTGGTAGACCAGGAAAACGAAGATCCACAAGCTTTAGGGTTTCATGATTCAGCCAACCCTCCACCCTAACCACTGCTGACCTCCTTTGTATGTGACTGGCACACTCTGCTCTACAGCTCTGACCGTCTCAGCAAAGTGAGCACAGAAGGGGGGGTGAAATCCCCCTCATATCGTAATGTCACAGCAAACGAACTGGATAACTCTCGCGTGCGTCGGTCGTCCTTTGAACCACCTTCGCACATGTGTGAACAATACCTGCAAGAAGAGACTAATAGAAGCATAGGTACGAACATGGATGCAAAGTCTTCGCATCCAAAAGAATCTCGTGCCTGGATATCCCAGAAATACATCCCGCAAGCCCAGGTTGTGCCTAGATATGTCATAAAGAGTACCAAATTAGGGGAGCGCACACAGTTCATGAGGGACCATGCCCTCATAGGAAAATTCCTAGGCCTTTGGCCCTCGGAAAAAGACCTAGCTTGTTGGATCAAGGCATGGTGGAACCCCAAGGTGGACTACGAGCTCCAGCTAAGCTCCAAGGGGTTCTTCACGGTCATATTCTACAACCTAGAGGACAAATACTGCATCTTCGAAGGAGGACCTTACTTCTATAACTTTGTTGGTCTCTATTTGCACTTCTGTACTGATCACTTCTTCCCTGAAAAGGAAAACTTTGCCTATGCTTCGGTATGGATTCACCTTTATTCCCTACCTCAAGAGTTTTGGTTAGAATAAATCTTAATGGGAATTGGTAACACACTAGGAAAACATGTCAAGTCTTCAGAAGCCACCAAATAGATAAAATACACCTCTTACACAAGAATATGCATCTATATGAGCATTTCCAAATATCTTCCAGGCACGGTAACCCTAGAATACTAAGATGAGGAATGGGCCCAAATCATAGACTATGAACACATACCCTTCATATGTTGAAATTTCCATGAACACAGGCACCTCTTCAGAGACTACCCTATCAATGCCCCTCCCCCAAGACAGTAGTTGAAGAGAATCTAAAGGAAGGGTTTTCCCAGGTTCAAAATCATAGAAGAAACCCACCACCAAAAATGAAAGAAAGAACCCCAATACCAACTCCTTTAAAGCCCTAAACAACCTCCCAGAGGCAGAGGAGGTGGAGAACCCCCACAAGGCGGCGAGGAAAGATCACAGCAACAATAAGGAATATCAGCATCCGCAGGGGCACCTAGTCTCGGGTATCCAAGCTGACTCATAGGCCTGCCAAAACACGGGAAAATAACTGGAAAAGGAAGAATACACAATCATGGAAATGGATGAGAAAGACCTAACCAAAATAGACCTAGACAGGATAGAAGAAGCACTCAACAAGAAGGATCTACAAGCCTTACCAAAACACTAGCTCAAGAAGGCCCACAAGGTATTTCTGGACTCATCAGCAAGAGCTACCTCAAGGCTAGGTATCAATGTAGACCTAAACCCATACCCAAGAAGATATCCAAAGGAAAACAAGAAACATGGAAGAAAATCGGTGCATCAGCTAATAAAGGAGGTTGAAAACTATATGATCAACTCGGGATAGATACACAGGATCTTAAAGAGATCCTTTTCCCACCCACCAAATTGTTAACTATGAAGATCCTCACTTGGAACATCAGAGGCCTCAAAGGAATATCCAAGCGAAGGTTTCTTCGAAACTGCATCAAAATGGAATACCCTGATATTCTCCTGCTTCAAGAAACAAAATGTGTGGGGAAAACCACAGAAGAAATTTTCAAAAGATGTTGGCACACACGTGAATCATACCACATGGACTCAAAAGGCATCGCAGGGGGCCTTGCCATCCATTGGAACCCTGCCACAATCATTCTAGACCAAGTTCTCTCTACACCAAGAACTCTTATAGCTCACTATTGGGCCATCGGCTCAGACAAGGATGGATTCATCACCAATGCCTATGGACCATAGAACAACCAAGACAAAAACCTTTTTCTTCAGAACCTAGATTACCTAGGCTCTATAGCTAAGCACTCAATGCCACCTTCCTCACCCTAATACCCAAAGAAGAGAGGGTTACAAATCCAAAGAACTTCAGAGCCATAGTGCTCTGCAATGTGATCTATAAAATTATTTCCAAAGTCATAGCTTTAAGACTCATACCAATCCTCCCCTTCATCATTTCAAAGGAGCAATCTGGGTACATCGAAGGAAGGAAAACCATCAATAGTGTCATTCTTGTTCATGAAGTCATCCATTCACTCAAAAGTACCCGCACTCCATGTATTCTACTAAAGCTTGATATTTCAAAAGCTTTTGACAAATTAAGTTGGAATTACATGAGAGTTGTCTTAATAGCCTTTCGTTTCAGCACAAACTGGATAGCCTGGATCATGAACCTCGTCTCCTCGACATTATTCTCAATCATGTTCAATGGGACCCCCTCACAACCCTTCTCACCCTCAAGAGGAATAAGGCAAGGTGACCCTCTCTCCCCTTTCCTCTTTGTCATAATGATTGAAGGCATTGGACGCTATATCAAAGCCTCTAGTCAAAATGGATCCCTGCAAGGCCTATCTCTCCACGTGCTCTAACCTACAGCCTCCCACGGTCAATTTTTTGATGACACAATGCTTTTGAATACCCCCACAGTGCAAGAAGAAAAAAAATTAAGTTCCATCCTTAACGACTTCAGCGAAGCCTCAGGAACCACCTTCAACCTGGCCAAATCACAATTGTTCTTCTTCAACACGCCTATTGTAATCCAACAACACATCTCCCATATTTTGACTATTCTTTTTTGTACCCTTCCCTCTCAGTACCTAGGCCTCCCTCTCTCAAACTCAGTTGCCTGAAATATTTCCTGGGACTCTCTCCTCCTCTCCATATCCAACTGTCTCATCACTTGGACCTTCTTCTCCCTCAACCTCTTGATTAGAATCACCCTCCTTAAATTTGTCCTACAAGCCATCCCGGCATAACTCTTCGCATCCCTAGCCACTCCTCAATCTGTCATAAATAAAATTAGGAATCTGCAGAGGAACTTCCTCTGGCATGGCCACAACCCAGACAAAAATTGGGCCCTTGTCAGTTGGGAAAAAGTTTGTAAGACAAAATCCCTAGGAGGCCTGGCCCTTTGGGACCCTGGAAAACTCAATAATACCATGAGAGCCAAAATCCGGTGGAGATGGCTCAAAACTACAAGAGAAAATTGGGCTAAGCTATGGAAACATAAATATGCCCCAAATGCTCAACAAAGTCACTTGATCAAGCTGCGGGACAAAATTCAAGGCTCCAACATCTAGAATGCAGCTTGGAAAAATCAGCCACTAATACATGAAAATGCCTTTTGGGAAATCTGTAATGTCCAAAGTGCCCTATTCTAGACAGACTCCTGGCAGCAACTGCCACCCCTCCAATTAGAAGAAAATCTGCATTCCTATGAAAATCACATACAATATCTTTCCACCTTCAAAGTAGCTAACATGTGGACAAACACCCCAACCGACTCTCCCTGGAGACACTAGCAATCTTCCCATCTGGAACTACAAGCAGCAAAGGACTGTGACCTAAAGCACTGGAGGCAAGCAACCATCCCAAGAAGAATATGGATAAGCAAAGATCCAAATATTCTTTGATGGGGGCATTCACCCCATGGAAACTTCACTCTCAAGGAAGAATACATTCTACAGGAAAAATTTCAAACTCTGCAAAAAGACCACATCTGGACAACAGTTTGTAAATCAAAATTCTAGCCCAAAATCTCCATGTTTCTATGGCTCCTTCTTCAAAAAAAAAATCCTAACCTAGGATAATCTTCAAAGAAGGGGTTTTATTGGTCCCTATATCTTCCATCTCTGTTATCAACAAGAAGAAACCATGGAGCACCTCCTAAACAACTACATTCTCAGCGAGGAAATCTAGAATCAAGCCACCCAATTCATGAGAAGAACCAATTGGGTCAAAGATAATATCATGAGCACTATCAAGAGTTGGGGAACCGGATCTTACAAAATCCCAATCCTGAACAGAACCTGGAAACTCCTACCAAGCTTCATAGTTTGGAAACTTTGGAAAGAGAGAAACAGAAGAATTTTTCACTCCCAGTCCTCCCAGGACGCATGCCTTTGGTCCACCATCCTTTCGCACCTCCAAGAAACTCTTCAACTCCAACTGTGGACCCAATAAGACTTCCTCTATGAACTAAGAGAGATATTGATTCTCAAATCTTGGGGCTTCTCTCTCACACACTCCATTCTATCTCAATAGCCCCCCCTCATAGACAAAACCTTCAGTCCCTCTGTTTGGTCTCCCCCATCATCCAGGTTTCATAAAATCAAATTTGATAGCACTTCAAAAGGAAATATGGGCCTCTCAGGCATAGGAGAAGTTATAAGAAACAACAAAGGACAAATCCACAGTATTACTGCAGAAAATCTGGGATTTGACACCAATAACTTAGCGGAAATCTGGGTTCTAATAAAAGAAGTACAATTGGCTCTGGACCACAACTTTACCTTCCTTATCATAGAAGGAGACTCCAAAGTCATAATTGAGTTGGCATCAAAAATCCTAAATGGGGGAGATTCGAAAAAAAAGCACTCATAGTTAGTGCCTGTTGGGTCCCCTCCACAACTTTCAGTCACTCCTCATACCCTCTCTCACTCTCACCACCTCTCACATAAGGCACAATACAAATAAGGTAGCGGATAGACTGGCCAATGTAGGAGTTGATCTCATGCAGCAGATCACTCTCACAAATTCCAGGAAATCCTGAAGCTCGAATCTATGGACTCACTGCATGGAGCTAGCCCAAAGGGACTGCCCTCACCTAGATGGGGTACCACCTCAAGAAAGGTGGAGGATAGTTGGAACTAGGCAGTGGGGGGAGTTATTAACCCTGATCGCCAGCCCTTACACATTAACTCCTCCATGGCTCACACCATGAGAGGAGTTATGTTAGTGCATCTAGCTAGGATATTGGGTGAGTGAACCAGCTAGTCACAATGTACCAAGAGGATGCAGAGGTATTTTCTGACTTCAATGGCGAATGAAAAGGTCCTTTCAAGATTTCATGGAGTACAAAGAGACATTCGGGCTCATTTCACTCCATTATCTCCCTCGTGCACTCTCTCTGCAATGCTCCTCAGTCCTCATAATAAATTTTGCATCATTGTTCTATGTGACCTCTCCCCATGAACCAGTGGCATCCTCTCTACCTCCCTCTGCTCCATTCTCTGCTTTGGCTCCTCTGTTTCCCTCCATTGCACCTTGCATCTTCCCATGGCCTTCACTCACTCCTTACTCCACCTCCATATCCCCCCCACCATGCCCTGGTAGCGCGGAAATCCCAAGAGGGGTGCTCGCAAAAACAACACCCTCTCTCAAGATAACAGGCTCACCCCCTCTTAAAGAGCGTTGATCGCCCACTTCTCCAATCCTTATCACTCCTCCCAGAGCACTCAATCGGCTCCCCTCCAGTTTCATGGAGCCAGCAGGGTCAAATTGGAGATGACCTCCTCCACTACTCATTATCCTCTGTCTCCACCTCCACCTCTGCTTTATTGCTCGAGCGGAGTAAAAGAGGAGGCACCACCCTTGGGCGAGCGTCTCACTCTATATACCAACCTCTTGGTCCCCCCCATTGTAAAGCCTAGTGACCCCTACTACGACAACGGGAGCTGCAAAGTGAAGGAGGATATTCCTCCAAGCTGGAAGCTGGAGAATGATGCAGGTATAGAAAAGTATATCACCACAAGGGACAATAACAAGACTGGCAAGGAGGATGAGGATCCGCCTCATCATTTCTCCAACCATCTCGTAGAGGAGCACCTTCATCGCCTCTTTGATATTAGGCAAAAGCAGGACGACCAGGTGCATTCACAAAGCGTCCTCAGCCAATGGATGGACATTCTATTTGATGCCCTCACGGATGATCCTATGCATGCCAGATGCCTGACTTGTAGTCAGCGGTTCACCCCAGCCTATACTATTCATGGAAAACCAGGCCCCGCTATGGATTGAAGCCCCTAGGTTTCATTTTTTTGTTTATTTCAATTGCAGAGTCGGTAGTCTTTTTTACCACAACAACAAGCTAGATGCTTTAGCAGTTATTAATTATTATGCCTGTATAGTTTTAGTCATGGTAGCTCTATATATAGCCAGCCTTAGCTAAATAATGCAGAACTTGGTTCTAGCAACTTTTGGTAATTTTTTGTGCAAACATTACAGTTTCATCAAGGCTAGATCTTAGAAGAATATGTTAGTGTTTTAATAGTATGTAGCCACTTGTTTTGGTTTCCCTCCTGTGGCAGAACAGATGGCTACCATGTGTCATTGTATAGCATACAGTTGTTATTAATATAAGGTTTTTCACTTTTATTTACAAAAAACAATATTCGAATGCTTGCTTAACCATAATTGACATAAGAAATTAAAGAATATAGGGGCAAATTCTGGATCGGAGAATTCATTAAGTCAAGGCATCACTGTATGCGCAATTAGCTACACCATGATCCATTATCCAACACTATAAAACAAGAATAAATTGAAGAATATCTAAAACTCAAGAGTGGGGATAATCTTATGAACGGTACATATCGTATCAGAGCCGGTTCGACCCGTGACTTGGGATTCGCTACGACTTTCGTCGACATGATTATATTTGATTATTTTTTTGTTGATTGAGTTGATTGTGTGTGTGCAGGTAATCATGGTTAGAGGACGCCATGGAGGCAGACGACGGGGTGCTAGGGGAGGAGGCATGATGCCTCTAGTAGCATCCACGCCTGAGGAGTCTAACCCCCAGGGAGGCGAGCAGGTTCTTGGACAGGAGCAGATCGCAGTTGCCAATGTCGTGGGGATAATGAGATCTTTTCAGCGCATGTCCGAGGTGCTGATCAGCCGATTGGATAGAGATGAGGCCAGGGCCCTGGCACCTGCTGAGGTTCTGTTGCGTGCACCGGCCGTTACAGGTAGCATTCACCGTGAACTCGAGAAGGTAAAATTTCCCGAGTTCTTTGGTGCCCCGGATGGCGCAGCCGCTGAGGCATGGTTGGAGAATATGGCGATGTCCTTCGCACTTCGCGATGATACCTCCAACATGAAGGTCCGCATGGCGGTCTTTCAACTGAATGGGAGCACTCTTCTATGGTGGAAGACGCTCCTACCACAGCTAAACATGGCCGTTGAAGACGTGTCATGGGAACTATTTGAGGAACGGTTCCGAGAGAGGTACCTTTTAGAGGAATTAATTGAGTGTCAGCTCAATGAGTTCAACGCGTTACGACAGGGAGGTCGTACGGTGCCTGAGTATGAGGCACGATTCATGGAGCTGCTCCGGTATGCTCTGCACCTTAACACAGAGAAACTCAAGGTCAACCGGTTCGTGTTTGGCCTTAACGGCAGCCTACATGCAAAGGTTAGGATCTTGATGCCTCAAACCTTGCACGACACTGTCCAAAAGGCCCTCATAGCTAAGGAGGATCTTATCAGTGGGGGTCATACCAGGACTCCAGCGAGACCCGCAGGGCAAGGTTCATCTGGAACACCACAGCACCAGACACCAGCGAGACGCACGCCGGGATATCGTGGCTTCCAGAGGGGATCCACGTTCACTACACCTCGACAACTGCTGCCTCAGCAACGGACACCTTATCGAGGACCACAGCACCCACAGCAGCGTCGCCCGCAGCAGCAGTAGTTTAGGCCTGTTCAGTAGAACAGACCAGGTTTTCAGGCCGGTGGGCAATCATCCTCTACTTCAGGTACCAGGACTACTGGGCCAAATAAGGGGTGTTGGACGTGTGGAGAGTCACACTACCAGCACGACTGTCTTGTGGAGAGGACCAGGGCGCCCGGATCAGCCGGACCCACTACATTGGGAGATATGGGCAAGGCCCATCGGATACATGTTGCGGTGAATAACCGCCAGGAAAAGCACCAGTCGACTGTGCTCGAGACGACAGGTACTGTCGCTGACCAGACCCTTAGTATTTTGATAGACCCCAGTGCTACTGAGAGTTTCATTTCCGGTGCAGCGCTAAAAAGGATTAAGGTAAAGGTAGTCGAACAGGATGAGTTTAGCTTTGTAGAGATGGCTTTGGGAGCCAAACAGAAGGTTGGAGGAAAGGTTATGGGCTATGCCCTTAACCTGGGAGAGTTTGTTACAAGGGTCAACTTGTACGTCACGATCTTAGGATCTTATGACGTCGTGATCAGCATGGATTGGTTGGAATCGCATGAGGCGATACTCAACTGTAAGACAAAACGGTTGAGCTTAGTCGATGATGAAGGACAGAGATGTGTGATAGTAGGAAGAAACCAGGGAGTATCCCTGAGGTTCGTCTCTTCCTTGCAGTTACGAAAGAGTATGCGCAAGGGGTGAAAGCTTTATGCAATCCTTGCGCTAAACGAAAAGGGAGTAGCAGAAGGTCTAGGACACCTTCTGGTGGTGAAGGAGTTTTTGGACGTGTTTCCAGAGGAGTTACCTGGGATGCCGCTAGAAAGAGAATTGGAGTTTACCATAGACCTGAAACCGGGGACTGAACCGATAGCGAGAATGCCTTATCGGATGTCGACCCCGGAGTTGCAAGAGCTGAAAATGCAACTAAAGGAGTTGTTAGACCTGGGACTGATACGTCCTAGTGTGTCACCGTGGGGTGCACCAGTTATTTTCATTCGGAAGAAGGACGGATCGTGGAGGCTTTGCATTGACTACCGACAACTGAACAAGGCAACGATCAAGAATCAGTATCCCTTACCAAGAATTGATGATCTATTCGATCAAATGAAGGGTGCGACGGTGTTCTCCAAGATCGATTTGTGATCAGGGTATCACCAGTTACGGATCAAGGAGGATGACGTCCCTAAGACCGCTTTTAAGACGAGATTTGGACATTATGATTTTATTGTTTTACCTTTTGGAATGACAAACACCCCAGGGGTATTCATGAGTTTGATGAACGGGGTGTTCCACGAGTACTTGGACAAGTTCGTCCAAGTATTCATTGACGATATTCTGATCTACTCTCGGACGATGGAGGAGCATGACGAGCACTTGCGCTTGGTACTACAATGTTTACGAGAACACAAATTATATGGGAAGCTGTCCAAATTCTCTTTTTATCAATTGAGGATTCACTACTTAGGGCACGTCATCTCTGGCGAAGGTATCTCCGTGGATCTAGCCAAGGTTGAGGCTATTATGGAATGGTCTGTGCCAACGAATGTCACAGAAGCATGTAGTTTTATGAGTTTAGCCGGATACTATTGACTGTTTGTCAAGGGATTTTCGAAGATAGCAAGTCCGATCACGGAATTGCAGAAGAAAAACAAGAAGTTTGTTTGGACCGAGAAATGCGCGGAAGCATTTCGAAGGCTTAAGGAGTTGTTGACAACGGCGTCGATACTAAAATTCCCTGACATGGACGTAGACTTCTTGGTATGCACTGACGCATCCAAGGAAGGTTTAGGCGGAGTCTTGATGCAAGACGGACGAGTGATTGCTTACATTTCGAGGAAACTGAGAAGACATAAGGAGAACTATGCGACGCATGATTTGGAGTTATTAGCCATTGTATATGCCTTAAAGGTATGGAGACACTACCTTTTTGGACGAAAATTTGAATTAAAGACTGATCATTGTGGAATACAACACATTTTTATGCAAAGAAAACTGAACGCGCGACAACGGCGTTGGTCAGAATTGCTTAGCGAGTACGAATTTGAGATTACTTACATAAAGGGAACAGTGAACCGAGTGGCGGATTCTTTGAGTCGGAGGCCACGCATCTTTTCGGTGTTGCCTCTTCAAATGAATCTACATGAGAAGATTCTCACTTTACAGCGTGAGGATGACTGGTACAAAGAAGTCGAGGATTTTATCGGACAAAACACAATTATGGTACCACGATATGAGGGATATTCATTTGATAGCGATGGATTATTGAGGTTTAGAGGTTGGATTTACGTACCACTAAACGACGAGTTGAGGATGTTGATCCTGAGCGAGGCCCATAGAGCAGTTTACATGGCTCACCCAGGAGTTACGAAGATGAGGGAAAACCTTAAGCCCTTGTTCTTCTGGAAAGGAATGAAGGTCGACATAATCAACTTTGTGGCTAGATGTCTTGAGTGTCCGTAGGTAAAGGCTGAACGTAGACACCCGGTAGGATTACTTCAACCGCATGCTAATCCGGAATCAAAATGGGAAGTTATTTCGATGGATTTATTTATTGGATTGCCACTGACGGCAAGGAGACACGACTCGATTTTTGTAGTAGTAGACACTCTGACGAAGAGTGCTCACTTTATTCCTGTGCGTACGACGTATCAGGCACCTGACATAGCGAGAGTTTTCATCAGTGATATTGTGAGGCTGCATGGCATGCCTAAAAAGATTATATCCGATCGAGGATCGGTGTTTACTGGACGATTTTGGACGAGTTTCCAAGAGGCCTTGGGAACCCAACTTAATTTTAGTACTGCATATCACCCCAAGACTGACAGACAGACAGAACGTACGAACCAAACCTTGGAAGACATGTTGTGCATGTACGTGATGGACCAACAAAAGCGTTGGGAGGAATTCTTGCCACTAGTAGAGTTCGCTTACAACAACAGTTACCAGAGCACCATTAAGATGGCGCCTTTTGAGTTTCTTTATGGGCGACCGTGTCGGACGCCCTTGAGT
>ML782743.1:811083-833502 GCA_009831015.1 Picea engelmannii | reverse complement strand
TTAGAGGATTGTCATTAAAAATTAAATTAATAATGATTTAGGGAAAGTAGGTGGGTCTCAAATTTCTATAAAAGAAGGGGAAAAGGAGGAAGAAGGGGATGAACGGTGAGCGTAACGTTACGCTGCCGGATTGTGGCTTGACTATTTGCTTGTGAGGAGTTGGGAAATTCTCAGCTGTATTGGAGTGGTAGCTCAGCCTTGGAGGCGAGCTGAGAAGCTAGTCTTATCTCTGGATTTTGTGTGGCCCCTTTGCGGCTCGGGGGGCTAAGGGGGAAGCAGAGTACCCCTAGCGATTGGCTGGGAGGTACCGGTGAGGTCACTACGGTCGGCAAGAAGGAGTGGCAAGGAGCGCGGGACAGCAATCGAGGCACGGACATCAATTAAGGCGGTCGAAGGGAAAAAGGCACACGCGTTTCTGGTAGAGTAGAATGCTTGTATGTAATTCTTTGATGTAATATTGATGTTGTAATTCTGGACTGCATAAAATCATTTCTGCTGTAATTCTGACTGTATAAAATCAATTCTGTTGTAATCTAGACTGTGCAAATTTTAATGATGGTGAGGGAATGTGTGATTTTAATAATTGTTGTTCTTGAATTTTTCTGATCGGGGGTTGTTTTGGGGCGATCAATTCTGTGGGCATTTTCTTTATTTACTGTGGGCCTTCTGTGGTGGGCATTTCATCTTATAAAATTTCGGGCATGTCTTTTAAATTTACTGGCATTCATTGCTTAAACTACTGTCATTTCGTTGGTGTCTCCTGGCAATTCGTTTCACCTTTTGGCAAATCGTTTTAACCTGGCAGTTCCTTTTAATCCTGGCAATTCGTTTTATCTTCTAGCAATGTGTTTATGTGGGGAATTTAAATGATTTGCGTTGCCTGCATTTAACATCTTTTCTAGTTTTATGAATCTGGCCATTTGAGATTTGGATTTCATGTTTGTTAGTTTTCGGTTCACCTCTGTCAATAATGAGATAGATGGGAACGGGTACAGTACTGGAATTTTAGCCAAAGAAATTCGAACTAATATTGTTCTTACCATATTAAATAAATTTCCGACCGGTACAGCATGGGCATTTTAGATAACGGAATTTGAACTGAATGATTCTGGCAATATCTAGACAAATCGCAAACTGGTATGAAATTGGGCATTCCAGATTCGATTACGCCTACATGATTTTCGTTTGGGCATATTGCTTTCTGGGTTGGGCATTGGGCTTTCTGGTTTTCGAATTGGCATCCCTAGGACTGTTGATTTCATTTTACATTATTGCATGGGCATTTTTCTTTTTCTGTGGGTGAATTCCCCTCTGTGGGCGATTTGGGGGAAGGACCTTCGAACAACCCGTGATATCCTTTAAAACTCAGTGACTCACCCTTTAAATTTTCTATGTGTCTTGCATCTCTCCCTGTGTATAGCATCCGTTCTGCGTCCATAATGATGTGTCTATTAAATCCTCTGTCCGCGTGTTAAATCCCCCCTTTCTGCGCCCCACCAGACATATGTTTAATTCACTTTTTTTCATAATTGCATTTATTATGTCTGAGTCAATGGTAAGAGGGGTGTTTCTGTCCGATTGTTTGGTAAATTTCCTTGTTCCATGTTGCATTCGGTATAATTTCCCCTTTTTGCGCCCTGGTGAGGTTTATGTTTAAAATCGCCTTTCATCGCTAACTGTAGGGTCCTGTTATTTTAACTGCGATACTATTGATATAAAGTGAACTGCATGGCTATCCATTGATCTTCTCATTATAGTTCCCATTTGTTAGTGATAACCATGCATCGTAATTTCCTTGCCTTCTTGCTGAATATTATGGTAATATCAAGGTAGAGGGTTGGGTCATTTTGCAAAATGGTTCAGAGCTCAACAATTTAAGGATTTCATAGATTCACGTCAATGATATTTTATATGTAGGATGTTAGATATATCAGATATGCAAGGTTTCAATTCTTTGTCCTTTATGGAAGATTTTTTGTATTAGGTACATCATGAAGATATCCAAACGTTCAATCCTTGCCTCTTTTGAAAGATATTCAAACTTGGGCTATATAGATATGTTGGGTAGTCTTAAAAACAGAGGGAAGGGTCAATCTAATTTAATAAGATTTAGCACAGTCAAATTAACTGATATTTTAAAATACATATATATCATTGACAAATATATATGCAATCATTGTCAAATACATGTGTATGGAATCATCATTGCTAAATGCATCATTTCTATGGGAATAGTTTTGCCTTGATTACAGCTATCTTCAACCACACATAAGTTATTACATATTGTACTACAGTTGTCTAGTTATGCTATTGTTGGGAAGGATATGCTTATTCCTTTCATGAATAGTGACATTGTTTTATTCTATTGGAAGTAAGTGGTTTTATTACCGCTACCTAGTTTTATGGTTTTAATGGTAATAATGGTTAAGGTAATATTGATGAAAGTTGTAATAATTGTTAATGTGTTATCAGTAAAAGTAATATGGTGTTGATAGTAGTATTGTGAAATAATCATGGCTTTATAAGGTAGCAATGTTAAGGTAACTATCGAAATAAAGCAGTGAAATGAAATGTTGTGTTAGTGAATATTAATTCAATAGAACATAATGAAGTGAAAGGCACTGGATTGTTATGTTAATTATTTTGGCCAAGCTAAGGCTAAGGCTATTAGGGTGCTCGGAATGATTAATGGATGTAATGTCTGATGTTAAAGCTTATGGACTTGCAATAGGTAAAGGAAGAATGTTATGGCATACATATGTCATTGAATAATTGTTTATAAATTTCGTAATTGTAATATATTGTTTTGAAATATGAAATTGTATTGTTCGTACCATATAAACAAATTGCAAGGTTAGAGTTTGAAATGTATGACCATTATTTTTATTTCAATGTTATTGTAATTAGAAATGAAATGATATGGTTATCTTATTGTAAGGTTAGTGTAATCTATCGATATTGATAAGACATACATGGTGGAATGTCCTGGATTTACATACAATAAATTACTCGGAGTTAGTAAATGAGGGTTGTTGATTCATTTGATTAATGTTGAACTTGGGTTTCATGGTCAGAGTCCTTTTGTCACGTGCATTCTGTGAGGGACGTATTTTTTCTTCTTGTTTATGTTGTACTTGATAGTATTCAGTTGGTTGCTTGGTCGGTTGTGTCGGGCAGGATATAGAAACCTCTTGTAGCTTAGTATATATGTCTGTGTGTATTTCCGGTGGAAGGAATCCAGTGCCGTATCAAGAGTCTCGGGCTGTTTAAAGGCACATTTTCAACTCTTGCGACACACTCTCAGCCGTATCAGTAGTCTCGGGCTATTTAAAGGCACAGTTTCCACTACTGCGACTCGCTAAAAGATTTATTAGTTTCTGCCTGAGAAGTCGGCCAAGAGCCTGTCTAATCTTCTTTCGAGAAGACATAAGACTAAAAGCCCTGCTTTTCTGTGCAGAAATATTAAACTCTACTGTTGGATTCTTCCATCTGTGACTGTATTGTACTTAACATCTGGTGTCGTTTTCTTCTTACGGCTGCTAGTTGTACGCCTTATGTCTAGGGGCGTTTATTGCTTTTTGTCACTGTGATATGTTGGTGTCATCTTGTTTTGTTCATATTTTTTGCATCTTGTTGGTTTTCGAGTGGCAACGTAGAGTCAAGTGTGTTTGTTACTTCTACATGCGTGCACACACCTTCAAAAAAAAAAAAAAATTTGCACATGTTTTCAGAGTTGTTGTCGTAACGAGGAGGATGTTACATCAAGGCATCACTATATGCGCAATTAGCTACACCATGATCCATTATCCAACACTATAAAACAAGAATAAATTGAAGAATATCTAAAACTCAAGCGTGGGGATAATCTATCTTAATTCTCTATATAATAGAATGTTATTTGAAATCTAGCTTAATCATATGTGATATAAGAAATTAGTACTTACATTTTTTTATGCCAAAAATAATGTTTACCATCATAAACAAAGTAAATTGATATATTAAGATCATGGATTCAAGGGGTTTTCTTTTTGGATTAAAAAGAACTGAAAATAATGTTTACCATCATAAACAAAATAAATCGGTATATTAAGAACATGAATCCAAAAAGGGTTTTCCTTTTGGATTAAAAAGGAACTTCCACATCATCTTATCTGTCAGTTTAAAATAGATATCTAGAAAGCATTGTCCATTAATAAAATCGATGTCTAACAATAAAATCGTTGTCTAACAACCATATGCTATCTAACAATAAAATCATTGTCTAACAACAATATGCTATCTAACAATAAAATCGCTATCTAACAACAATATGCTATCTAACAATAAAATCATTGTCTAACAATGATATCACGGTCCAACAATAAATTCGGTGTCTATTGATAAATCAGTGTCTATCAACAATATGTTATTTATTAATAAGAAATCAACAATCAACAGATCCTTACCCTACCCATTTAAAAAGAAAAAGAAAATTAATCCAGATTAGATTAAGTTAGCAATACGTAGGGATACCATGCTAAAATTTCATTTGTTAATAAATCGTTGTTTATCAATGATATGATTGTCTAACAATATTATGGCTATCTATTAATAAATGGTTGTCTATTTATCAATGATATCACTGTCTAACAATATTATCCCTATCTATTAAATAATGGTTGTCTAGTATTGATATCATTGTCTAACAAATTTATCGCTATCTATTAATAAATGGTTGTCTAGCATTGATATCGTTGTCTAACAAATATATCGCTATCTATTAATAAATGGTTGTCTAGTATTGATATTGTTGTCTAACCAATATATCGCTATCTATTAATAAATGGTTGTCTATTTATCAATGATATCACTATCTAACAATATTATCGCTATCTATTAAATAATGGTTGTCTAGTATTGATATCCTTGTCTAACAAATATATCACTATATATTAATAAATGGATGTCTAGCATTGATATCGATGTCTAACAAATATATCGCTATCTATTAATAAATGGTTGTCGAGTATTGATATCGTTGTCTAACAAATATATCACTATGTATTAATAAATTGTTGTATAGCATTGATATCGATGTCTAACAAATATATATCTATCTAACAATGATATCGTTGTCTATTAAAAGGAAATCGCAGAGTTAATTTCTGGGAAGGACGCAAAGATTATTCATAAATAAAAAAACGTAGAGATCAGAGATTATTCATAAAAGAAAAACACAGAGATAATTTATGGGTAAGAATTCGCCAAGAAAAAAAACACAACCAATCTTTTACCACTCCAATGAAGGGATCTCGCCAAGATATAAACAAGGAAAACGAAATTATGTCCACCAAGATTCAATTCCTTTAAATGCAGAGTGTCGGAATTCATCGAGGGAAGACCAGGGGTAAGGTTTTTGGTTTAGTTGTAAACAAAATCACTGAGCAACTTCTGTGCAAAAACGCAGAGGAAGGTAAGGGATAGATAGATGGGTGAAAATCACAGCGAAATTGGTTGAATAAAGCAACCAGAATCACAGAGCAATAGGGAAGTGTTTTCATTGTACGCAATAAGGAATTTTTTGGGCAAAGAATTTATCCTTCACTTATTATCCGTGCATGGGAAATCAGGGCATTTGAATATAAATATTTAACATCGGAGTGAAAGACAGTCGATTCAGCTCCTAGCCGACTGCTCAGGCACGGACTAAAAACTTAAAGGATAAAGGAACAGAAGGTAAAAACACATTTTTTCTTCGTATTAAATAAATAAAAACAAAACACAGAGTATTCATTGCATTGAGAGTTTGGGCTCTCCATGGGAAATCAAATCAAAAATACAGTGAGCATAAGGATGGGATGACTTTGAATTCTCTAATCATAAAACGTTGGGCTCATCAAGACAAATTCGTTGAAAGATAAAGATGAAATCTTTGGATAATGTTACACTAAATAAAACATAAAACTTAACACAGTAGAAGTACCTTAACTTAAGGTGTAGGAACATCATTTAACTACCATTCAATAAAAATATACTCATGCGTACCGTAGCCAAATGTGAATGCTCTGAAGTCGTTGTCCCCCACGGGCTCCGTCCATCTCTCGCTTTCCAACTGATGTGATCTCACTGGTACCTCCCAGCCAATGCTAGGGGTACTCTTCTTCCCCCTAAGCCCCCCGAGCCGCAAAGGGGCCACGCACACAATACCAGAGAATGCTAGCACCCAGCGCATCTTGCAAGGTCGAGCTACCATTTGTTACCCAAGATGGGTATCCCAACTCCCACAAGAGAAAGTTTAGTCAAGATGAAATTTCAGCAGCGTAACATTACGCAAGCCCAATCATGATCCACACTCCTCCTCTGTCATCCTTTTTATAGAGTTTTCTTAGTCATTAGTTTCCCAAAACCCTCATTATATTCCTATTTCATTTAATTAATTTTGAAAAACCTCTGTCATACACATGTCGCTTGATCCCCTAGTTCCACCAGAAAATCAATTTTATTAATTAATTAATTTTTTCTATTTCCCTCACCCACCTAAAAGCGTTCCTAAAAACACTCATCGGTGTCCCATTATTCCCTTACAATTCTTAAATGACTTACGCCTTACTTAATTCCTAGTTGAGTTCATAAAT
Organism: Picea engelmannii; assembly: GCA_009831015.1. Classification (NCBI taxonomy): domain Eukaryota; kingdom Viridiplantae; phylum Streptophyta; class Pinopsida; order Pinales; family Pinaceae; genus Picea; species Picea engelmannii. Next base: position 826,888 of record ML782743.1, on the reverse strand, counting down.
AGAAAGTTACAAAGGCTAGATTCCTTACTAAGTTAGACATTCAGCTTTTTCTTTAAGTTTCCCCTTTTCTTTAAGTTTCCCTCTTTTTCCTTTTTAATTAAAAATCAATTTAGCAAGTGTAGATAAAAAAAAACCATTTACCCTTTTAATAAATTTAATCCTCCGTTATAATTTTTACTTTAATAATTAAGTTTGAATTTCTTACCCCCCTTCTTGTTACATGTTTATTTAGTTTTTCTATATCCACGTGTTCTACTTAGACCTAGGTTTTAATTTCACTAGGTTGGGTGACAATTTTTAAGGGAACTATTAGTTATTAATTTTTTACTCATACCATCATCTATTTTAAGGCCGACCAGGTCCTAAGGAGGAATAGTTTTCTAGGAACTATGTTTATTAACTTATGAGATAAAATTGTGACGTGCCCTTCAGGACGCACTACATGCTCTAAGGGTGTCACTCGCCTCTTTCTATTTTCTTTGCGCAATGTGCCCTTCAAGACACACTACGTGCTCCAAGGGTGCCACTCACCTCTTTTTGTTTTCTTTGTGCAACATGCCCTTTAAGATGCACTACGTGCTCCAAGGGTGCCACTCACCCCTTGACTAAATTTGGTAGACGTCAAACCCCTAGAGTCAATACTCTGTCAGGTGATCTTGTGAGAGACTAAAGGCCTATAAGGAATAAGGAACCTACCTTATTCTGCACCCCTTAGAATCATCGTGAGTGACTGTCACAGTCTACCCTCATGACATCGTGGGTCTTCTCAAATTAGGTAATCATTAACCTACAGTTTGAGCCACGGCGGGAGTGCTAGTAGGTTGTGGCAGGGCTGTTACCACACCTGTCCCTCAATGTCTCTGGTTGTCGTGCGTGACCCCTTTACTCAAAATGTGAGTATGGTCGGCAAGCTATCATTATCCTACATTCATCAACGGATCATATCAAAACAAAAAATCAACATCATAATATCTAATCATATGTATCTATGTCACATCAACAACATTTAAACCCTAACAGTCCACTCCCTGACTCGATCTGGAGTCCAATGGGTTTCATCGATGCCTCGGTAACCTCAATGTCCAGAGTCTTGCACGCTTGGGAGAACTCAGTCAATATCACCTATCGATGTAAATGTAACAAAATAACATATCATCAAATCCACAATATCTCATAATCATAATCATAAAAACCACTCGTATAAAGGACCGGATCACTTGCACTCAATTGTCCTCAAAGAATAAGTTCACTCAGTGCATGCAAGAGAGGGATGCTACATACACCCCCTCTTGTTTCAAACTTTGTCCCGAAGTTTTACAGTATATAAGTGCTGAAATAAAGTGTATCACAGTATCATAAGTCTATCTATCAAACAAAAATGGAAACTGTTGACACATATCATATGCGTCCTCCCAGATCGTCGAGTATGGACTATAGTTGTCCCACTGGACCTTGACCTGATCTATTGTTCGACGCTGTAGTTGTCAAATGTGATGGTCCAAGATACAGATTGTCTCTGCCATGAGCGCACCCTCGTTAGATACCTGCAAGGAACTTGTTGGCACAGGGGCAGACCCAGGGTTCAACGCTACAACAACGCACCAACAAAACCCTAACTACCAGCCCTTTCGACAACACTTGTGAAGCAAATGAAGTCTCGCCCGAGGTAGAGGCAGGGGTGGTTTCAAGACTCAAGTGTCTGCAACCTTAGCTGGGACATAGATCTATGATTATAATACTTAACAGAACACTTTAGCATCAACAGTTCATCAATATTCAACCAATAACTAATGCGCAGATAGAATAGATCATCGCATCATTCACTCAGATCTGATGTATTTAAGCATTTTATCATAAATAGGCAGGTTATATCTAGCAGATCAAGCACTAAGCACCTTCATATATTTCAGATCTAACATTCTTACACATTATTAGCACAAATCATCAACAGATTTATCTATCTCTATCAAAGCACTTAGCAAGAAAAGTTATAAACACATCAAGACAAGCACAAAGAGAAACAACATAGTTTTTACGTGGTTCACTCCCACCCTGGGGCTACATCCACCAACTCTTCTTCTGTATTGTATTCAATCAATTGGTTACAAGCACAGAGCCTCAAAACCCTACTTCACCTAGGACAGGAGATCTGCGCACCTCGCTAGATCCTCCTTCCTTGAATTATAGCACAAACCACTTCATAGCATGTTACAATACCTTGCACCTAGCTCTGCAAGTCTCTCCTAGTATGCACAGAGCATGTACAAACCATAATTTCACTTAGCACTTATCTTATCAGCCTCACATCACATAGATCCCTTTTTACTCCTCTCTTACATAGACTAGACATCTATTTATACATTACAAAATAGGCCTAAACATGGGTAAACCCATGGGCCGACATCCCATGCCCGTTACATAATCCCAAAAACACAAAAAGGACCCAAAAAAGGGGTCGATATTCGTGATCGCCGCTTCATATTAGCTCCTCCTTCGAAAGGCTGTTGAAGTCTGAAAATAGGTCAAACTTGACCAGATCCCTCAATACTTGGTCAAGGGCCAACAGGCCCCCAACACTCACCTGTGACTCATCCCGAGTCACTCTGTTGTAGGAAGTTCTGCTTCGAATGCTTCGACATGTTTGTTAGACAACGATATCATGTTTGTAGGAAGTTCTGATCCAACTGCTTCGACATGTTGTTGTGCTACAAGATCTTGTTCATCAAACTCTTGAATGATTGCATCATTCACAGGTCCTTCTAGGCATTGTTCTATTGCGGTGCTAACCTACTCCAGTTCTGCTCCCTGGTTCTTGACCTTTAAGAACAATTGGTAAGCCTTATCTTGTACAGATCGAAGTCTCTGAGTTACTTCCATAACTCTACTTTGGATAGCATGGATCTGATGTTGGGCGGCTTGTTTCTCTTGAGATCTCTTTATTCTCTCCACAATTGTCAGGGCTTTCATCTATGCCTGTAGTGTTTCTACATGTTTCTTTGCTTCGTGGAGCTGCGACTCCAATTCCTGCAACTCTGGGTTCTCGGTAAGTTTCTCATATGTATGGGAACTGCAATCAGGGAATTTCTTTCTTTCTAAGGTAAGGGCCTTTAGCGTTTCAACTGTGCTCCTAGCAGTTGCTTCACTTTGGTCCTTTACCTCCTGTGGGGTCTCAAGCACAGTGCGTAGTTCTAGGTCGGTGATGTGTTACTGAAGTTGCTAGATCGCTTCTTCAAGTTGTGCTACTTGCTTCGTGACTTTATCCTCTTCCTTTACTTCTACAACCGTCACAGAGCATAGTGCTCTGTTGACCACTTCCTTCACTTCGAGTTTCTTGGCGAGCAACTGTTCCTTGCCTTACTGCAGTTGTGCCTTTTCTTCCTCTAACTTCACTTGGAGAGCACTCTTTTCCTATTCGGGATCTCGGCATTTTTCTACAAGTACTCCCTATACTTGTACCAATGCCTAGGTGGCTTGCGCTTTTTCCTCTTGTTCTCGTCGAAGGTGAGATTCGACTATATCAACGAGCCAGTGGAGTTGGGTTGGCTCATCTCCTAGTTCCGATGTTCCCAGTGGCAGAGGCACAGTGGAGACTATGCGGTTGGATTGTAGTGCCTGCTGCACCCCTTGGAGTTTGACCTCAATTCTATTATACATATCCTCCTGCTTAGCTTCTTACTTCTCTGTTATCTCCAGCGAAGCATCGTTCAAGGCTGCTATGATGAAATTGAAATCATCAAGGGTGAGGAAGGTCTGCATCTTAGTTATAGAGGCTTTTGATCTCTTCCAGGAGGAAGGTTTCAGTGGGGAAACCTTCCTTTTCTTCAAGGGGTCCTCCTCGTCTCTAGGTGGTGTTACTTCACCTTTCCTTTGTTCAAATTTTGTGCCATCTATCTCTTCGCCATCACCTCCTTGCTCTGGTGACATGGAAGCAGTCTTCACTGAGGCACTTCTTAAGTCTTTTACTTCGTTAGTCTTCTTTGTTTTTCTAGGTCCGGGTGTATCCTGCACAGTTTTTGGGTTGTCGATGTTGGATATCTCCATAGGGTCAGTTAGAATAAGGAGGTCAGTGTACCATTCCTTAGTAATCTCCTCTAATTCCTCCTCCGTCAGCTTATAGTAGGATTGAAGTTGTTGCTTGTGCTCATCGGCTCGCACTGTAATATAAATGAAATGTCGATCAGCATTGAACATCATCAAAGGCCTGAATCGGTGTATAGTGTTCAGCGTCATGCGAGGCTTGGACTGTATGGCTATCTTCAGTTGATTTTAGTATGTATGGAACATGTAATTTGACTTCCATTTCTTATTAATGTCACTTGAGTACCACAATGTACTAAACTTCGCGGCCAATGGTTCGAAAGGCTCGATGTCCGGGAAGGTCGCACCTTTCGGCATCTCCCAGGAAATGAAAGTGATCAGGATCAAGAGCCAGCTAAAATGGAATTCATATCCTTGATCTTGCACTTCTCTCAAGTCAAGTTCCAACTGGTTCACTAGGTACTTCGCCCAATTCATTTGTAGTCCCTCCGCGCACTTCCCTGTGAGGTCGACTACAAAACCAATCACTTGGGTGGGTCGGTTCTTGCATACTAACTTCCCTGCAATCAAATGACAGGTGAGGCACACTGTGCCATTCTAAATAGAGGCTACCTTGTAGCCTCATGTGCCCTTCTTGAAATCGCCATAAGTATCCTTGATCCTTTGTGCGAGAGCGCGGTCCATGGATTTTCCAGGATAGAAATCCTGTCGGTCGGGTCCTTGCATACTCAAACCTATGATCCAATTGATCAAGGTTGGATCAACTGTGATACAACGTTTTAGCCACAAATATCTGCCATGGTAACAAGACAGTAGCAGCTTGACACATTCATTCACCCCTTGGTGTCTTCCGAAGTGGGGAATTTTCATGATGTTGAGTAGGGTGGACTGTGCAAGGTTATGGGTCCATGCTTGGGGAATTACCTTTGAGGTTTTCCCTTTTGTTATAGTCAAATACTTATGTGGGGCTAACATGTTGTACACTTTGCGATCTCCGAGGTTGAAGTCGCTAAACTTCAACGTTGTCATCTTATCTTGGTATACTCGCACTGCGCATATCCCCTTCGGGAGGTACGCAGTGACCAAGGCATACTCAAAATATCTAGGTACGATGTCGTAGTTTACAGCACCGCTTAAAGGTGGTATATAGGTGGGTAAGATAGTTGGGATCAGTTTAGCATTCGCTAAGTCATCCCTGTGCTTAGTTCGCTTCTCATCTGACGATCAGGATGATCCTGCTCCGCGAGCAATGGATAGAGAGGTTGGAAATTCTCTCATGGATGATGCTTGTATACTTGTAGACATCGACATGACTCTTTCAGTCATGAGGTAGATCAAAACTTCCTCAACCACCTTCTTTGCAACGCTCAAATCATCTGACATACACGCTCGGGGTTAAAAATCTTAGGTTCCGGGGGTAGCTTAGACATAGTAACGAGATAAAGAGCAGAAGCACGATGATCATTGTATAAACTCAACTTAGTCTGTGGGATCAAATTCTCAATTGGAAAAAGTGTTCTCGGTGCATGGCGTGGTGGGATAAATAGGTAACTCAACAACGGGTCACTTGCAACGGGTATGAGGCCTTCATTAACTTGGTTCTGTCCATTATGGTGCGGTCTTAATGGTCGAAGGGCAAGCTCGCTGGCCATAAATGGATTTCTATCCATTCGGAGCATTGATCTAACAGTTATAATGTCCCCAACGGCTATATTGCTTTGCCATGGCGAAGTGCCATGTGTCGTTGTTCTGATATCCTGGCGAAGCTCCAATTTTGCAATTTTTCCTTCTACGAGGTTCCCTCTGGAGCCTTCTGCAACTTATCAATCTTGGCTCTCTTCTTACTTAAATTTCTAGCCTTCTTTCCAGTGAGCTTCGTCTCGGTATTCCTTTTTCCATTCTGATTTTTATCTTCTTTTGACCTAGTCACTTTGCCCTGTTGAGATTCTTCCCTAGGGTTCCTAGATAATACTTCTTTTTTGTCTGGGATAGGTACTTCAATCTTCTATGGATCCTCTAGTGTTCTTGAAACTTCGACATCTGGGTATCTAGTGTTAAATAGCTTTGATTTGTTCTATTGTTCTTCGATCAAGTATGTGATCCTTCTAGTCCTGAAATCTTTCAATTCTTGCTTCTTCTACTCCAAAAATTCTTCTTCTTCCTTTCGTCTGGCTCAATCTCTGTCAATCCAAGGTTTTCCTAATAACATGGTAAATGGGGCGTTTTCCTAGATAAATTTAATAATCTCAAAATCTTCTTCTGTCGAAGTTCCATTGACAGTCATAGGTATCTGAGTGAGCCTTCCACATAGGTTTATCATCTTTCCTCTGAATAACCCTATTCCTCCTAATGAAGGAAGCATAACAGGATTTCCTAAAAGTTCCCAAGTTCTTTATGTCATAACATTCACCTGTGTTTCCTCATCCAAAACACAGTCAACATTGAAGTCTCCTATTCTTGCTTCTAGTCATTCTTTTTCTTTGAAGGTCTCTAATAATCTGACATGTCGGTGGTCATTCAGGGTTTCATTTATTTGTAGCAATACTTCCTCTGATTCTTTCTGGGGTTCTGTTATTTATGGATCTACCTTAGGGTTTTCTTTATTCAGATTCATTCCTTCCAGCTTAGCAATCATTCTAGGGCAATCCAACACTTCATGGTCCATAGCTTTACAACAAAGACAACTAGGTCTTTTCCTAGGGCATTCCTTAGCAAGATCTTCCGGTCTTCTGCAACTATAACGGAGGGTTAATCCTCTCTTTTGTTTAAGTGATCTCTATCATTTCCTGTACTTCCCACTAGGCTCATAGGAGCTAACCTGCAAAAAATTATTTCTAGGATCCTGCATCCATTTATTAGTCCAAACATTATTTCTATGCATAGGTATAACATATCTTTCACTATTCATATCAATTCTTCTTTCATCTATTAATACCCTAGTTTTCAAGCTAGGATAGAATCTATCAAACATACCTAGATTCATACTTTTGAAACAAAAATTTCCACTAATCTTACTTCTATAAAGAACAAAGCCTTCAGATCTATAAATTTTTACTATTCTTACCTGTATCAGAGCACAGAGCTTACAGATATTACCTCTTTTCTTCATATCTGACCTCTTTTCTTGGTATAGAGCTCCTCAGGTCAAGTAGAATTTTGTGTATCGGGACAACAGATCTACGCACAGAGTTTTCACAATCTCAGGTCGAATCTTTGCACAAAGCTTCTTCTTTCTCTGTTCCTAGCAATCACAATTTCAGGTCCGATACTGTGCACTTCAGTAGTAGCTATACGCACAAGACTTCTCTCCAGTTCCCAGCAATCATAGGTTCAGGTCCCGACAATGGAACCATTTTTTGGCACAGGGGCAGACCCAGGGTTCAACGCTACAACAGCGCACCAACAAAACCCTAACTACCAGCCCTTTCAGAAACACCTGGGAAGTAGATGAAGTCTCACCCGAGTTAGAGGCAGAGGTGGTTGCAGGACTCAAGTGTCTGCAACCTTAGCTAGAACACAGATCTATGATTATAATACTTAATAGAGCACTTTAGCATCAACTGTTCATCAATATTCAACCAATAACTACTGCGCAGATAGAAAAGAGCATCGCATCATTCACTCAGATCTGATGTATTTAAGCACTTTATCATAAACAGGCAGGTTATATCTAGCATATCAAGCACTAATCACCTTCTTATAGGTCAAATCTAACATTCTTACACATCATTATCACAAAGCATCAGCATATTTATCTATCTCTATCAAAGAACTTAGCAAGAGAAGTTATAAACACATCAAGACAAGCACAAAGTGGAACAACACAGTGTTTACGTGGTTCACCCCCACCTTGGGGCTACGTTCACCAACTCTTCTTCTTTATTATCTTCAATCAATCGGTTACAAGCACAGAGCCTCAAAACCCTACTTCACCTAGGACAGGAGATTTGTGCACCTTGCTAAATCCTCCCTCCTTGCATTATATCACAAAGCGCTTCACGGCCTGTTACAATACCTTGCACCTAGCTCTGCAAGTCTCTCCCAATATGTAGAGAGCATCTACAAACCATACTTGCACTTAGCACTTAGCTTATCATCCTCACATCACATAGATACCTTTTTCCTCCTCTCTTACATAGCCTAGACATCTATTTGTACATTACAAAATAGGCTTAAACATGGATAAACCCATGGGCCGACATCCCATGCCCGTTACATAATCCCAAAAACCCAAAAAGGACCCAAAAAAGGGGTCAATATCCATGATCTCCACTTTGTCTTGTGCTCCTCCTTCGACAAGCTGTCAAAGTCTAAAAATAGGTCAAACTTGACCAGATCCCTCAAAACTTGGTCAAGGGCCAACAAAAATCATGTCAATAACATGTGTAGGAACACTAATAGAATGTCTCAAAACAGATACGTGAAAAACATCATTCATACGCCTCAAAGAATCAGGCAAGGCTAGTCGATAGGCCATGGGCCCCTTCTTTTCCACAATCTTGAAAGGTTCCATGAACCTAGGAGAGAGTTTAGCACCCTTTCCAAACTTGGTCAAACTCTTATGTGGTTTCACCCACAAGAAGACTCGATCGCCAACTTCATAACTATGATTGAAACGATGGGCATCGACATAACTCTTCTATTGATCCTGTACTTCCTTGATCCTTTGTATTATTGTTTTCATTTGATCTTCCATTTCTTGGATCGCTTCTGGTCCCACCAGGACCCTATCCTCAAGCTGATCCCAACTCAAAGGCATCAGACACAATCACCCATAAAGAAACTCAAAAGGCGACATCTTAATGGTGCTTTGATAACTGTTGTTGTATGCAAACTCTACCAATGGAAAGAACTCTTCCCAACGCTTTTGTTGGTCCATAACGTACATATGAAGCATATCCTCCAAAATTTGGTTTGTTCATTTGGTCTGCCCGCCTGTCTCCGGGTGATACACGGTACTAAATTTAAGTTGGGTTCCCAAGGGCTCTTGGAAACTAGTCCAAAATCGTCTTGTAGACATCGATCCTCTATCAAATATAATCCTCTTAGGAACGCCATGCATCCTCACAATCTCACTGATGAAAACTCTAGTTATGTCAAGTGCCTGATACATCGTACACAAAGGAATAAAATGAGCACTCTTCGTCGGAGTGTCGACTACCACAAAAATTGAGTCATGTCTTCTTGTCGTCAGTGGCAATCCAACAATGAAATCCATCGAAATGACCTCCCATTTCTATTCTGGAATAGCGTGTGGCTATAGTAATCCTGCTGGATTTCTATGTTCAGTCTTCACCTGCTGACATTCTAGACATCTTGCCACATAGTTGACTATGTTTGCCTTCATTACTTTCTAGAAGAATAAGGGTTTAAGGCCTGCCCTCATCTTCATGACTCAAGGATGAGCCATGTACACTGCTCTATGAGACTCTTTTACGATCAAACTCCTCAACTCGTCGTTGGGTGGTACATAAATTTGACTTTTAAATATTAATAATTCATCGTTGCCCACAGTAAATCCCTCAAATTTTGGTACCATCATTTTGTTTTGTCCAATAAAATAATTGACCTCCTTGTACCAGTCATCATCATGTTGTAAAGTTAGAATATTTCATGTAGATTCGTCTGAACAGGAATCACCAAAAATATGCATGGTCTATGACTCAGCGCATCAACCACTCTATTCATTGTTCCCTTTATGTAAGTAATCTCGAAATCATACTCGCTAAGAAATTCTGACCCACGCCGTTGTCGCGCATTCAAGTTGCTTTATGTAAAGATGTGTTGTAGTCCATAGTGGTCCATTTTTTGTTCAAATTTGTGTCCAATCAGGTAATGTCTCCAAACACTCAAGGTATAAACAATGGCTAACAAATCCAAATGGTGTGTCACATAGTTCTCCTCATGCCTTCTCAACTTTCTCGAGATGTAAGCGATCACTCGACCGTCTTGCATCAAGACTGTGCCTAAGCCTTCCTTGGATGCGTCAGTGCATACCAAGAAGTTTGCATCCATATCAAGGACCTTTAGTATCGGTGTTTTTGTCAACATCTCCTTGAGCCTCTAAAATTCCTCCGCGCATTTCTCGTTCCAAACAAACTTCTGGTTCTTCTTCTACAATTCTATAATTAGATTTTCTATCTTTGAAAAACCCTCGACGAACCATCGATAGTATCCCGCTAAACCCATGAACCTGCGCACTTTTGGGAAATTTGTCCGTGCAAGCCATTCCATAATAGCCTTGACCTTTGTTGGATCCACACTGATGCCTTCATCGGAGATGACATGCCCTAAGTAGTGAATCTTCGATTGATAAAACGAGCATTTCGACAACTTCCCAAACGATTTCTTCTCTCGTAGACACCGTAGTACCAAGCACAAGTTCTCGTCATGCTCCTCCATCATCCGAGAGTAAATCAAAATATCATCAATGAATAATTGCACGAAAGTATCCAAGTATTCGCAGAACACCTTGTTCATCAAACTCATAAATACCCCTGGGGCATTCGTCAGTCCAAACAGTAAAACAGTAAACTTGTAATGTCCAAACCTCGTCTTAAATTCAGTCTTAGGGATGTCGTCCTCCTTGATCCGTAATTGGTGATACCCTAATCTCAATTCGATCTTTGAAAACACCAACGTGCCTTTCATATGATCAAACAAATCATCAATCCTTGGCAACGAATACTGATTCTTGATCGTTGCCTTGTTCAATTGATGGTATTCAATGCACATTCTCCATGACCCATCCTTCTTTCATATGAAAATAACATGCGCACCCCATGGTGACACACTTGGACGTATGATTCCTAGGTCTAGCAACTCCTTCAGTTGAATTTTCAAATCCAGTAACTCCGGGGTCGACATCCAATAAGGCGTTCTTTCTATCGGTTCAGTTCTCGGTTTTAGGTCGATGGTGAATTCTAACTCCCTCTTTGGTGGCATCCTAGGTAACTCCTCAAGGAAGACGTCTGTAAACTCTCTCACCACTGGAAGGTGTTATAGACCTTCCGCTACTCCCTTCTTGTTTAACACAAGGATCGCATAAAGCTTGCATCCCTTACACATGATCTTTCATAGCTGGAAGGAAGAAATGAACCTCAGGGAGACTCCCTGGTTCCGACCTACTATCACACATCTCTGTCCCTATTCATCGACCAAGCTCAACCATTTTGTCTTACAGTCGAGTATCACACCATGCAATTCCAACAAGTACATACTGATCACGATGTCATAAGACCCTAAGGTTGTGATGTATAGCTTGGCCCTAGTGACAAACTCTCCTAGGTTAACGCTACAGCCCGTAACCTTCCCACCAAACTTTTGTTTGGCTCTCAAAGCCATTTCTACAAATATAAACTTGTCATGTTCGACGACCTTTACCTTAATTATTTTTAGTGTTGCCCTAAAAATGAAACTCTATGTAGCACCTGGATATATCAGTATACTAAGGGTTTGGTCAGCAATGATACCTGATGTCTCGAACATAGTCAATTGGTGCTCTTCCTGGCGGTTATTCACTGTTACGTGAATCTGATGGGCCTTGCCCAAATATCCCACGGTAGTGGGTCCAGCTAATCCAGATGCTCTGATCCTCTCCACTGGGAAGTCACACTGGTAATGTGGCTCCCCACATGTCCAACACCCTTTCTTCAGTCCAGTACTCCTGGTACCCGAAGTAGAAGCTAACGGCCCACCGACCTGGAACCCTAGTATGTTTTGTTGAACATGCCTAAACTGTTGTTGTTGCGGTTGACGTTGTTGTTGGTGATGTCGTCCTCGGTAAGGAGTCTATTGTTGAGGCATTGTTCACCAAGGTGTAGTGAAAGTGGATCCTCTATGGAAGCCACGATATCCTGTGGAAAGTCTAGTTCATGTTTGATGTTGCTGTGCACCAGACGACACCTGCCCCGCTGGCCTCACTGGAGTCCTGCTCTGACCCCCACTGATAATCTCCTCCTCTTCTATGAGGGCCTTCTGAACAACATAATGCAAGGTTTGAGGCATCAAAATCCTAACCTTTGCATGAATTTTGGCATTAAGGCCAAACACAAACGTGTTCACCTTAAGTTTCTTGGTATTCAGGTGCGGAGCATACCAAAGCAGCTCCATAAAACGGGCCTCGTACTCGGGCACTGTGCGGCCGCCATGTCGCAAGGCATTGAAATATTTGAGCTGACACTCAATGAATTCCTTGGATAGATACCTCTCTCAGAACGGTTCCTCGAACAATTCCCATGACACGTCTTCGACGGCCATGTTCAATTGTGGCAAGAGCGTCTTCCACCATAGAAGAGCGCTCCCCTTCAATTGAAAGACCGCCATGCGGACCTTCATGTTGGAGGTATAGTCACAAAGTGCAAAGAACATCACCATATTCTCCAACCATGACTCGATGGTGGCGTTGTCCAAGGCACCAAATAACTCGAGAAATGTGACCTTCTCAAGTTCTCAGTGAATGCTACCAGTACCAACCGGAGTGCGCGGTGGATCCTTAGGAGGTGTTAGTGCCCTGGCCTCATCTCTATCCAAATGGATGATCAGTGCATTGGACATCCTCTGAAATGACATCATCATCCCAACCACATCACCCACAGCTACATGTTCATGCTCGAAAACTTGTTCATATCCCTGGGGGTTAGACCCCTCAGGCGTGGATTCTACTGGGGACATCACGCCTCCTCCCCTAGCACCCCATCATCTACCTCTGCGGTGTCCTCTAACCATGATTACCTACATGAATACAAATCAAATTAATTAGCAACCTTATAATCAAACATCTAATCAACGGGAGTCGTAGTGATCCCAGGTTGCAGGTCGAACCCGCTCTGATACCATATGTAAAAACCCCAGTCGTTACGACTACATGCGACGCAAAGAAAAAGAATTTTTTTTTTTTAAGCAGGAAGGCAACAATGACAACAATTAATCAACACAACTTGATGATGAACACCACGCAAGCCAGTCATGCAACAAATAGCATAATGATATACTAGCACATTGTGTGACTGGGTGCAACACGCAAAAATCAATTAGACAAATAAAATGACTAAGCTATGGGACAACATCAAGATCAACCAGACGCAACCAACATCAAGTGACATAGGTAACTTGAACCTTCATGATGAGCAAGGAATAAGCACAAACAAGCGTTACAACACAAGTACCAACATCAATTACAACGAACATTACGCCCACATCGGGAAGCACATGACTCTGGCTATGTTATCATTCGCTTCTATCAATCAGGGCATGCAATGATCGCCTCATCAGGAATCATGCCATCACAAAGCAGTAGGCATGACAGTAACCAAGGTGCAACATAACATATCTAGATCAATAACCTAAGAAAAATCCAACGCGCTAGGAAACCGAACTAACTTTCAAAAATACATGAAGACTATACCCTAGCACCCAATCGACAAGTCAACAAGACGCAAGGTGACATCATTCAATATTTAAATTGCACAACCAACCGAAGGATTTCTTGTTTTCTTATGAGGCACTTTTTCAAGGAAGTCTCCCACACTGTAAAACATAAACAATTTGAATAATATCTAAAAATTCATGTGCATGGATATTCTATTTTAATTCTCTATATAATTGAAGTAATATTCGAGTGCTTACTTAACCATAATTGACATAAGAAATTAAAGAATATAGGGGCAATTTCTGGACTGGAGAATTCATTAAGTCAAGGCATCAATGTACATGCAATTAGCTACACCATGATCCATTCTCCAACACTATAAAACAAGAATAAATTGAAGAATATCTAAAAATCAAGCGTGGAGATAATGTATCTTAATTCTCTATATAATATAATGTTATTTGAAAGCTAGCTTAATCATATGTGATATAAGAAATTAGTACTTACATTTTGTTATGCCAAAAATAATGTTTACCATCATAAACAAAGTAAATTGATATATTAAGAGCATGAATTCAAGGGGTTTTCTTTTTGGATTAAAAAGAACTGAAAATAATGTTTACCAGCGTAAACAAAATAAATCGGTATATTAAGAACATGAATACAAAAAGGGTTTTCCTTTTGTATTAAAAAGGAACTTCCACATCATCTTATCTGTCAGTTTAAAATAGTTCTCTAGAAATCGTTGTCCATTGATAAAATCATTGTAAAAAATTGTTGTCTAAAAATAAAACCGTTGTCTAACAACCATATGCTATATAACAATAAAATCGTTGTCTAACAACAATATGCTATCTAACAATAAAATCGCTATCTAACAACAATATGTTATCTAAAAATATGTTGTCCAACAATATACTATATAACAATAAAATCGTTGTCTAACAATGATATCGCAGTCCAACAATAAATTCATTGTCTATTGATAAATCGTTGTCTATCAACAATATGTTATTTATTAATAAGAAATCAACAATCAAAAGATCCTTACCCTTCCCATTTAAAAAGAAAAATAAATGAATCCAAATTAGATTAAGTTAGCAGTACATAGGGATACCATGCTAAAATTTCATTTGTTAATAAATCGTTGTTTATCAATGATGTCATTGTTTAACAATATTATCGCTATCTATTAATAAATGGTTGTCTATTTATCAATGATATCACTGTCTAACAATATTATCGCTATCTATTAAATAATGGTTGTCTAGTACTGATATCGTTGTCTAACAAATATATCGCTATCTATTAATAAATGTATGTCTAGCATTGATATCGTTGTCTAACAAACATATCACTATCTATTAATAAATGGTTGTCTAGTATTGATATCATTGTCTAACAAATATATAGCTATCTATTAATAAATGGATGTCTATTTATCAATGATATCATTGTCTAACAATATTATCGCTATCTATTAAATAATGGTTGTGTAGTATATATATCGATGTCTAACAAATATATCACTATCTATTAATAAATGGTTGTCTAGCATTGATATCGTTGTCTAACAAATATATCACTATATATTAATAAATGGTTGTCTAGTATTGATATCATTGTCTAAAAAACATATCACTATCTATTAATAAATTGTTGTATAGCATTGATATCGTTGTCTAAAAAATATATCGCTATCTAACAATGATATCGTTGTCTATTAAAAGGAAATCGCAGAGTTAGATTCTGGGAAGGACGCAGAGATTATTCATAAAGAAAAAAACGCAAAGATCGAAGATTATTCATAAAAGAAAAATGTAGAGATTGTTGGATCATGTTGTCATTAATGCCAATGGTTTGTCATTTATGCCAATGGTTTGTCATTGATGCCAATGGATTGATTATTAGGGAGATTGTTGGATCATATGTAAATGGTTTGGTTTGATTGATGTCATTGATTGATGTCAAGTAATTGATTGATATGATGCCCTTGATGAGAATGATATATGTCCAAGTGGAAACCAATTGATAAAGATGGATCATTGATATGATGCACTTGATGAAAATGATATATATCCAAGTGGAAACCAATTGATAAAGATGGATCATTGATATGATGCATTGATGAGATGAAGATCAATGAAGTTGTTGGTGAAACTATCCTAGATGGATAATGCTTGACATGCCATTTCCGGTGGTATGTGGAATGTCACATAACTCCTCACAGTTTGAGAGTTATGGCTCTACGAATTTGAAGGACCCCCATATGATGGCTTGAAGCCCCAAAAGGTCAAAGTGCTTGAAAAGAAGAAATCATTATTTAAATGATAAAGTAAAGTGAAAAAATCAAGAAAGATTATTTAAATGATAAAATGAAGTGACAAAATCAAGAAG
>ML782743.1:771973-787510 GCA_009831015.1 Picea engelmannii | reverse complement strand
ATTTTTTTCTCATTTTCTCTTACTTTTTGTGTATATTTTTAATTCTATGGTTTTAATTTTCCTTTTTAGTTTTTTAGGTTTTTCTTGTTATTTTAGTTTTTAATTGATCCAAAAAAAATGATTTATATTTTTTTGCTAAATATTTAAAAATAATATTATTTAACTACAATTATTTTCTATGCATTGAAGTCAATGTTAAAAAATGTGTTAAAAATGATATTTTCCACTATATTTAAAAAGTATGGGACCATAAATTAATTAAGAACACATAATTATATGAAAAATCTTAATTTAAAAAAAAATATATGGTGTACAACATTTTTAATATTGGATGAAACATGGAAACATGATTAAAAACATCATTGAACCAATTATATATATATATATATATATATATATATATATATAAGTTTGAAAATAGATGAAAAAACACCATTGAGAAAATAAAATGAACAATTTAAAAATAGATGAAAAAACAAGCATTTAAAAAAAATGGTTATGTATCAGAAAATTTAAATTATCAAAAAAACATCTAAAAAGGAAGGGCGGGTCCTACCGATAGCACCATTTTTAAAAACGTGGTAAAACTTTTGACCTCCCAAAAAATGAAGTTGGTAACTATGTTGACTCTGACTGTACAATGGAAAAATATATTGTGGGCGAAGTTGATCTACTTGAATGGTCTTTGGTTTTGTTTGTTGTTTTTGCCATTCATTATCAGATGACCCTCCTTCTAGCGCCAAAATGTTGATAGTCAAATATGACCATATTCAACATTTAGGAATTCACCCGGTCGGGGTCCCCATTAGACCCTTATCCGTTGTAAATGGCGATTCCGACTGGTTTAGGTCCAGTTACTTTTAACTATCCTAAACTAAAAAAAATAGAATCTAAGAAAAATATATACACTTGCTAACTGATTGAAAATATTTTATTTTATGTCAAATAACGAACTAAATTTTAAACATATACAAATTTAAAACTATCTATAAAGAAAAAGTAATTATAATTATCACAAAAGCTACTCCTACGAAAGGATATTTTGTTTTTCTTTTCAAGAAAATAAGTATTTGAAATGATAATGAAAACTGAATAAAATCTTAATTTAACAAATAAAACTAATCTAACAAACTAATCTAATGCCCGGGTATAACTCTAATAGTATATGAATTAAGTAAGATAAACAAGATTCAAAAGATGTAGATCTTCTGAACATATACCTGAGTATAACAACTATGTGTGAATTAATGGATCTGTCTAAGTAATTAACACGGATCTATAATCAAAATAGTATTCATATACAGAATAAGACTGACACAATGTGTAACATAAAAATGAATCAATCTAATTCATTAACAGTGATCAATTAAATCAACTATAATTTCAGTAACACATCATTAAGATAAGACTTTGATTTAAAAAATGAACACTCTTATATGAGTAAGAATGTTGATTACTGATGTTTTTATTAATATTCAAAGCCAAAATAATTTTGTATAAGTTTCAAAGAGAAAACTTCTAAAATAGTGCATAAGTTTGATTCTTATCCCAAAAAAAAATGAACCCCTTCTATCATCTTTCTTTCTATATTTTATATCGAAAGAGTTCAAATCAAAACTTAACTTCCTTCATTAATTAAAAGAAGTTATCTATTTTAATTGTTTAGAATGGGAAACTATCAAAATTGCTTAATTTCCAAACTATATTAACAAAATACAACTAATTGTTCAATTTTTTTAAATTGTGTCTAAAAAACTAATATTCCATATTCTCATATTAATCCAAGTCATTCTTTTAACACCTGCAAAAACAAAGGGAATAACAAAAATTAATAAACTATAAAAAAACAAAATTAGAGTCGCTACAAAATTTTAAATTATGTAGTTACTCATCCTTATATATATATATATATATTAAACAACAAAAATAAAGAAAATGTTTAACTCGTACCATTGAAATAAAATACCTTAATCATTGAGCATCATGGGGTAAAGTATTAAATTATGAGTTAACGAAATTGTTAACCCCTAGCGAGTTGATAGTAAATGATTATCCTTTTGTGTCATGCCTGGAAATTGAAGCTTGTCTTATTTGTCTTTCAATATTGATTATTTGTTTTATGTTCTGAATAGTTGGTTTCTAGCTCTAAATCAATTATATTTGCTTGTAGAACAGGGACTATGAATAATATTTGTCTTTCCAAAAGGAAGCTTCCATATTTGGATCGGTTTTGGCTTTTCCTTTCTCGGATTCTTCAACAACCTTTTCAACAGGTTCCTCTATTGTATGTGAAGAAATGTTCTCGGGAGAAGAAACTTCTTTATTTTTAACTAATTCCTCATCTTCGTTTTCAATAAGAGAACTAACATTAGAAGTTTTCCTAGATTTTTTTCAGATCATTCTGGATATCTTTCTTCCTTGATGTTTTTTCATGAAATTAACTAACTTCCTAGCATCATCATTATTTTCAAAAATAGAAGGATTTTCTTTTTTACCGCATTCATATGCAAGAGAGGAAACCTCAGTCTGTTTGGATGCTACATAAGAATTCTGGAGTGTTTTTATTAAAACAATTGACTATGGTTTGAGGTTCAACCTTAAATATTGACTGCATGTAACACTCGCAACATGTTGCTGAAAAAAAAAAAAACTTGTCGGTGATAAAGGACATTATCCTCTCCGGGATTCAAGGCATGGTTGGCTAACTCAGGTGCATCCTTTCCTATGACTCACCACAGGGAGTGGTTCTGTGAATATGAAATGTATGATGGAGGTAATGTTTTCCTAGGTGATGACTCGACAACCAGAATCATAGGTCAAGGAAAAGTCAAGTCAAGGCTCATAGATGGAAGGATTATAACACTACCTGGTGTTTTGCACATCCCAGGATTGGCCAGAAATTTGATTTTTGTAAGCAAAATGGACGATGCAAGGGTAAAAACAATATTTGAAAAGGAAACCTATAGGATGGTTCAAGGAGCAATGGTGTTGTTGAAGGGAGTTTGTTTTGGAACTCTGTATAAGCTACAAGGAAGCACTATTAGTGATGGGTGTAATAGTTACATTTTTCTTGATATTGGAATTGAAGAAGAAAGAACTCCTACAGTATTTGGAGAAAATTTTATGTTGTGGCATCAAAGACTGGGGCATATCAGAGAGAAGGGTCTTTGACTACTACATGGTAAAGGTATGGTTGAAGGTATGTCTAACTGCTCTTTGGATTTTGATTTATGTGAACATTGTGTATATGGGAAGCAGAATAGATTCAGACTCCCCTCTGGTGCAACGAGGGTATAAGGAATTTTACAACTAATTCACAGTGATGTTTTTGGACCTATGTTGGTCCCATATTTGGGAAAATATGTGTACTATGTATCATTTATAGATGACTTCTCGAGGAATACTTGGATATATTTCCTCAGGAAGAAATCTGAAGTCTTTAACAGGTTTAAAGAGTTTAAGGCTCTTGTTGAGAATCAAATAGAGAAAATAATTAAGGTGATGAGGATAGATAATGGCAAAGAGTTCTGCGGGAATTAATTTGAAGAATTATGTAAGAAGTGTAGTATAGAAAGGTAGAATACTACTCCATATACACCTCAGTAGAATGGAGTTGCAAAAAGGATGAATGGGACGTTGATGGAAAAATAAAGGCACATGCTCAGTGATGTCGGGTTAGGGCAAGAATTTTTGGCAGAGGCAGTGGGTACTGCATGTTACCTGGTCAACAGATTACTCTCACCAGCATTGGATGACAAGAATCCACAAGAGGTATGGACTGGTAAGAAACCTTCTCTCACACATCTCAAGGTATTTGGTTGTGAGGCATGTGTTCATGTTCCAAAGGAAAACATGAGTAAGCTAGATAAGAAGGACGAAAGTGTATCTTTATTGGGTATAAATATGGTCTCAAAGGTTATAATCTTTTGAAACCATAAAATAAAAAGGTAGTCTATAACTGAGATGTGGCATTTATAGAAATGAAGGATGTTGTTAAACAAGAAGTCCTTCCAAGTAAGGAAGAACCAAAGAAAATAGAGTTTGATTTAAAGGATGATGAATCAAACTCTACGGAAGAAAAGGAATCAGAAGAAGATCCTCATACTCCAGTATTGACAAGATTGGTTCAAGAAAGAAGGCTACCAGAAAGGTATACTCCATCTGATTTATATTCAAATTTTTCCTTGTCTATTATTGATGATGATCCTAGAACTTTCAGGGAGGCAGTGGATTCAGAGGATGGAAAGCTCTGGAAAAAGGCCATGGATGAAGAAATGGCATCCTTTGATAAGAATGAGGATTGTGATCTAGTGGAGTTACTGACTAGAAGAAATCTCATTAGCAGCAAATGGGTATTTAAAAACAAGTTGAATGCAGAAGGAAAAGTGGAGAAATGCAAAGCTCAGTTAGTAGCATAGGGTTATTCCTGGGTTGAGGGAATTGATTTTGGTGAGATTTTTTCTCTTGTTGCCAAGTTACCTTCTATAAGATTTTTGTTATATGTTGATGTTGCATTTGATTTTGAAGTAGAATATATGGATGTGAAGACAACATTCCTACATGGGGATCTGGAAGAAGAAAACTATATGAAGAAGCTAGAAGGATTTGTTATGAAGGGAAAGAAGGAGTTGGTATGCAAGATAAAAAAATATGTGTATGGTTTAAAACAATCACCAAGGATGTGGTATCAAAAATTTGATACTTGTATGTTGGGACTTGGCTTCACAAGAAGAAAAGAGGATAATTGTGTGTATTTTAAATTAATTGGTGATCATTTGATTTATTTGGTATTGTATGTGGATGACATGTTGCTGATAGGAAACAACAAGGAGATTATCCAGGATGTAAAAGCTCAATTTTCCTCTAAAATTGACATGAAGGATCTTGGTGCTTCAAATTTCATTTTGGGCATGGAAATTAAAACAGATCAGAAAAACAGGAAACTTTGTTTAAATCAGAGAAAATATGTCAAGACGATATTGCAAAGGTTTAATATGTAGGAATGTAAACTGGTCAAGGTTCTTATTCTTGTTGGTGTAAATTTATATGCAGATCAGTGTCCCAAGACACATGAAGAGGAGGAGGACATGTCTTGTGTTCCATATGTGAGTGCAGTTGGCAATTGGATGTATGCAATGATCTGTACTAGACCATACATTGCACATCCAGTGGGAGTTTTGAGTAGGTATATGTCAAAACCAAGGAAGGAGCATTGGACAACAGTAAAAAGGGTTTTCAAATATTTGTGTGGAACTGCTAGCTATGGATTGTGCTACCAAGGAAGACTAGGATTGGACAGAGTGTTGGACATACATGGCTTTGTGGATGCAGACTGGGATGGATATCGGGATCGTAGGAGATCTACAAGTGGGTATGTGTTTAACTGTTTGGAGGAGAAATAAGTTGGATGAGAAAAAGATAGGTTGTAGTGTCACTTTCAACTACAGAAGTTGAATACATGACATCCACTCATGCAAGTAAGGAAGAAGTATGGTTACAAAGATTGTGTTCAGGTATTAGGTTGGTACAGCAAGCTATAAGGATATATTGTGACAGTCAGAGTGTAATTTTTCTGGCTAAGAACTCGACTTATCATTCAAAGACAACGCATATTGATATTCAATATCACTTTGTGAGAGACATGGTTGAAGAAAAGAAAGTGTTGTTGATGAAGGTGGACACTTTGAAGAACGTTGCAAATTCATTAACAAAATAAGTGAGCACTGAAAAGTTCTATTGGTGTATAGAATCCATGGGAATTTTTTCCCTGGATTGTTGACTATGTAACCCTGTAACCCCCTGTGTCCAAAGAAAACAGCAAGTGGGAGAATGTTGGGTATGTGTTATATTATTTGCATGAGTCGCATTTTTTCCTCATTTTTTGTGTTGCCTCGATTTTTGTGTCCATTGTTGGGCGATTTTTTGGCACATGGTTTTTGTCGACGGTTTTGTATTTTTAGTTAAGGAATTAGGGTTGTTGACTAATCTCGGTCATTGGGTTAGGGTTTTGGATGTTGATGGCTCCTATATGTATATTGTATTGTAAACAATGTATCACAATGAATAATATGGAATATGTCGGTTTTCCTGATTTGGGTTTCCAAGGGAAAAATATTTGTGTTACGTTTTTATTTTCTATTGTATATTTTTTGTTCTTTTACTGAAAATCTGTTTGCAGTAAATATTGTACAAGGTTAAAATCTACACTCCCACTCCTTTGATAGGGTACTATAAATCATCTTCGAGTGTGACTTTCTGGGGAAAGTTCTTTTCTGTAAGGCTAGAGAGAATGTCCCTGTGACCTGTCATGTGATTATAAGCACCATTGTCTATGAGCCAAGTATCCTCTCTAACTGACATAGATCCTGAGAGGGCATAAAATAAAACATAGTTTTAAATCTCTTATTTTTTCCTCTTCGTGGCTAGCTCATCATCTTCAACTGCATGGGCATGATGCCTTTTATTATTTATTTTCTTGTATTCTTCTCTTCTAGCTAGCCAATTCTTAGCAATATGTCCCATCTTATCACAATGGTAGCATTGATAAGAGGATAAATCTTTTTCTCTTCTTTGACCTTTCTGAAACTTCTGGAATCTCCTTGGAGGGTGAGATTCTTTATGAAAGTCGGTGAATCTCTTTGGGGAGTGAGATTCCTTATGTTGATGGGTATCCTTCTGGAAGTGATACCTTTTATTTCCTCCTTTAGAATGATCATCTAGTACTTGATCTTCATCCCCTAATAATATTTCTTCTTGGTTAGCTACTCTTGCTTCTTGAACGCGTTCTTCCCAAATGTTGTCAAACTGAATTTTTTCCTTCTTTGCATATATGGTTTGGATGAAGGCATCCCAAGGTCTTGTGAGATCATTAAGAGTTTTCATGATGAGTTCATATTCATACAAGTTGTATCCAATAGCTTATAGTTGTTCTTTGAAATGAGCAATACTGGAGAAATAGTCATGAATTGTTTCTCCTTTCTGCATCTTTGTATTCTTGAGCTGGGTTCTCAAGTTCATCTTCAGGTTAATGTTATTTCCTTCATACATTCTGGTTACGAAATCAAAAAATTATTTTGGAGTATTCTTTGAAGCCACTTGAGGGATCAAGTGATATTTAATGGAGTTTGTAATGATCCTCTTGGCCCTAACCATATCCTTCTTGTACTTTTCTTTAGCTGCATCTTCTTCAGGTTCTGGTACATTTTCCTTTATGAATTTTGCAAGGTCATTCTCTTCAAGAATGAGTGAAATATTATATTTCCAGGAATGAAAGTTTTCCACACCTTCTAACTTGTCAACAAGCTTGGTGCTTACAGACATCTTGACCTGGAGCTGGGAAAATGACCAAAAAATGAAATTGCTCAGAAATTAAATATGAACTTACCAGGAGGTACACTTGGCTGAGGAAAGTAGGTTGGTGCAGTCTGTTTTCAGAAAATCCAAATTTTACCCCTTGAAACTGAGCCTGTGAAAATTTGGACTGGTACTTCTGGTATTGGTTCTGGTTTCCTAGTTTTCTGGTACCATCCAAAACTAGGGTTTCACTTCTCGAATGCTCTGTCTACTGAAAAGGTGCGCTCAAGCTGCTAATGAGTTCGCTAGGCTAGGGAGCATTTCCCTAGATGGTTTTTAGGTTGAAATTCCCTTCCAACAAAAATCCCTAACTTTCTTGTATGACAACAATGATGTTTTTATTATCCAGTGAAAGGTGCTCTCTTCAGCTTAGCTCTAATACCATGTTAAATTTAGAGATTCTATTAAGTTATTTTCAATTTACTAGACAATAATAGCATAAGTAGGATCACTGCGAGAAATACAATCACAAGATACACAACATTTTATCCTAGGAAACCCTCATGGGGGAGAAAACCCAGCAAAAACTTCCTTAATATAGATTGTCAATGCAATGCCAAGATAAAACACCAAACACTAGAGAATATTCAAGACTGAGCAATGTGCATCTCTCTCCTTCTTCTTCGAACTACAACTATCTCCAAACTTGCACACTAGATGAGTGACTTGAGTGAGTGATCTAATGAGGCACCATCCTCTCTTATTTATACTAGTTGAGGAGCGTTAGGGTTGTGTATCTTCATTAGGTAGGGCTAACTTCTCCAGCTAGTGGCTAAAACCACTTTAATTATCCCTAGGGACCGACTTTTCATTTAGCATGATATAATTAGGGTTTGACCAATCCACACAGGGGGATTTGGTCATACATAAGTCCCGACATGATCAATCCACAAAAGGGGATTGATCTATAAGAAAATGACTCAATAATAAATAGAATACTCTTCATAGTTACAATATTTCAACAGACTTGAGGTAGGTAATCAATTTGCAGTAATGGAAAGGTAGACAAGTACAAAACGTGGAGGAAGATTAACATATCTTTGAAAATATCACCCATTCGCATGAGGTATGAAAAATCATAAGACTGTAGCAATAAATTAAAGTCATTAAAATTCATTATGACAAGGTAAAACGTGATTAATCACCTTTTGTTTTGAGTTTTGGATTAACATATTAACCCTGATTATGGTAATGAAAACATTGATTAAATTTTCGAAAAGATAACCTAAGTTTTCATGGATTTAGTTAGAGGTCAACGAATTTTGGAATTTTCAAAATATTAAATATTTTCAAAACACAAATAAGTTAACGAGAACTTAGAGAAGCAATATAATCATGAATTTGAGACCTTTTTCAAATATTGTAGCTCAAGTATAAATTGCCAAAAATATGTAGATTAGAAAAATGGTCAAGGATATGTTGATCAATAATGTTTAATGACTTGGCAATCAAAATCCCTGATCAAAACGTTTATAAAATTAAAACAACCCAGAAGGAAGATGTCATTAAAATACAGATGAAGCTTCAAAGGACTTGGGAGCATGGTCAACAAAATTTTAAAAACTGAAAATAATAATAAAGTGAAAACATGATCATTTTTATAAAAAAAATTAAATTCTTTTTCTTTTCAAAATGAAAAAAGAAATAAGGGTCCCAAATCTATTTATATCACATGCAAAATTTGGGAGGTTGTTGCCTGCTACAACATGTTCCTTAGCCTAAAACCTTGCAACAAGCAGTAAATAGGTAATATTTTTTTATTATAATTAATTTCCTAAGTTTTTAATAGGTTTTAATGAGTTTTGGAAACTAATGTTTGCCTATGAAGAATTGCAGTTCAATTACTGTATCTACTATGGAGTTTTGGTACCTGAGTTTGGAGGTTTGCCCACTTGCTCATGCACAAGGAGAAAAAGAGCATATGGGTTTTGTAGATCCAGTCCCCACCGTGACTCGTGTTCTCTAGCTCAAATTATAGATCCTTCATGAGAGCACCAGGCCCCGGTCAAACACAGAGTCAAAACTTCCTTATGCCCAGGTTGTTTGTGGGAATATTCTAAAATAAGGATGAGATGTCATTTGTATGCATTCTATCATAAGAATAGAAACAGATCGAAACCAATTCCTTTGAAGCTCATTTCAATTGCTAAAGATATCAGATAAATCATGGATGGTTAAGCTTGGTATATCTATTCGTTTCCTTTGTCAAATTTGGGAATTTTTGTTCATGAGAGCGTAGGGCATAACCTTATCACTTTGATTAGGGTTCTATATGTATGTAAAGCCTTAATGTAATCAAGTTAATCAGAGACAAAGAGGCTATTTTGAAATAGTGAGGCTCCAAAATGGGAGGTTCTCCAAAAAAATAATTGCAATGGTCCAAGTTGGTGTAGTTTATATAAACAAGTAGATGAAACTATAGACTATATAATCATGGCATGTTCCTTCACTAAAGAGGTTTCGAAGGAGGTGGAATTCATGATAGGGGATAAAAATATATGGGAAGGAAGAGATGTAGAAGAATCCTTCAGATCCTGGTATTCAAATAAGGACACAAATAAGATCAAATCCCTTCCCCTAAACATAGCTTGGGGAGTATGGACTGCTAGGAATTTAAGCTTATTCTAAGGAAAGGAGACTCCCCCTCTCAAATTTGTTATTCAGTCTCTGAATATCACTAATGTCTACACACAAGTGGAGGAAAATCCATCTTATAGAGTTAGTTTTCCTTATCATTTCCATTCTATAGTTTATCTATTTTATAAGCATAAGAAAAAAAAAAAATTGTCAATGGGTCTAGCCTTAGTGGTTGTGGGATGGAGTGTTATCCTCCCCACCTAGGTTCTATTCTCGTATGTGACTTGTTGACATCATAATGAATATATTGTTGTAATGGAATTAAGCCCTATTATTTACCTCACCCTATGCCTTGAAGAATATAAATTTTATCTTGGCTATCATCCTATAAATGAGCAGAAGTGCTCAAGGTTTTTCCCCAAGATATGTTGCATGGAAAAGAAAGAAAAAAAATCATTGTAAAGTGTTTTTTCTTAATATTTAATTGGAAGAATCTTCTAGAAAATAGCATGATTATTTCTTAAATACCAAAAAGGTTAGACATAAACAAAATCGAAAGTCATATCAACATACAAACCTGACTTTAAGACATGGAATAGGGGGGTTTTGTTAACACAGGGGCAGACCCAGGGTTCAATGCTTCAACAGCGCACCAAAAAAACCCTAACTATTGACCCTTTCGGAAACACCTGCGAAGCAGATGAAGTCTCACCTGAGGTAGAGGCAGGGGGGGTTGCAGGACTCGGGTGTCTACAACCGAGCTGGGACACCAATCTGTGATTATAGTACTTAACATAGCACTTAGCCAATAACATGCATTAGTTCTTGAACCTTATTCACATTCACTTAGCACACAACATTAGCTCAAATCTAGCATTCATTCACATCATTAAGCACTAAGCTACAATATCATATGCATTCATTATACATAACATTAACAGCACTAAGCAACAATCATATAAACCATATCGCACAAAACACATCAAACATAGGATATATGTGGTTCACCCCAGTGTGGGGCTACGTCCACCAAATATTCTTCTTCTTTATTAGTCTTTGATCTTCTCACATTCATTTGTTCTTGTGCACAAAGCCACAAAGCTCAGCCTCGCACTAGATAGGTGATCTGCACACAACGCACTAGATCCACCTTCCTCCAAATTAGGTCAATGCACAAAGCCAATTCCTTAATAGCACAAATCCTTACATACAATGTCTATGCACAAAGAAAATTACATTCTCTTGCACTAAGACAAACATATTGTGCACATAGCCAACCAGATCTAGTAGTCTTCTTGCATCACCTAGCTATCTATTTATACATTTACAAAAAGGCCTAAACATGGGTAAAACCCATGGGTTGACATCCCTTAACCCATTACATAAACCCTAAAATCCTAGAAGTCCAGTAAAACAAGTGATATCCCGCGATCTCAGCTCCACCTGGGCGCTCCATCTTCGACCAGCCTGTCGAAGTCCCAAAAGTGGTCAAACATGACCAATGTTTCTTCAAAACTTGGTCAAGGGCCAACAGGCCCCCAACACTCACCTTTGACTCGTCCCAAGTCACTCTAATCTTAGCAACACTACATCGAAGGCCTCGAGCTTAGCTCGAGCTGCCTCGACTTGCTGCTTTGCAAGAGCTTCCTGCTCAACGAACTACTAAATTACTTGCTCGGTGACAGGCCCTTCCAGGCGTTGTTCCACTGTTGTAACTACTTGTTCCAATTGTGAGCCTTGTCCTTCAATCTCTTCAAAAAGCGTTCGGGCTTCATCCTGGACCGGATGGAGTCTCTATGTAACCTCCATAACTCTTCTCTGAATGGCAGTGACCTATTCTTGAACCGCGCATTGTTCCTATGATCTTTTCATATTCTCGATTTCGGTAAGTAGTTTCATCTGTGTGTGCACAGTGGAGGCCTTATGCTTCACCTCCTAGAGTTGTGCTTCCAATTTCCTTAGCTCTAGATCTTATGCAAGGCTCTCATAGGTCTGTGCACTTTGATCGCTCAGTTGCTTACACTCTGAGGCAAGTTCTATGATTCTTTCTAATGCGTTCCTGGTAGCTTCCTCCCTCTGATCACGCACTTCTTGCGGAGTGTTAGGTACTGCTTGGAGTTCTAACTCTATGATCTCTGCTTGAAGTTTTTGAATGGCTTCGGTGAGCTTCCCCACTTTCATGTCAGTTGAATTTGGTTCCTGCTATGCCAAGCCCAGCACAGAGTGAAGTTCTCTAGTCAATGCCTCTTTGACCATGGTCTACTCTGCAAGAAGCTAGTATT
Organism: Picea engelmannii; assembly: GCA_009831015.1. NCBI lineage: Eukaryota > Viridiplantae > Streptophyta > Pinopsida > Pinales > Pinaceae > Picea > Picea engelmannii. Next base: position 775,298 of record ML782743.1, on the reverse strand, counting down.
TTTCTTTCTGCATATTCTATTTTTCCTCCTCGAACATCGCCCTAATTTCATCTTTCTCTTTCTGTGCAACTCGAAGTTTCTCTAAGGCCTCCTCCTTTTATTACTTCATGGATTTTGTAGCATGTTTCTTTTATTCTTAGACTCGATGAAGTCGAGCCTTAGTTGCATATGCTAGCCTTTGTAATTGGGTGGGCTCATCCCCCAATTCTACACTTTCTGCTGACAAAGGCGGAGTAGGTACTCCACGGCTCAAATAGATGGCTTGTTGTGTGTCCTTGACCTCCTTCTCTATTCGTTCATACATCGTCTCCTGCTTTACTCCGTGTCTCTACAAGATATCCTCTAAAGCATCTTATACACCTGTGATGATAAGATCAACATCATCCACTATGAGTAAATTCTTCGACTGAGGCTTATTGGCTCGGGTCTTCGTTCTTGTTGAGGGTTTCTGTGGAGAAACTTTCATTTTTTTCAATGTCTCAACCTCTGTAAGGGGATCCTTTGGCTGTGTCACTTCGCCTTTTTCTTTCTTGTCTCCTTCTTCCCCTTCTTCCTCTTGGTTCACTTCATCTCCTCCTCCTCCTTTTGGTGAATCATGCCTACTTTCCTTTGATGCATTGTCCTTCTCATCACTTTCTATGTTCTGCACTTCCTCCTTCTCCTTTTTCTTCTTTTTCTTTGCAATGCTCTATCCATCATACTCAGTCTGGGTGACCAAAGAGCTTTCGATGATGTCGGGGTCGAAGAGTTCTGCATCTTCAACCAGTACAAGGAATTCGGCTAGGTATTCCTTAGTGATCTCTTCCATGTCTTCATTAGTCAATTTATAATAAGACTACAGCTCCTCCTTACTTTCATCCCTACATGCAATGATGTAGATGAAGTGTCAATCTGCGTGGAACTTCGCTAGCAGCATGTATTGATGCAACGTATTCAGGGTCATTCGTGGAAATGCTTTAATGGCGCATGTCAGTTGTAGGTAGTAAGCATGGAACACTGTGTTTGATTGCCACCACTTCGCCATATCATTCATGTACCACAAGGTGGAGAACCTTGCAGCCAATGGCTCTAATGGCTCAATTTCAGGGAATGTCACTCCTTTTAACATATGCTAAGTGACAAATGCGATTAAAATCAGTAACCAACTGAAATGAAACTCGTATCCTTGGTCCTGTGCTTCCTGACAGTCCTTCTCCAATTCGTTGATGAGGTAACTCGCCTAGTTCATCTTCATTCCTTCAACACACTTCCCTGTGAGGTCCACTACGAACCCTGTGACTTGTGATGGATGGTTCTTTATGACGAGCTTGCCAGCTATCAGTTGGCAAGTGAGGTGCACTGCGCCATCATGGATGGAGGCTACCTTGTAGCCTCGCTTTCCCTTTTCTACATCACCATAGTATTCCTTTATACATTGGGCCAGGGTGCGATCTGCAGCCTTCCCTAGGTAGAACTGTTGAGGGTCTGGTCCCTACATGCTCAGTCCTCTGATGAGGTGGACCAGCGTCGGATCCAAAGTGACGTGCCTATCAATCCAAATATATCCTCCATGGTAGCATGACACGAGGATTTTAACATAAGCGCTAACCTCTTGATGTCGTCGAAAGTGGGGGATCTTCATCACTTTCCAGATCGTCGATCGCGAGAACTCCTTTAGCCATGACTGGGAGACTATGCACTGCTTCTTCCCAGTCATCTTCATCAAATACCGATGCGACATGAGCATCATGTAGTTCTTCCGGTATCCGACGTTGCATTCGATGTTCTTCAAAGCTGGGATGTGTCCTAACTAGGGTCCAACTACGCATATCCCCTTCGGAATGTACGCAGTGATCAGCGTGTATTCGAAATCACATGGGATATTGTCGTGGTTCACCGCACCAGCCAAAGGCGATATGTACTCCAGCAAGACCGACAGGATCTGCTTCACGTTAGCTAGATCATTGTGATGTTTGCTTCGTTTCTCAGTTGCGGTTCAGTTAGACCGACGTCCAGTCGAGGGGGATGCTTGCAATCCTCCAGTCGACAACACATGTGTTCCTACCGACATAACTCTGTAAGTCATGAGATCCATGAGAATTTCCTCCACAAACTTCTCTACTGCGCTACATTCGCCTGACAATCACACTCGTAATAAAATAACTTGGGTAGGCGAACAGACAAACGAGGTAATCAAATGAATGGTGAATTCTAGACAGCACAGCGCAATATGCAATCAATTCTTTTTTATCTTGGATATCTTGGTTTGCAAAAATTGGTCCTGACGCAGCGTCCGACGGGTTAAATAACCAATGTCATAAAGGATTCCTCCAATGGGCAAGAATGACTCAATCAATGCGATTTGGGTCGTTATGGCGCGGTCCCAATGGTCCAACGGTGGTATTTTCGTCAATAACTATGTTTCTAGTCATTCTGAAGCATCATTAAAATGGTCGGGACGCCTCCAACGGTCATATCGCTTCGCCATGGTGAAGTACCAGTCTACGTCGTTCTGTTATTCTGACAAAGTTCAAGTTCTGCAAGCCTTCCTTCTGCGAAGTCTTCTCTAGAACTTCCCGTAGTTTTTATAACTTGGCTTTCTTCTTACTGAGCTTCTTTGCCTTCTTTCTTTTGATCTAATTTTTTGGGTTCCTCTTTCTATTCTTGTTCTTAATTTTTCTTAGCCTAGTAGCTTCACACTGTTGATGTTCTTCCAAAGGCTACAAAGGTAGTACCTCTTCTCTTATTAACTCTAGGGTTGGTATTCTTCTTTCTTGCATGGATAGGTCCTTAAAACCTTCCTATGTTCTTTCAACTTCGACAACTACTTCTCTTGTCCTCTATTGCTTTGACTTATCCTCTTGTTCTTCTATTAGGCACTCTATTTTTCTAGCTAAGAAGTCCCTTAATTCTTTCTTTTTCTATTCTGTAGCTTCCTCCTCTGTTTTCCTTCTAATCTGATCCTTTTCAATCCAATTATTTCCTAACAAAAGTGAAAAGGGGGCGTTGCTATTAACAAACTTAATGACTTCAAATTCTTCTTCAGTCGATGTTTCATGGGAAATCATAGGTACATTAGTAACTCTTCCACATAGGGTTATCATCTTTCCTTTAAACAAGCTTATCTTTCCCAATGAAGGTACCATGGTAGGATTTCCCAAAATTTCCCAAGTTCTTTCTGGCATAATATTCACATGTGTTTCTGTTGGAAGATTGGTTGTTGTCATTGATGTCAACCCTAGTCATGGGTTTTGGACCACAAGATTGATGAAGTTATTTGGACATGAAGGAAAATGCACATATAGATACAACACCCATGGATGGATAGTATACATCATGCTCTTTC
>ML782743.1:711666-751128 GCA_009831015.1 Picea engelmannii | reverse complement strand
TGTCACTCTGATTCATTACTTACATGTGCTTAAGGTGTTGAATCTGTCTGACACCTGTCACTACCTGGTTGTGCCACGTGTCGCTTAGCTGACGTGGTCTGTTGACGTGGGTCGAGTCGAAGGGCTAGAGCATAGGTTGATCTAACGTTCTGACTCAATCGGAATTTCGCATATCGCGAAATCGGGGTTTTTGTTGACAAGTGAATCGGACATCTCAAGAACCCGATCTCCGAATCTCCGATGGAGCCTCCAGACGCCACGCGTCCACATGAATAGACGGTTCATATCCCCGCTTGATTTTACGGCTGCGATCAAATCGCGAAATCGCGTCTCGCGATTTCAGGGTTTTCAGTGACAAGTGATCAGGACATTTCAAAGTCCCGAACCCCGATTTGCTCCTTTGTGTTATCTCTATCACAACTTTTACAGATCTGACGGCCCTCATTCTTTCAGGAAATTTGTATGAGATCCTACGGTCACTGACTCTTCTTCCTTTTTCCTCTGTAAGCTCTTGCTGCGCGCGTTTTCTTCAAGGCTGTTCCTCCTGAGCTTTTACTTCCAAATCCCCACGGGGTTTTATCCTTCTTATCCTGCTGTCTCTACTGTTGCCATTAATGACAACTACCATCACTGCATTCTATCCACTGAATTTGCCAACAAGCTAGCATCTCTTTCTCTTCATAGATAAGCTACCACCATTCTAGCCCATTTGTGTTTGTAATGTTCCCAAGCAATGTAGGATAGGAACTAGGGTTTGTTGTTTGTTGTTTGGTATTTTTTTTCCAGGTTTTTTATTACAAAAAGAAGTGTTGAAGTGTCTTTATGAGTTTTATAGCATATATGACATCACAACAAGCATTGGATACAAGATAATGAAGGAAATACATAAACAATATAGAAAGATTTGGATCTGACCTTTATTTAGTAATATAAGTGATCTTCATATATGGATCTGTAGATATGATGAAATATAGAAAGATATATAGCCCTCAAGCCTTCCATTGTTGAATAAATTTTAGTACAAGATCAATTTATTTCACTTTATAGCTGAAACCCCTCAGATATATATTGATATGCCTCTGTGTGACTCGATCTCGAACTGGTATGGCCTCTAGCTAGATGAAGAAGCTCAATAATTTGTCCCCCTTAGAGATGGCCACCAAATAACTCGAAACCACTGCCAAAATGTAGATCATGGTATGAATAGACGAATTGTAGCAAGTTGGGGTCCAAACCCTTATGTCTTCCCTTAGATATTCCCTTATATCTCTAAGCCTCCTCAATGAAGATGTGCCCCTCCAAAAATTTGGTCGAAGCCACAATAAATTATCTAGCAAGAGAAACCCTCATGTAAAGGTTGAAAAAAAGCGCTATGGCTCTAACAATGAGGTCTGGATAAAGTGTAAAGGAATATCTAGCCTCATTGGAGAAAATAGAACTTCTCTTCCCTTGATGGTGTGCCCCATTGCTGGAAGAAACCTCAGATTTGCGCCCTAGCCACAAAATACTGAATGTTGAGTACATGTGTCTGAATAGAATGGCGAGGGAGGGATCTTTCACCTCCTTGACCAAGCTTGAACCAAGAACGGAGGAATCTTTCACCTCCTTGCTGGCCTCTAGGGTTTCTTGACTCAAAACCCTCAAAATGTAAGTTTCATATCTCAAGTGATCACAATGAGAAAATATACAAGAATGAGGAGTGAGGTGCCCCCTCTCTCTTTTATACCTCCTGATCTAATTATTAGTTGAGTTTCCCTTTTTCATTTTACTAAGGTTGTGATTTGATTTTTCACCTTAAGCCACTTAACCTTTTATTTTCTTTCCTGAAAGTCACTTTTAATAAAATAGATTTAATTCCTTAAGTGAATTTTAGTGCCTCATACCCCTTTTACCCATGGGACTATATTCTAGAGGGGTGACTAGACTACTTAGTCCACCCTTGTTCTTCTCAGGGAGAGGGGGATTACAATGTTCTACAGTGTTTTTCTATTTTATTCATTAATAGAAGTTGGTTTTCATTGTATTTCTATGTTCTCTTCTATAGTTTTGTTTGTATATCATTTTGTTCCCATCATAATCTATATCAGTGGTATGAGAGCAATATGCTTCCACTTGTTTCTCAAAGCATGTCCCTGATGAAGTCAAGGTTTGGAGAGATGGGTCTAGAGCTAGTTTCACTTGAGGACAACCACTCTCGCCAACCCAAGTGACCTCCCATGGAGGAATAAAAGAGAGATGACGAAGCAGGAAATCCTTTCAAAGTGTTTCTCGATGAATCCCTCATGCAACAGAGGAACAAGATGATGGAAAAAATTTCTCAATTCCTTCAGCAACTACTGATGGCGGTTGAGGCATCTTCAACAAGCAACCATTTCAGAGGTGTGACACCCTTCAAGGTACAAATAAGTTTTGATATCCCCTTACTTGAAGGCCAGACATATGAAGATTCTCTAGAAAAATGGTCGAATCTACTGGAAGGTTATTACTCTGTCCAAAAAATTCCAAGAGAGAAAATATCACCTTTTCTCTCCTTAAATTCCTTCCCCGTGTCAAATCTTAGTGGTAAGGTTATTGGGAGACATACACCATAGATGAATCTACACCATTTGAGAGAGAACCCACTTGGGGGGCCTTTGTATATTCCCTCAAGGAGTAGTTCTACCCTATTATAATTTATAAACTATGATGACCAGTACATGAGATGGATGAATCTGCATCAGAAAAGAGACCAAACGGTGCCAAATTACACTAACATATTTCATACCTTGTGATCAAAGTTGGGTATCAAAGAATCCAAGAAACACTTGGTTTTGAAGTAACGTAGTGGTCTGCACATGTACATTCAAACAGAGATGGATTTCTTGTACATCTCCTCATTGGGAGTTTCTTATCAATATGCAGTTAAAATTGAGTAGAAATTCAAGCAGTGGAGTAAGTGGGAGTTTAGGTTTTCAAATATGCCACAAAAGAATAATGGAATAGGAAACCCTAACTCATAGAATGAAAGACAAATAAATGAGATTAAATATCAAGAACATCAATCCAATCAATTGGCTAAGAAGGGTGATGGGAAGTCTAAGAAAGAAACCAAAAAGTGGTGTGATTTCCACAAAATCCCCTAGCACAACACCGATGAATGTTGATTAAAACAATCATTGGTGGTCAAGCTCAAATAAAAAGGATCAGAACCTGACTCGAACTCTTATTCAAAGTAGAATAAAAGGAAATTGATCATCGATGCAGAACCCACTGCTACCATCATGGCCACAACAATACAACTAGAGGAACCAGAGGAGGCTGAGGAGGGGGAGCGTTTCTTCCACTTGCATATGTGGGTCAAGGGGACCCCACTGCATTTCATTGTTGATAGTGGGAGTTTAAATAACCTGATATCAGGTGAGGTTTTTGAGAGATTGAAATTTCCAATGATGCCACACCCCCAACCATACACCATCGAATGGTTGTGAAGGGGACGAGACATCCACGTCAGCCAACAGTGCCACCTGTCCTACAACATCAAGCCCTTAAAGGATGAGGTAATGTGTGATTTTTCCCCACTTGAAGTATGTGATGTTATTTTAGGACAACCATATATGTGGAAATTTCATGCTATCTATGAGTCTCAGCCCCACAGTGTCATTGTTACTCTCGGAGGTCATCTCTACATGGTACCAAAGGTAGCTCTTATTACTTCCACTTCATTGATCTCGAAAAAATAGTGATAAAAAGTAATCTCTCTGACAACAAATTTTTCCCTCTTCATGATCCAGTCAGAAGGTCAACATAAGGTCACTGCGACCACTACACCCTCATCCCAAGACCTTTCGATCTAGTAGAAGAAAGTTGACAAGCTTGTAGAGGAGAACAAAGATATTTGTACTTTACCTATGGGGGTGCATTTGCACTACTACGTATTGCATTCCAATGAATTGGTTCCTGATGCTCCCTTACCTAATGGTCCAATCTATAGACGTTCTCTTCCAAAGAATGAGAGTCTTCCATATGTTCAGCATAGATCTATTGGCCATGACCCTTTTCAAGTGTGCTTGGGGTTTCAACCATTAGCCCCCATTCATATAGCTCTTCTTGTTGCATCTTCACTGATAGAGTTCTCTCACACCCATAACAAGGAATATCATGGAGCCAAATTTGTTGAACGGATCCAACACCTCCACCAACATGTTCATGACATCCTTCTGTTAACATTAATTCTTGTTAAGAGGGGTGGGTTGCTTTCTCTCCTTTGATCCCATAGCCAAAGCTGTGAAGAAGAAGGCCTAAAGTCCAGCAAGGGCATTTTATTCAAAGGGTGTAGTCATGAGCGCCAAGCGTAGCACGCAGAAGAAGTCCTTTTTGAGCTTAAAATCAAGCGGGCATTTTGTTTTCAACGGCAAGGATTCATCGACGGAGCAGAGCTATACCCGTATCGCCATCTCGCGTCTCGGGACTTCATAAGGGGAGAATGCCAAAGTTCGACACTCCAACTCACGAGATCGCGAGTTACGAGAGGTGCTAGTACTTGAGCCCTGGCCAATGGTTACGTGTAGAGGGCACTGACAAGGAAAGGAGCCAGACCCGTATCGCCATCTCGGGTATCGGGAGTTTGGAAAAGAGGAGCCAAGGGTCTTCGACCCATAAACTCATGAGTCACAAAATGCAAAAGAGATTTTAATGTTGGGCCCATGATCCTAGGGCCAGAGTTGTTCAAATGGTGAAATAATCGTGGCCGTCAGTCTTTAAAAGCCAATCCAACCATTGATCATGGACCAATCTCAGTCGTCCATCCAAGGGGACACGTGGTGCATGATTAGGCTCTATCGCCTCTTCGCGCATCGTGACTTTGGAGGACGAGGATCAGCCTCCTCCCAGCCGCGAGACGCGAAGTGCCAAAGGCATCCAGGATTTGGGCCCATAGTACCGCTGGATCAGGGCCATCAGATCAAAGAGGGACACGTGGTGCACGATTAGGCTCTATCGCCTCTTCGCGCATCGTGACTTTGGAGGGCAAGGATCAGCTCCCTCCCATCCACGAAGCACCAAAAGCACTCAGGAATTGGGCCCACAGTCTTGGCACCCAGTCACAGAGGAACATGCCTGGGGAAAAGGCGCTAGCGCACACCATATGATAAGATCGGTCCCAAAACGCCGACATCATCACAGCCGTCCATCCAAAGGGACGTGTGGCGCCCGATCAAGCCATGTCGGCATTTTTCCCATCATGAATTTGAAGAGAAAGGATCAACTCCTTCCTAACCTGAAACCCCGAAACGCAAGATGTCGAAGGCGTTTAGGACTCGGGCCCAGAGTATTGCCGAAAGATCGCAGCCATCCATCCAAAGGGATGTGTGGCGCCCGATCAGGCCATGTTGGCATTTCACCCATCGCGACTTTGAAGAGCAAGGATTATCTCCTTTCTAACCTCGAACCCCAAAACACCGAAAGTGCCTTTGAGGATAAGCGCAAGGTCACAGCCCGTGGTCACTAAGGGAAATAGAAAGAGTTGTGCGAAAGGGCCAAAAGAACCAAGTTTAGCTGCATAAGGGATCGTCGCAATCTCCAGGTGCCAGTCCGACTCGGCCTCAACCCTGGTTCCTGCTATAAGTAAATGAAGGTGGGGGGAGGTGGTTGAAACTTCTCCTCACTCATTAATTGTAAGGTATGGAGGATCCGGCAGGCAGTCTGCCTAAGACGGTCCTATGTGTTGGTTTTTCTCAAAGAAGCCATGCCGAGTCCTCAACTAACTAGAGAAGTCTGCACACGCTAACTCAACATGTAATGGCTCAGCTACCCCCTTTGCAAGATCCATGCACAATTAAGGTGGCATCTGACGAAATATTTCCGTCCGAGTTTGACTGAAGAGATGCCATGCCTTGGAGGTCCAAGCACGCCTCTGTTGGGCGAATTTTTCTGAGTATATGTACTCAGTTTTTGTATTTTTTAAAGTATCAATGGTAGAGCAAAGCTCCCGATTGTAAAGTTTTAACAGAGGCTCTAGTTATCTGGTTATGTATCTGTATGTGAGATTTCTTGTTTTATAACAGATAGTTTTCTTATCCCATCTAATTTCATCTCATACTAAGAGAGTTCACGATCGACTGATTAGCGTGAATTACTGTGACTGTGTTATGATAAAGGATTTATTGTGACACTGTTATATTCTCCAGTGTTGCCTATATTTGAGTGTAAGAAGATCTTGCGTTCAAGTTTTTCTGCTATAGGCTGTTAGAAGCCCGATGCCTACAGCAGCCCTCAGCTTTTCCTCACAAAAGTATTCCTCCTATTCACCCTTACTACAACTCATTGTCTAAAGTTTAGATAAGACCTCACCTACCTTTGCATGTCCAGCCTAGTTTCAGAGTTAGAACGATATCGTTCTGAGTTTTCTTCCACTTGATCACCCTCTATAAATAAATCGTGACATAAAACTGATGGGTGTCGGGCTCTGCTCCTGCTGCAATCTAGGAGTGACTTCCAACGCCAACATTTCTGGCGCCGTTGCCAGGGACGAAGTTGAAAATTTTCCCCGAGATTGAATGACATTGAGCCTCTGATCCTGAAGGTGCATCAGGCATCAGAGCCCTTGATGATTTCTACTGTGCACCTGGCGACTCCATTGTGATGACTCCATTGGAGCGAACCTATTGTTTTAGTTGTGGCTTCCTGAGGCAGACACACGTGGTCCCACCCACAGTTGCCTCTAGCTACACCTGTAGTTGATCCGGAGGTGATTTTCAGAAAAGGAAAGGCCTCTGAAGGAGAAACTTCCAACGTCGAACCAGGTAATCCGCCATCTCCTTCTATAGAAACTCCATTTTCTTCTCCTCATCTTCCTAGCAGACCTTTTTCTGAAGTTTCCCGTTTCCTAAATTTTGGGAGTGTTCCTGCTGAGTTTTCCCCTCCCGGTCTGGGATTGGAGGGAAAAATCCTTGTCACTCCCCTTTCCCTTGAAGCTCTACCTTGGCGTGGACCTAGGATCACAGGAGACTTCCCCACTCCTAGATTTACCACTCCTCCTCTTGTTACTGTTGCCACTTCTACACAGAGAGAAGCATATGTTGACTCAAGCCCATTAGCCTTCCCCCTAAATCCCCCATTGTTTCCTGGAAGCTCTTTCCCATTATCCCCTTCTCGAACTCCTTCCCCCCCAAGTTCTCCTCCACCTAATATCCCTATGGCAGGAGCAAATCCCCCTATGACCAGAATGGAAGATATTATAGCTGCTAGGTATGCTCCCCTTGTGTTACCTCAGCCTCTCAATGCCCTTCCAACAGATGGCTACCTCAAGCAACTGCCCAAGTTTACGGGCAAAGGGGACATAGTTGCAGAAGAACACCTTGAATCCTTCTACATTTTTATAGACGATCATGTTATCATGCATGCAGATGTATGGATGAGGATTTTCGTCCATGGTCTTGAAGGTGAGGCTAGAAAATGGTTTAGGGCCCTGCCTCCTGGATCCATTGATGGGATTGAGGCTTTGGATAGTTCCTTTTTGAGACAATGGGGAGACAAAAAGGAATTCATGTATTACATGACTGAGTTTGGGTCTTTGAAGAGAAAGGAAGGAGAGTCTGTCTCTGACTTCTCCAAAAGATTTAATAAAATGTACAATAAGATCCCCACCGAGATAAAGCCCTCCAAAGCCTCTGCAAAGATCACTTATGCCAACGCTTTTGATCCTGATTTCTACCTCCTACTGAGGGAAAGGAGAGCCACCACTCTGGCTCACATGCAGGACGCAGCCATGGAAGCAGATTCTAACATATTGGCTATTGACCAACTCATGAATAAGGCCAACAGAGACGTATCCAGGAGAAGAACAGAGGCCTCCCCATCCCATTCCTCTCCCCTTCCCCTTCAGACAGATGAGGTAGCTAAAGTACTGAAATCCCTTTCAGCTAGAATGGAGAAGTGGGAGTTAGAGAGGAAGCCCACGTACAGAAACCCCCAGAATACTGATAACAGAGGTTTCAGGAGGCCTGGTAACAATATGCCACAGACTTTGCCAAAGGAACAAAGAAGCAGAGACAGGGATGATCAGAGGATTCAGACCCCTCTCCAGAATAGCCTAGTTGCTCATGAGGAAGGGGAGGAGGTGGATGAACTCGACCCTGAGATCCACTGCATCGAGGACACTTCCTCGTTTCCTCATTTGACTCAATATGCATATGAAGAATTCCTTATCAACACTCAAATCAATGAGTTGAGTAAAGGGGAAAAGGCCAGCAATGCTCCTAACAGATACAATCTCAGGTCAAAAAAGAAAGAAGGGAATTTTGATAGCCAGGATCATCCCCTCATAGTGGAAAGTCCTACTAAAGATGCAACAGCCACTACTAAAGAAAGAAAACTCAGAATGCTTCGCCAGTAGCCAAGGAACCTGCCTCCGAGGTAAGGGAAGCTCCTAAGTCTCTCTCCTCCTTTAGTTTTGAGCATGAGATTCAGAAGATTAGGATTCTTGTACCCCTATCCGAACTAGTTAAAAATGAAGATTTCAAAAGGTCCCTCTCCAAACTGCTACAATCTCAGCCCCCCCCAGCCTTCCACGGACTCAATAAATCTCCAAGATGAAAATCCAGCAATCGTCCTAGGTCCCATGGTAGAAGATAGAGATGATTCATCCCCTCCTTTCTACACATCCCTGAACATACATGATAAAGTGTTGCATAACTACCTCATGGATTCAGGGGCTTCCCATAACCTTATGCCCAAAATAGTCATGGAAGAATTGGGACTAGAAGTGACAAAGGCTTATCATGATTTGTACTCTTTTGATTCAAGGAGGGTGCAATGCCTTGGAGTCATCAAAGACTTGGCGGTCTCTATGTTTCAGCTGCCAATGAAGAGTGTGGTCATGGACATTGTAGTGGTCAACGTTCCTCCCAAGTTTGGCATGTTGTTGTCAAGATATTGGATTAAAAAGCTTGGAGGAACATTACAGATGGATCTCACATATGCTACTATTCCAGTATTTGGAGGGGAACACAGGAGGTTGTACAGAGAAGCCCAGCTAGCCTATATTGTCAGTGATGAAGCAAACCCTGCCAATCATCCCATATTTGCACTGGACACTGATTTGGGGTCTAGTCTATTGTAGATCACTAATGCTCCCGAAGCCCCTTCCCAAATAAGAAAGCAACCCTTATTTGATATTGGGACACCTCCTCCAAACACCTCCATTTGGAAAATGTTTTTCGACGGAGATTCTTCTAGCGAAGGCGCTGGCGCTGGAGTGGTTTTCATGTCACCTTCTTAAGAGACCATATCCCTGTCATACAAGCTGGAATTTGAAACCACCAACAATGTGGTAGAGTATGAAGCTCTTGTTCTAGGTATGAGGGCTGCAAAAGAAATGGGAATAAGGGAGATGGCAGTGTTCGGAGATGCTGAATTGATAATCCAACAAGTCAGGAATGTTTATCGAGCCAAGCATCCTCAGCTCAGAAGTTACAGAAACGAGGTATGGGACCTCATGGATAATTTCTTCTCAGCTTTCAACATTTCTTTTGTCCCAAGGGAAGAGAATACTTCGGCCGATTCCTTAGCGGTCTCAGCTAGTCTGTTCAGGATCCCTCTGCCGCCGAAGATCAATTGTGGGGTCGAGATAAGATACAAGCCATCCGTCCCGGACAATGTAAAGCATTGGAAGGTATTCGATGACGACCTTGAAATCGAAAAATGTCTTCAGTCTGTTGATGATTTTTCTGCATTGCACATAGATCATGACCTTGATCCCGAAGGTGACCCTCCCTCTGAGGTATTCTTAAATAAAATTGTTAATCACCATATTGTTCAATTGCCCAGCAATCACATTCCAAGGGGACTAGTCCCTTTAGAAAGGTTGTTCGATGGGAATGATGTGACAGTAAAGGGTAGGATTTCAAATGAAGATGCTGACACAGCTGAGTGCAACATTGGCACACAGGAGGAGCCATATGACACATCTGTCATTGAACACAAGATCCCACTGAAAGAAGAAGCTAAACCATTTAGGCAGAAGCTAAGAAAGATAAATCCCATTTTGTTGTCTGTCATGGAAAAAGAAGTGAAGAAGTTGTTAGATGCCCAAATCATTGTCCCCTTGAGATATTCCGAATGGGTGGCCAATTTGGTCCCGGTAAGAAAAAAAAGTGGAGAAATCAGGCTCTATGTTGATTTCAGGAACCTGAACAGGAGCTCAAAGAAAGACAATTATCCAATACCTAACATGGAACACATATTGCAGAGGGTAACCGGTGCATCTAGGATATCCATGATCGATTGTTTTTCATGTTATAACCAGATATCAGTCATTCCCGAGGACAAAGAAAAAATGGCCTTCACCACTCCTTGGGGCACATTCATGTATGCCAAAATGCCCTTTGGATTGATGAATGCAAGAGCAACATTTCAGCAGGCCATGGATATAGCCTTCATTGGGGAAAAAGATCAGTTTGTGGTGATCTATCTGGATGACATCACAGTCTTCTCCAGGTCTGACAAAGAGCACTGTTGTCACCTGAGAAAAGTGTTCATGAAGTGTCGGAGGTTTGGCCTATCCTTATACCCCAAGAAATTTTTTTTTGCTACGAAAGAGGGGAAATTGTTAAGTCATATAGTATCAATAGAAGGAGTAAGGATTGATCCTAGCAGGGTAGAGGAAATTCAGACCCTGTCACTTCTCTGGTCTAGGAAGGAAGTTCAAGTTTTTTTAGGGAACATTAACTTTCTAAGGAGGTTCATCTCAAATTTCACTGAGATGGTGAAACACATCGTAGCCATGCTTAGGAAAGGAAAAGAAGTAAAATGGACTTCTGAACCCAGGGAATCTTTTATCCAAATAAAAAGGGAATTGACTGAGGCACCTGTGCTGATCAGTCCTGACTATTCCAAAGACTTCCTAGTTTTTTCTTTCGCTTCTTTTGATACAGTAGCAGCGGTCTTATTGCAGAAAAATGAAGAAGGGCGAGAGCAACCCATTGCCTTCTTCAGTAAAGCATTAAGAGATGCAGAAATCAGGTACGAGATCATGGAGAAGAAGGCCTATGCCTTGGTGAAACCTCTCAAAGCTTTCAGAGTCTATGTGTTGCACTCAAAAGTGACTGCATACGTTCCTTCAACCTCTGTGAAGGACATCCTTATATAGCATGACATAGATGGGAGAAGAGGTAAATGGATTGCCAAAATCCTGGAGTTTGATCTAGAGATTAAGCCCGCCAAGTTGATAAAGGGGCACGGTTTAGCCAAGATGCTGGCTGAATCCAATTGCAAAGCCTTGGGGATCAGCTTCATCAATGCTTGTTTAGAAAATCAACAAGTTGAGTCATCCAACAAAGGTTCTCAGGGTGACTTATCGCTAGCAGAATGCACTTGGTATAGAGATATCTTGTATTTTCTGCAGGAGTTGAAGCCTCCTGATGGAATGGGAAAGAGAAAGGCGAGATATTTAAAGCTCAAGGTGGTCAGATATTGCCTCATTGACCGAGCCTTGTACTAGAAGGACCTTCTAGGGGTATTTTTAAGGTGCCTGAATCCACAAGAAGCCCAAAAAGTTATGTTTGATTTTCATAGCGGCCTTTGTGGGGGGCATCATTTCTGGAAGACCACAGCTCACAAAATCCTCAGGGTTGGGTATTACTGGCCCACTTTATTCGCTAACGTCTGCAGAGAAATCAGAGCCTGCATCAAATGCCAGAAGTTCTCAGGAAAGCAACAGCTTAGACCATTGCCACTGAAGCCTATAGTGGCTTCAACACCTTTTCAACAGTGGGGGATGGACTTCATCGGGGAAATCCATCCTCCCTCAAGTGGCCAACACAGATGGATCCTGACTGCAATAGACTATTTCACCAAGTGGATAGAAGTTGGCCCCACCAGAAGTGCATCGCACAAAGTAATTATCAGCTTCTTGGAGGATATCATAGCCAGATTTGGTTGTCCCAGCAGGATTGTCACTGATAATGTTGCTTCGTTCAAATATGAGCCTCTGATTAAGTTCTGTGAGAAGTTCTAGATCTCACTAATTCACTCCACCCCCTATTATCCTCAAGGAAATTGACTGGCAGAATCTTCCAATAAAAGCCTAATCAAGCTCATTAAAAGATTATTGGAAGACAATAAGAGGGCTTGGGATTCAAAGCTCAAATTCTCCCTATGGGCTGATCGAGTGACAACGAAGAAGTCCCTGGGCACCTCACCTTTTCAGCTGGTCTACGGAACAGAAGCAGTTTTTCCCACTCAGCTCGCCTTACCTGTAGCGAAGTTCTTTCAAGATTATGAAGGAGAGCTGGATCATATGGTTAGAAGGATTCATCAGATGGTGGAAGTACAACAGATCAGGCAACAGGTGATGGACACAGCTCATAGTCATCAGCAGAAGGTCAAACAAGCCTTTGACAGGAAGGTCAGGAAGAAGGAGTTTGAGATCGGGGATTTGGTGCTTAAGTGGGATGCACCCAGATAGGATAAGGGAAAACACAACAAGTTTGACACCCTATGGATCGGGCCCTTCAAAATCTCTGAGGTTTTCTCAAATAACACGTACAGTTTGCAGAATTTGAAGGGTAAAGAGGTTTTCAATAGCCCAGTAAATGGGCATTTTCTGAAGAGATGTTTTGTTTGAGCCTTAGATGGCTCCTTTGTTTGTAAATATTGTCCTTTTGGTTCTTTATTTATTTTTATTTTTCAGCTTAGTAAATGACTCCATAGCCCAATAGCAAGGCACTGAAGCTACAAATTAGTTCTTAGAGCATCACAGGGATGACTCTGTCCCCCATGGAGCTTAATGTTAACATTAATTCTTGTTAAGAGGGGTGGGTTTCTTTCTCTCCTTTGAGCCCGTAGCCCGAGCTACGAAGAAGAAGGCCTAAAGTCCAACAAGGGCATTTTATTCAAAGGGCTCAGTCATGAGCACCAAGCACAACACACAGAAGAAGTCCTTTTCAGGCTTAAAATCAAGCGGGCATTTTGTTTTCAACGGAAAGGATTCATCGATGGAGCAGAGCTATATCCATATCTCCATCACGCATATCGTGACTTTGTAAGGGGAGAATGCCAAAGTTCGACACTCCGACTCACGAGATCGCAAGTTGCGAGAGGCGCTAGTACTTGATCCCTGGTCGATGGTTACCTGTAGAGGGCATTGACAAGGAAAGGAGCCAGACCCGTATCGCCATCTCGAGTATCGGGAGTTTGGAAAAGAGGAGCCAAGGGTCTTCGACCCACAAACTCACGAGTCACGAAATGCAAAAGAGCTTTTAATGTTGGGCCCATGATCCTAGGGCCAGAGTTGTTCAAATGGCGAAATAATCGTGGCCGTCAGTCTTTAAAAGCCAATCCAACCATTAATCATGGACCAATCTCAGCCATCCATCCAAGAGGACATGTGGTGCGTGATTAGACTCTATCGCCTCTTCACACATCGCGACTTTGGAGGACAAGGATCAGCCTCCTCCCAGCCATGAGACGCGAAGTGCCGAAGGCATCCGGTATTTGGGCCCACAGTACCGTCGGATCAAGGTCGTTAGATCAAAGAGGGACACGTGGTGCACGATTAGGCTCTATCGCCTCTTCGCACATCGCGACTTTGGAGAGCAAGGATCAGATCCCTCCCATCCGCAAAGTGTCGAAAGTGCTCAGGAATTGGGCCCACGGTCTTAGCACCCAGTCACAGAGGAACATGCCTGGGGAAAAGGTGCTAGCGCGCACCATATGATAAGAGCGGTCCCAAAATGTCGACATCATCGCAGCCATCCATCCAAAGGGACACGTGGCGCCCAATCAAGCCATGTCGGCATTTCACCCATCGCAACTTTGAAGAGCAAGGATCAACTCCTTCCTAACCCAGAACCCCGAAACGCGAGATGCCAAAGGCATTCAGGACTCGAGCCCACAGTATTACCGAAAGATCGCAGCCGTCCATCCAAAGGGACACGTGGCGCCTGATCAATCCATGTCGGCATTTCGCCCATTGTGACTTTGAAGAGAAAGGATCAGCGCCTTCCTAACCCTGAACCCCAAAACATCGAAAGCGCCTTTGAGGATAAGCTCAGGGTCACAGCCCGTGGTCACTCGGGGAAATAGAAAGAGTTGTGTGAAAGGGCCAAAAGAGCCAGGTTTAGCTGCAGAAGGGATCGTCGCGATCTCCAGGTGCCAATCTGACTCGGTCTCAACCCTGGTTCCTGCTAGAAGTAAATGAAGGTGGGAGGAGGTGGTTGAAACCTCTCCTCACTCATTAATTGTAAGGTATGGAGGATCCGGCAGGCAGTTTTCCTGAGACGGTCTTGTGTGCTAGTTTTTCTCAAAGAAGCGATGCCAAGTCCTCGACTAACTAGAGAAGTCTGCACACGCTAATTCAACATTTAATGGTCAGCTACCCCCTTTGCAAGAGCCATGCACATTTAAGGTGGCGTCTGATGAAATATTTCCATCCGAGTTTGACTGAAGAGATGCCACGCCTTGGAGGTTCGAGCACGCCTTTGTTGGGCGAATTTTTCTGAGTATATGTACTCATTTTTTGTATTTTTAAAAGTATCGATGGTAGAGCAAAGCTCCCGATTGTAAAGTTTTAACATAGGCTCTAGTTCTCTGTTTATGTATCTGTATGTGATATTTCTTGTTTTATAACAGATAGTTTTCTTATCCCATCTAATTTCATCTCATACTAAGAGAGTTCATGATCGACTGATTCGCGTGAATTATTGTGACTGTGTAATGATAAAGGATTTATTGTGACACTGTTATATTCTCCAGTGTTGCCTATATTTGAGTGTAAGAAGATATTGCGTTCAAGTTTTTCTTCTACAAGCTGTTAGAAGCCCGATGCCTACAATAGCCCTCAGCTTTTCCTCACAGAAGTCTTCCTTCTATTCACCCTTACTACAACTCATTGTCTGAAGTTTAATTAAGACCTCACCTACCTTTGCATGTCCAGCCTAGTTTCAGAGTTAGAACGATATCGCTCCGAGTTTTCTTCCACTTGATCACCCTCTATAAACAAATCTTGACATAAAACTGATGGGCGTCGGGCTCTGCTCCTACTGCAATCTAGGAGTGACTTCCAACGCCAACACCTTCCATGGGCCAAGTACAAGAGGGACAACTACTTCAGCAAGGAAAGTGGCTCACCAAAGTTCAAATTTAGGAAACGTTTCCCTATATCCTAAGGGAACTTGAAACAATGGGGCCCATTTCTTCCTAAGGGGGAGGATTGATCCAATTGGATCTTGGTGTCCATCCACCTTCTCCACTGAATCAATGTTTCTGAGCCTGTTGTTTTGATAAACCATGATAATCACCCTTTTGACGGGGAATGTTATGTAATGCCATCTCCATATATAATGTAATGTAATGCCTACAACGGTAATGCACTAGATCCCATTATAACTCCATAGTTAAGCACGCTTAGTCTAGAGTAGTACTAGGATGGTTGACCTCCAGAAAAGTCCTAGTGTTTTACATGACTATGGCATTTTGTAAACTTAAACCAATTTATCCCACATGCATCATGGGAATTATTCTCTTCTCACTCTCTCATATATAATCGAGGTAAAGGAGGTCCTTTAAACATGAAACAGAGTGTGATGTAAGGATTATTTTCTAATGAGTATAGTTGAAATCTATTTAGATTTAGAGATAAGCTACCACCATTCTAGCCAATTTGTGTTCTACAATGTTTTTTCTATTTTATTCATTAATAGAAGTTGGGTTTCACTTTATTTATGTATTCTATGCTATCATTTCATTCTCATCATAATACATTTCATTGCATGATTATCACATGTACTATACACTGGAATGGGAGAAGGCCAGGGGCACCTAGGCCCTCATGTTATAGGGTTCGAGGGCATAGTCCTTGAGCAAATAAATTGGGTTGTTTTGGGGCTATTTTTGGCATTTTTTGGCCCATTGTAATTTAATTTCGGTCAAATAAGCTAATCTAAGTCAAAGGATTAGGGTTTTTTATGCCATGAGATCCTATATATTTTTAAGGTACCAAATGATAATAATATAGAGTAGAAACGTAATTTTTATAACAATTATCAGCGGAAAGACCAAAATATAGAGAACAATGACATAATTGATTATAGAAATGATACCTTTATTATATCGATAACCAAGTTCACTTTCCTCTTTGAGGGGGAAACCTTTAGCAGAGCATAGCTCAAGTACAAAATGATTCCCAAGATAATACTTTTAAATGCCTTCTTCTCCTATTTATATTATTTCTATCTTTTAAAGAACATTCTAGAGAAAGGTCTTTCTAGAAGAGAAACCTTCTACTAAGTCTTCTTACATTAGAGGTGTCCACATTATTACATAGGCCTTATTTAATAATGTAATCCTTTATTACATAGAAAACATATTATTCTATCTACTTGAGGGGTTGGGAGTTAGGTTCCTAACATGCCTTTACCCTAGAAAACAATCTTGTCATCAAGGCTTGAGATGGGGAAATTGTTGCAGAATCATAGTCGGCTCCCATGTGGAATCCTTCGGTTGTGTATCCTTCCACTGAACTAAAACTTCCTTGATGATACTCTAATGCATATGATGTTCATGGTGGTCAAAGACTGCTTGGGGCTGCAACCAGATGGATCCTTCTTCATCCAATTCAGGGAGACTAGTTTGGACGTCGGTTCCAATCACTTTCTTTAGGCAAGAAACATGAAAAACAGGATGGATCCTAGAGTGATTGGGGAGAGATAACTTATATGACATGGGCCCCATGCACTTGAGAATTGTATAAAGACCATAAAACTTGGGAATTTTTTGACAGTGTTCTTCTTTGAGGGAGTTTTATTCGTAAGGTTGCAAACAAAGAAATGCTTGGTCCCCTTCAACAAATTGGCATTTTAAATGACCATGATTTTCTTGTTTCTTCATGAAATTCTCAGCCATGAATAAATTTTATTTGAGGGTATGAATAATGGAAGCTTTGATTGTAAGTGTGTTGTTGACATCTTGGACCTTGGAGACACCGAGTAGGTAGAAGAATATAGAAAGTGTATTTTGACCATAGAAAGATTCAAAGGGAGTCATGTGAGTGGTAGTATGGTAAGATGTGTTGTACCACCATTCAGTGAGTGGTAACCACTAATCCCATTGAGTTTTTTTTATGACACGAAACACCTCAAATATGTTTCCAAGCACTTTTTGATAGCTTATGTTTGACCATCATTCTAGGGATGATCGGTTGTGTTGAGATGCAACTGGGTTCCCTATAGCTTGAAAATTTCTTGCCAAAATTTGTTGATGAAAGTTGGATCTTGGTATGAGACAATAGAGTGAGGCATTCCATGGATTTTGAAGAAATTATCCATGAAAATTTGAGCCATTGTGGATGTTGTGCACGGGTGTTGGAGGTCACATAAATGAGCATATTTGGAAATGCAATCGATGACAACCATAATGATTGATGTATTGCCAGATTTGGGTAATCCGACATTGAAGTTCATATAAATATCCATCTAGATAACATGTGCAATAAGGAAAGGTTGGAGTGTTCCTGGGGTTTTGACAATTTATCCCTTATTGCATTGGCAAGGATCACATTTTTCCACAAAGGTGCAGATGTCATGTTTCATGCCTTCCCAGAAAAAGAAAAATTTGACATGTTCATATGTTTTCTGAAAACATGAATTCCCAACAGTTGGTGAAGCATTAGAGAGAATAGTGGATTTAAGTTGAGACTATTTTATTAAATACAAGTGACCTTTATAGCGAAGTTCCTCATTGTTCCAAGGGTATTTCAGAGAGGCATGAGGATCTTGTTTTAATTGTTGGATTAGGCAAGAAAGTTTGGGATCTTGGAACCATTACTGGTGAATTGCTTGTAACCAATATACGACAATGAAAAATAAGGAAAAGAGGGACCCTTCTTCTTCATATTTCCTTGAAAGAGCATCAAAAACCACATTTTCTTTTCCCTTCTCGTAAATGATCTCATAATCATATATGAACATCTTTCTAACCCATTTATGTTGCTCATGGGAGGAAATTATTTACTCCAAAAAATATTTGAGGCTACGATGATTAGTTTTAATTTGAAAATGTTTCCCCAGCAAGTAAGGACAACAAAGATCCATCGTATGAAGAATAGCCAATATTTCCTTTTCATAGGTGTATTTTCCCAAATGTCAATTAGAGAGTTGTTTTCTAGTGAAATCCAAGGGTCTTACATCTTGCATGAGAACAGCCCCAATGCCTTTCCTGAAAGCATCACATTCTAGAACAAACTTCTTGGTGGAGTCAGGGAGTGCCAAAACAAGAGTTTTACACATAGC
Organism: Picea engelmannii; assembly: GCA_009831015.1. Lineage (NCBI taxonomy): Eukaryota > Viridiplantae > Streptophyta > Pinopsida > Pinales > Pinaceae > Picea > Picea engelmannii. The sequence continues at coordinate 732,865 of ML782743.1, read as the reverse complement.
CTCTTTCAAAGCTTGGAAGGAATAATCGACGACTGGAGTCCCATTGAAAGCATTATTTTTAAGGAGAGTAGTGAGGGGAGATACAATTTTTCCGCAGTTTTGAACAAACTTATGATAATATCCAGTTAAACCCAGAAAAACTTTCAAACTTTTAAGAATTTTAGGACGCGTCCAATCCTTCATAGATTCAATTTTTTTTTTATCCAGATGGACACCATCCTTGCAAACAATATGGCTCAAGTACCCTTCTTCCGAAGCTCCAAAAGAATGTTGAAACTATTTGAGAAATAGTTTGTGTTGAGATAGTAAATGTAAGACATGATCGGCATGGGCCAGATGGGCATGCCAAGTTTTACTATAATTTTTTTATTTTTCAGTAAGAAAGGCTTAAGCATGAAGTTCATTCCATTTTAGAATTTTACTTAAACCATGAACAATTTGTTGCAGCAACCAATATCACAAAAAGAAACACCATGCACAAGTACACAAGAAATATCCTAGGAAACCCTTCAACACAAGGGAAGAAAACCCAGTCAATCCTTTGTTATATTCTTCAAGAGAAATACCTTCACCACAATAAACACTTATCACATAAGAGGGTGCTCACAAACCCTAGAAACCTAGTGCCCAAGAGAGGTGTGCACTTTTCCCAAGAAGAGGTGTTTGCTGAAATTTCCAAACTTGGTCTTGTGTTATGATTCCTCAATGGGGAATTTACCTTTACTTATATTATACTGAACCTGTCAACAGAAGTGTCCATTGGCACAATAGGTCCGATTAATTATAATATAATTAATAATTATATTAATTATAGCTTATAATATAATTAATAATTATCATATTAATTATATTTTACATTAATTATCTTTTACATTAAGGTGGGGCAGACCTGTACCCTTTACATTACAAATAGGGTTACAGGTAAGTCTAACTCTTGAACAATATAGCAAGGGATCTCATACACCCATTAGTGCTCGGCCACTAGGGGCACATCCACGGGGATGTCCACATCTCTATCTCACTATGTATCATAGGAGAACCACCCTCACTAGTGCTCAACCACTAGGATCATGTTCACTTGTGCTCATCCACAAGCACGTCCAACTCAGCAGATCTTATTTCCCATTGCATTACATAGGAGAGTCATATGGAGTTCATCATCTCAACTCTCTGCTCAGAGGATGCCAATACATCATTTAATCTCTGTCTCCGAACGATGCACCCGACTCATGGGATTTCACACATTCACCTATGCTCAGGCACGTCCAACACAACAGATCTTCTTTCTCATTGTGTTACACGGGAGAATCATCTGGAGTTCATATCAACTCTCTGTAAGGAGGATTCCAAGACAATTTTCTAGTTTTTTCTCGGATAGGAACCACACACACAAATCATGGGCTCTCTCTGAGGTCGACTCAATCAGTATGTGTCCTGGAGGATGTCTCATGCAACTGTAATCATCAACACTCCCTCTCAGCTCAGAATGCATTCTCCATCAGGCCAAGTCTCACATGGAAGTACTTGAACTTTGTCTTGGTTCTAGTCATCAACACTCCCTCTCAACTAGAGAGTTATTCTTCACCAAGCCAGTTTGGTGAAGATGTCTTCAATCTGCTCAAGTGTAGGAAGGTATTTCACATGTACCACTTTCCTATGCATCATGTCTCTGAAAATGATGTTTTATCTCAATGTGTTTTGATCTATCATGAAACACGGGGTTCTCAGAGAGCTTCACATAGCTCTAGTTATCACAAGTAATAATAGGATCCATCTCATGATCAAATAAATCTATTAGAATCCACACTACTTTGTAGACTGCCATACTCAATGCTATATACTCTTCTTCTATGGTACTTAAGGTCACAGAGATTTGTTTCCTGCTACACCATGAAACCATGGTAAACTTCAAGGAAAAACAACAATCAGATGTTCTCTTCTGATCCACTGTACTCTCTGTATCGACATATCCCTACAAACTCAAGTTCACACTGGAGGCATATCTCAGGCCATATCCAACTGTGCCTCGTATATATATCTCAATACATGCTTTATTGTTATCCAGTGAGTATGTCTTGGCTGACTCATGGATTGAGTAAGCACATTCGTTGCATAGCATATATCAGGTCTGGTGTTAACCAGATACATCAATGATTCAATCAGTTATCGATACACATGTGGATCCATCTCGTCTGAATCATCATCATTTATTTTTCGTCAAATCCATCACCATCTATGTAGACATGGATTTGTATTCTGTCATACTGAACTTCTTTAATATCCACTGTATATTTTCCTTGACTCAGGAAAATCTCATCAGTCCTTTGTCATGATTCTTGTCCCAAGAAGTAGTGCATCGTACCTAGATCCTTCATCTTGAAATCAGAAGTTGAGGCTTTGCTTGTATCCAACAACACGACTTCCTGAATAAGTCATCAAAATCAGGATCTCGTCACCAATGTAGTAATATAGGTTTAGATTAGCAACACTTTTGTTGAAACCTATACTCATCAAAAATCCATCTATCGGATGTAGTTTCCAACTCATGGATGGTAGTACAAATGAAAGTGCATCGGTCTACTGGATAAATATGTCTCATCATAGTTCACTCCCTTTTCTTGTGAGAATCCTCTTGCCACATATCTCAGTTTGTATTTCTCGACACTTCCATCAACTTCATGCTTGATTTTCATAGATCCCTTTGAAAGTCACCATATATTTCCCTTTTGGTCTCATAACAATGTCTCTTACATCATTCTTTAAGATATATTGGTATTCTTCTATTATGGAATTTTTCCATACCTTTTCACCTATCGCTTCTCCATGATAAGGAGTCTTAGAATCAATGGAGTGGCTCATGGATGAAGGGTAGCTTGAAAATCTCTTTTGTTTTTCTCAATATGTCCTTTGAGGGACTTGTATGTTTCTCTGCCTTCTAAAGAGTTTTGTTGAACCTAGGCAGGCCTTTTATTCCCTACTACAATATCTCTGGGCATGTCAACTAAAGCAGCTGAATCGACTGGCATATTGTTTGTCTCCCTCTGAACTACTGAAGGGGGAGAAGGTATTGCCTCTTCCTTATTTTCATTTTGTTTTGACTCCCTCTGAGTTGAGTAACTCTCTTTGAAATTTGAAGAATTGAAGTCTTCTTTTATTTTATTTCTAGATATGTATGTCTTCTTGACCAGCATAATAATCAATCAATAAGGTTTGGACTCCCATACCAGGGACAATGGTCCAAGTCATGAGGGCTCCCACACTGAAGATAATACCCTTCACTTATTAAGATGCAATCAACTATAAAATTAATGATCAATCAATTTACCTGGATCTGTAGTCATGTTCAATTTTGTGTTTGGTTTATAGGAAGTACTTATCCTCTCTCTTATCTTCATTCTTTTGGGGTGGGTCTGGATCAATGTCAGTGGTGGAAGCATATTGTCTTCCTTTCTTCCTGGTTGGACAATTTCTTGCATAGTGCCCATATTTGTCACATCTGAAGCACTAAATCTCTAAAACATCTCTTCTCTAATTATGTCCTGAGGTTGATGGAGACTTCTCATATCTGAATGTTTGTCTGAATTTTCTTTTGAATCTTCCTCCTTTCTTTGTATGAAGTGCAAGAGCACGGTTTTCATCAGGGGAGTATTCCACTCCTATATTTCTAAGTCTAAGTTCTTCTTGAGTACAGTCTGTCCACAAATGATCAAAGGTTGGTAAATTTTCTCTTCCATTGATGCTTTGAAGAAAAGGTTCCCAGTGTTTTGGAATATTGTTGAAAGTAGATAAGACAAGTTCTCTGTCAGACATGATTTCTCCAATGGCACCTAGTTGTTCTTTGATATCTGATATCTTCATAAAGAAGGTACCAACTATATCACCTTTTGTCATCTTGGTACTTTGAAACTGGCCCTTTAAGGTAAGATCTTTGAGGGTGTTGTCACTTTCAAACATATCTTTCAGTTCTTCATACATTTCATAAGTTGTTTTCAAGTTGGAAATACGAGGTAGGAGATGATCTCTTACTAAGTAGATGATTATTTTTCTTGCCTTGACATCTTCTTCCATTCTTATTTCCTTTTCTTCATCGGTATTTGTTTCTGGTAAAGTCTTTGTTACCACATTAAAAAGGTCATCTTCTTCAAGAGTGACCTGAAGCCTTTACTTCCAGGAGTTGAATTTGCTTGTTTCATCAAGCCTATCTTCCACTAAATTTATGTTCTTCAATTTTTCGGATTTCTTCACAAACTCTCGCCAACTGGACTTATAAAACCTAATGATTAGGTTGGAATGGTAACCTTAGGATTTGTTGGGCTTATGAATTCCAAAAATAAACTTAGAGAGTGTCACGAGAATACTTGTTGAGCTGAAATTTTTCTTCAAGAAGTTGCAGAAACCCTAAGATCAAGATTCTGCAGAAAATTTCAGAACCCTAGAAACCCTAGGGCTAAAAACTCAAAATCCTAAAAAAATCACTTTGAAGATCTCTGGAGGTGCATTGAGGAAGGTCGTACACCTTTATCCAAGTTTCAACCCCAACGTCCATGTGTAAGGTCCTGAAAAGGCCAAACAAGTGAGGGTCATACGAATTCTGCAAAAACCCTAGAGGTCGTACGAAACTGCAAAAGGACGACATATTAGCTTTTAAGTGCTTGTGCAGGGGTTATTTAAGACCTAAGCTCTAAAACCATGTTGATTTTTCAATAATCAAGGCTTAAGCATGAATTTCATTCCATTTTAGCATTTTACTTCAACCATGAACAATTTGTTGCAGCAACCAAGATCAGAAGAAGAAACACCATGCACAAGTACACAAGAAGTATCATGGGAAACCCTTCTACACAAGGAAAGAAAACCCAACCAATCCTTTGCTATATTATTCAAGAGAAATACCTTCACCACCATAAACACTTAGCACACAAGAGGGTGCTCACAAACCCTAGAAACCTAGCGCCAAGAGAGGTGGGCACTTTTCCCAAGAAGAGGTGTTTGCTGAAATTTCCAAACTTGCTCTTATGTTATGATTCCTCAATGGAGAATTTACCTTTACTTATATTAGACTGAACCTGTCAACAGAAGTGTCTATTGGCAGAACAGGGCCGACCTCAATAAATTATAATATAATTAATAATTACCATATTAATTATCTTATACATTAAGGTGGGGTAGACCTATGCCCTTTACATTACAAATAGGGTTACAAGTAAGTCTGATTCTTGAAAAATATAGCAAGGGATCTCATACACCCACTAATTCTTAGCCACTAGGGGCACATCCACAGGGATGTCCACATCTCTATCTCACTATGTCTCACAGGAGAACCGCCCTCACTAGTGCTCAACCATTAGGATCGTGTTCACCTGTACTCATCCACAGGCATGTCCAACTTAGAAGATCTTCTTTCCCACTGCATTACACAGGATATTCATCTGGAGTTCATCATCTCAACTCTATGCTCAAAGGAGGACAATACATCATTTCATCTCTAACTCAGAACGATGCAGCCGGCTCATGGGATTTCACACGTTCACTTGTGCTCAGCCACAGGCATGTCCAACTTGGCAGATCTTCTTTCTCACTGTGTTACACAGGAGAATCATTTGGAGTTCATCTCAACTATCTATAAGGAGGAGGCCAACACAATGTTATGGCTTTGTCTTAGATAGGAACCACAAACCCAACTCATGGGCTCTCTCTCAGGTCGACTCAATCATTTTGTGTCCTAGAAGATGTCTCACCTAGCTATAATCATCAACATAAATGAGGATATCATCGAAGAAGACTAGGACAAATAGATGGAGGAAGGGTTGGAAGACATGTTTCATGAGGCTTTGAAAAGTGGATGGTGTGTTACACAGACCGAATGGTATAACCAAGAAATCATAATCACTTTCATGAGTTCAAAAGGAAATTTTTTGAATATCCGCCTCTTTCATACATATCTGGTGGTAGCCAGAATGTAGATCAAGTTTGGTAAATAATTGAGTACCACTTAGTTCATCTAAAAGGTCATCAATGATAGGAATGGGAAATTTATATTTGATAGTAATTTTGTTGAGGGATCGAAAATTAGGGCACGTGCACCAAGTACCTTTTTTATTGAGTACCATGTCAATGGGAGAAGATTAAGGGCCAGTGCTAGAATGAATGACACATTCCATGATCAATTCTCGAACAATTTTCTCAATTTCATTTTTTGGGGCAAATGGGTGTTGATAAGGAAAAAAATTGGGAGGAGGACTACTAGGGATAAATGGGATGGAGTGATCATGGGGGCCACAAGAAGGAGGAAGTCCTTGGGTATTTTCAAAAACATATTTGTGTTTGGAGAGGAGCAACTAGATGTTGGGATGAATCATGGGTAAGGGGGTCTCAACTACTTGAATGACATGAAGTTGGGAAATAATGATAGAATGAACTTTTTTTAGGAGTTTCTCCATGTGATGTGAACTGATAATATCAGGTGAGCCTATTTTTATGCCTTGGAAGTAGTACTATTTCCCATCCTTCTAGAAACACATGGTCAATTCCTTGAATTCCATTGTGATGGGGTTGAGTGTGTGTAATCATTCAACACCCAAAACAATGTCACAACCACCCATGTCAATAGAAAACATGTTGTATTTCATGTGATAATGACAAATTTGGAGGCGCGCATTTTCACATCGACCCCCACATTTCATAGAACCACCATTAGCAATCATGATCTACAAATTATTGACTGCACGAATATAGCACAGGTTCTCTTGAGCAATGTGATGGTGAATAAAATAATAGTTGTTTCTATTGTCGAAAAGGATAATTACTTTTCAGTTCTTGATATAACCAATTAACTTAATATTTTGGGGAGTAAAGATACCAATGAGAGCATTTAGAGAGATAAGTGATTCAACTTCTAGTGGATCAAAGGGTGGGATGGGATCATTGACTTGGGGTAGTGCTTTGGAAGGGGAAACATCTCCGTCCTCTTCAGAAAATTCCTCAAAGATGGCCATAAAAATATTTTCTTCTTACACTTTTTCCCCAGAAAACATTTTTCATCATAGTTATAACAAATACCCTTAAGTTGGCATTCAACTATTTCAGCTCGGGTCAATTTTTAGATCTTAGGAGGAGAATAAGGAGGGGTGGTATTGATGGGTTGGGAGGTGGGGAATAAAGGATGGATTTCTAATTTGAGAAGAGATGACTTCTTTGAATTCCTTAGCATGTTGAGTAGTTGCAACCTAGGTCAGGGGGCGAGCCATGAGGACACGAGCTCGTATGTCATCCTTAAGGCCACTAATAAAGCTTTCAAGAAAGAAGGTGTCAGATATTTCGTTAGTTCAAAAAGTATATTGTTCAAAAGCAGTTATGTATTATTCCACTGTACCAAACTATTTAATCTTGGTCAAATGGACCAAATGATGTGTGTTAGTGTCAAAGTGTACATAAGGGTCTGCAACAAATTGGGTCCAAGCAAGATACCCTCGGTGTGAATTTTTATGCCATTTCCACCATTGCCAATGTTCAGGATCCAAATAAAGGACAACAATACGAAGTTTGTTCAGGTCATTAGTAATGATATTGTTATAGCACAAAATGTCACACCTACGCATTTGTGCCATGGCCTAACCCTTCCCCTTGGCTTGCTAGACATTTTCCCAACTTGTCTCATGAAAATCATCTAAAAAATATGTCTTTTGCACATATCTGCGGCTCCTTTGATGCAAAGTGTGAACATCCGTGCCTTCTTAGTTTGCAACCCGCAAATGCCCTCAAAAAATGGAAAAAATAAAATAATTATGAGTTTTTGGGTGGGTTTTTTGGTTGGGATCGTTTCCCAACATCCCCATGCTTGTACAAAACGAATTCCAACTCCCCCAACCTCTTGAGGAAGACATAAAAGAACCATTGAGGGCTAAGACATGGACAAGTCTTTTGGTGCAAGGTTATGATGTTGAGATCTAGTAGGCTTCCCTTTCCTTATTATGCTCTGAGTAACATTCCCCAATCTGGAAACTCCTTTTCTAGTGCCTCTTTCCTATCTATATAGCCATAGGGTGTCTCCTTGTCCCTATTTGGTCTATCCAAGGAAGAGTATTGTGGTTGAGTTGATGCTTGACGGATTCGTGGAAGAACCCGTGTAGTTGGCTCTGAAGTAATGTTGAAAGTGAGTCATGTTGTAATTAACCTATATATTTGGTGCTAATAGAAGAGATTTCTTTCCCTCCAAATTATGTGTTCAATGCAACATTGCTTATATTTTCTTATCATATTTGATTTAAATATAGTACATGACATGTATATTGATTGATCATATAACTACATCGTAGCAGCGCTTGTCTTGATTCCATTTTTCAGTTTGGTTTTGGTAAAGTATCGTGAGCTCTTCAAAAAGTAGTAGCGGGGATCGACATCAAACGAGAGACTTAAGGTGCACTCTTTCTCCTTCTTTATTTCCCTACTTTCTCCTAGAAAAAGTAGTTATTCTTTCAGTTTTGTATGTTTGTCAGTCAGGGAAGATTTCAGTCTTCTAAATATACTCTTTATCTATCATGATTTGACTCAAAGTCACAGGGTAAATATCCCATCAATAGATATGCAAGGAGAACTAATTCTCCATTTGAGTGACCCGGCCCATGGGATTTGAGCCATCAAATTTATTCACCTCAACTTTGGGAAGACATAATTCACAATAAAGGGGGTTGTAATGAAAGGCCCTCGAATGGGAGGATTCAGTGCCTTCTGGGTGTGAATGTTGGCCAGAGTACTTAGGATCATTTGGTGGCATGAGAATGGTTATCAATTATTTCACAACGGTAGGGAGGGTTTCTAGGTTAATGAGTTGGGAATTTATGTCATCCTGTTGGTGTAGCCAGGAATTTAGTCGATTAAGATTGGAATTATCGTCACTAATGTAATTCTTGGTCTACTCATGGGATCTGTCTAAGGAAGAGACGTGGTTTTCAAAGACTTGGTTGCGGGTGTGGGCCATTAGGAAGGTAAGCGGGAAAGAATTGGGCTAGTGGCTCCGCATAGAAAGAGGTTATGGGTGAGGGGTACCACGATGATCATCACGAACAGAGGAATCCAAAGGAATAATTTTGAAATAAGGGTACCGGGGATGGTGGTGGGTCCATATAAAAAAAGGCTTATAAGTGATGGGTACCACCATGATCAATGCGAAGGGAGGAATCCAGTGGGATACATGTACCATACCTTGAGATCCATGACACCACATTGGTATATGTGATGCCGAAATAGGATCCATGTACTCATATTTTAACATACTATAGACATTGGGATCTATGTTATTTTCCTTGGGATCCATGTACTACATTGGAATATGTGTCACCACACTAGGATCCGTGACACTGCACCAGGCTATGACAAGGATGCCACATCATCACACATGTCACATTGACTACTTAGATTCATTCTCCTTTCTTAGTTGGACATTTTATTCACACTCATGCATTATTATCTTCAGTCTGATTAATATTATAGTGACCAAATTCCCAAATTTTTAGTAGTTAAAATTGTGTAGTAATTTCACAACCTAGATGCAGGAGGCATGGTGGCATTGCAAAATTTCCCATTGTGTATGTTATGTTATGTTCCAACAACAAGGGTTGGGGTTTTTAAGGGTTCCTATAGACAAGGGTTTTTCTTGTGCAGTAGTGTTGTGATATACAAGCAAGGTCCAACAATAGTACTCACCCCAATATCTCAGTGTACCAACTAAGGAGACTCGATCGTACCCTTAGTCGTACTACTTTATTACCTAGGTATGCAAGAGTATTATTCTCGAGTATTGTCCTTGGTGCCACTATAGCAGTTAGGTAGTTGATAAATTAATCTATAGTTGGTTTTAGGAGACCTATGGGACTCCCTATATACCTGAGGGTACGTGGGAGTGAATGGCCATGTACAAGTGTTGTCTAATGTGGTATTACTTGAAGGGGTACCAACACTGGTTACAGAGGTTTCCAACTCAGTGAAATAGTGTGTTTCAAGTAACCCATGAAACTGTCTGTATTTATTGTGTGTATTCCTCCCCAACCTTAGTTTTACCCATTGAATGATAGATCACTATGATTTGAAGATGCTGACAATACACATCCCTAGCCTGAAAAAATTGTCTAAAAATTTAGCAGAGGAAACAACTCTAATACCACTTGTAAGGTATTAGATGTTAATAATGCAGATCATAAACATAAATTTTATAACATTAATCAATAGAAAGAGAAAAATATAGAGCACAATGATGCAATTGAATCCAAATATGATACCTTTATTATATCGATAGCCAAGTTCATTTTCCTCTTCGAGGGGGAAACCTCCAGTAGAGCAGAGCTCAAGTACAAAATCATTCTCAAGAAAATACTTTTCCATACCTTCTACTCCTTTTATATTATTTCTATATTCTAGAGAACATTGTAGTGGAAGGTCTTTCTAGAAGCATAACCTTCTATTAAGTCTTCTTACATTAGACGTGTTCACTTTAATGCATAGGCCTTATTTACTAATGTCAACCTTTATTACATAGAAAACATATTATTTTATATACTTGAGGGGTTAGGGAGGTTAGGTCCATATCAATGTTGTATTTTAATGGTGAAGTTAATATTATTATAGTTAGAGGTGCAGCTCTAAAAATTTATTGGTTTTCTCGATCAAGGGTTTCCAAGGTAAATTTATTAGTACTATGTGTGAATGCTATTGTTTTCTTTCTGTTTTATAAATAATCTACGTATGTGTTGCTATATTGTAAAGGTTTAAAACCTACAACTACAAGACCAATTGAGGGTGAAATTCTCCACTTGGAAGGGTAACTCAAGGTATGTTTTTTCTTTCATTCTATTAAGTCTTCTTACATTAGATGTGTTCACTTTATTACATAGGCCTTATTTACTAATGTCAACCTTTATTACATAGAAAACATATTATTCTATATACTTGAGGGGTTAGGGAGGTTAGGTCCCTACAAATGTTGTATTTTAATGGTGAAGTTAATACTATTAGAGTTATAGGTGCAGCTCTAAAAATTTATTGGTTTTCCCGATCAAGGGTTTCCAAGGTAAATTTCTAAGTACTATGTTGAATCTTATTGTTTTCTTTTTGTTTTATAAATAATATACGTATGTGTTGCTATATTGTAAAGGTTTAAAACCTACAACTACAAGACCAATTAAGGGTGAAATTCTCCAGTTGGAATGGTAACTCAAGGTATGGTTTTTTTTCCTTCCCCCTTTGACCATTGAAATATTGTTCCATTTCATTAAGGTAGGACGTCCTAGGGCTCTTCCCTTTTTCCTTGGATAACCTTTGAGATCACCTTGTTATTACTTGGGGAGGCTTCTTCATAGACCAATCCCCCCATCCAATCTTGAAGAGAACCATCTAACCCTAGAAAATATTTGAGGGGAAATCTTGCAGGTGTCATCGACATTGTCCTATCTCAAAACCTAAGATTCACCTAGATCTAATGTAGAGACCCCGTATCCCTCTCTAGGAATTGTTCTATCATTGTCTTCAACAATTCAAAAAACCCAAAATCATTTTTTCCCTTTTTTTCCTGTTAAATTTTCTTTTGCAATCTAGGGTTTATCACATTTCATCTTCAGTCTAGATTTTTTTAGATTCATAGGTATATCTCTTATTAAATACATGATAACTTGCTTTCAAATAACATTCTTCTAGTTAGCATTTAATAGGGTTTGGATCCAATTTTGTTTTCTATCTTTTAATCTATCCCTTTGTATGTTTAGACATCCTTGAAGAGCAACAAAATTAGTAATTCGGGGATTCCCTAATGCATTTCTCTTGTTTGGAATGTTTGCATAAAATGAATCATAACTATATTTATTATCATTCATTCTTTCTTGCTGTCCCATCCCTGGTTTATTGAATACATGTGAATGAGGGCTTGTAATTTATCATTTCTCAAACCATTTTTGGGCAAAATTATGAATGCTTCTTTCTCCAAAAAATCTTAGGTAGCAGATTGATGCACTGGAGGGTCTAAAAATCTCTCTAATTTGCCTAGTTTTACCTCCCTTTCATTGTTGTTCAAAGGTTCATTTGTGCTATCTAGAAACTACAAAGGTAAAAATGTGTATGATCATGGTTTAACATTCCCACTTGCAAGTGTTTTGAGGCATTGCTAGTTTGTATTAATGTTAGTGACTAATCGACATAAAAGGTGTTCCAATGACCTTGTCACATGGCTTAATATTTTCTCTTGGATTTCTCTCTATTTATTATCATGAACTGCAGAATACATAGTGTGTAAGTGAGGGTGACATACTTGTTTTCTGGGTAATGTTTTGTAGTTTCTTGCTTCACATAACTCTTGCTAATAGATAGATTCCAAATGTATGCCAACAACCTCTTGAAATGCACATATTGTTTCACCTTTCAAGAAATATCACATCACTATTTTCATTGTCTAAAGATACATTTTGAGTGCCATTTAATATTGGTGATGCATGCTTGAACCCACAGGTTTACACTATTGATCAAATTCATATTTTGTTTGATGCAAACCTGTCATAAGTAACCAATGTTATTTCCTTAGCATTATAACTTGGTGCAAATATGAGAAGAGGTTTAATGTGGTAATGGTTTAAAATCATTCATCATAATATGTTGTCCTATATCTATATATAATTGTTGGTGCATTTTGTTGTCATATCTCCTTGTTGCAATATCCAATGGTTGGACACAATCATGCATTATGAATATTGTCTACGAATAAACATTTGTTGCACACATAATTAAGCTACTTGTTTGCACTAACTTGGATATCGATCTATGATTTAATACTCTCATTGGATGAATGTTATCAAGCTATCCTAATGGTATACTAGTATAAATATTTAATTTATTCAAGATGCAATCTTCTTTGATTGGTCAAAACTAGCATTTCATTTGTTGATATGTCGATGATGAATAAATGGTAAAAGATGAATGGTACATTTCTATGATACAATGATATTTTATACTTGTATACAATACAAACATATAAAGTTCCAAGAACCTTTAAATTGAGAATTGTTGTTTACACTACATTCTCTGGATCTCATTATCAATTATTCTCTCTTCTCTCAGACTTGATGCACTTTACCCCTAAGAGAAGATAGAGATTCTAAAGTAATACTAAGTCCTAAGATTTTCCCCTTTCAAGTACAATGTTAGGACTTAGTCTTGACCCCATAGGAAAAACCTCCTTAGATTAGGAACTCTATCCTTAAAGTGTAGAGGTAAGGCCACTAAGGTCACAATGAGTGGCTTGCCTATCCATTTCCCCAAGCTCTCTTTCGCAAGGCAAGACTTTCCCTTAGAGAGAGTTTGAGCAGTAACAAGTGTGATTAAAAAAATCATGGACAAACTATTTCAATTTGTGAAAATTCTAAAGTAGTATAAAAAATGGAAAATATAAACCCAAATTTCTTTCATCTCAAAGTCACAAAAATTGTCCAAAAACATCTAAACTCACCCAAATTACAGAGAGTAATATATTTCTTGAGTTAATAATCAACAACACTATGTAAACTATTTTGGATATTAGTTACTTGAAGATGAACCTGAAACTAGACGTAGTATAAATGAAGTTTGTTTTCTATGAAGTGTAAAAATAATGATAGTCATTATTAGGACAAGGCATGAATAAACTCTTCAATATGTGAAAATGGTAAAGTAGTATATCATATGAAAACAATGTTCCCAATTTTTTTTATGGGAAAGGTAGGAGAATTATCAAAAACATTGCAATGTACCAAAATTAGAGTTTATCAGGTCCTATGACGTAATAAACATCAATGATATTTAAACCTACATGAATAATTTAGAAGTTGAGTCCCAAAAATGGTAAAATTTACAAGCATTGTAACGAGGCTATGTGTTATTTATTTATTTTAATATGGAATTCTTCATTGCTTAGTAGTTATTGAAGATGTCAAATATTGTGAAATACATAGAAGAGCATTGCCACAACATATGAAGTTTGCAATTAATAGCATACCAAGTTTCTTTGTGAGTGGTTGCTTTAGTTGGTTGGTAGAGGAAAAGTCACCAAGGCTCATGAAAACATACACAAGAAAGTATCGTGGGAAAGTAATTTTAAATCTAAGCTAAGAAAATATGTAGGTTTTAAACATTTGGTGAATCGTTTCTTTTCCAATGGCACAAACCGTTAAGTGGGTGAATTCATTCCTTTTCTGGTGCAAACTCTACTTCAAATCCAGAAGGAATTTCACAAAAATCCATAGATATACTTGATTGATGAAAACTTTTACCATAAACATTTGTTCACAAATGATTTGGCACATGTTAATACAATGCATTTTTTAAGAATTTGTGCTAATCTAGTAGACCAAGAGAGAACTTTTTCTAATTAGGTTTACAAAAAAACCGAGCTTGAAGGAAATGTTGATTTTTCCCAATTGTTAACATATTTGTTCCCTAATTTACAACACTTGAATTAAAATCAATGAAAATGATCAATAATAAGGATATACAAAGGAATACAACTAATGACTACTTAAGGTATTTCAATCATAGATAAAGAGAAGAAAATAGAAATTTCTTCACAGCTATTGTTTAGGCCATATCTTGTCCCTCGCTTAAATTCACTTTCTATGACAACAAGTTGACACAACTTCTTGTTGTTCATGGCATGACATAACAACCCACACTTCAAGAAACATTAAGAGTAGCTTACAATGGAGGATATTTCTATGTGCAATCCAATACCTACTGAAATATTCTTCGTTGTGTAATGTGCTTTCCCCTGCTTTTTAAAAGTAAACTTAAAGCAATCAAAACCTTTTTTCTTGCAAAGAAGTGTCTCAATTATTTTCCTAGATCCATTTTGCTAATTTTCTCCATCGTGCATGTGAAGAATCCTTCGATTAGAAACCCTCTTTTAGACCCCAAGTCACATCATCACTTATATCCTATATTTTATTTGTCCTTTTAACATAAGCACATACTTAATTGCAAAGTTATATATTTTGCTATTGAACTAGTAAACAATTTCCATAAAAACTACATGAGCATGACTTAAAGGACAAAGAATTTGGACACAGATAAATTGCCAAGTCATAACAACAAACTAGTTTGTATTGAAGACATGGACGGGGAAAAGGGAAGACAAGGCAACGAGAAATAAAACATATTGCTATGCTAATAATAGGGTGCTTGGAAGTCTAGAACAAAAGTAGACATGAATACAACTATGAGGAAAATTCTAAGGGAAATAAAGGGTGTCAAAAAATTTGCATCTACATGAGATGGAAAAAAAAAATTTAAGTGGTAAAAGGGTGTTTATGCACATTTCAATGCACATGAAGATGCATAACATTGAAAAAAATAAGCATAAAGATTATTTCACAAGCTATATATGTTGAAGAAAGTCATTTTTATTGCATGTTTTTTTACTTGTAATTTGGTCTTTCCATAGCACAACCCAAAAGCAAGTACAACCAACAACAAATTACACTTGCAACATAGTCACACCAATCTCTAGGAAACCAACTAAAAATTATCACAACATGAACAAGGTCACTCCAACCATCAAAAATAGTACATGTAACTAACTAAAATATATGTCATATATATCACCTACATTATTTTATTTTATTTTTAAAATTAACAAAAATAACTTGAAAACCTATAACTAACTAAAATATATGTCATATATATCACCTACATTATTTTATTTTTTTTTAAGATTAAAAAAAATAACTTGAAAACCTACTTACAAAAATGTAAGTTGTGAAATTGGTCAATTAAAAAAGTGATACAAACATTATTGTAGAAGCAAAAACATATTGATATGGCAATTGTGTTTTAGTGCAAACTCCACTAACTTCCAATTTTTTTTATTAAAGAATACAATACTGAGGAACCAACCAATTTGGTAATCGTCTTTTAGTGCATACTCCAATAACTTCCAAAATTTTGGCAAAAACATATCAAAGTGTAAACTTCTCGGTGTAATTTAGGGTTCCTATGGATCTACACAAGTTTATTTATGGGGGTTGTTTTTTAATTATATATTAGTATTAATCAAGAACATATATGTTTCTATTTACATAGATATTTATTCCAAGTTGTAATAAGTTCTTTCTTATCCTATGTTTTTATCTACGTAGATATTTATTCCATCCTAAGTTGTAACAAGTTTTTTCTTCTACTAGTTATAACAATGGTTGTATATAAAATGATAAAATCTAGCAAATTAAGTTGGAGATAAGTTCTTAGAAAAAGAATGAGAAAGATCCTAACAAAATATATATATTAGGGATAAAAGGATGAGATATTTAAGTGAAATATGTATGTTAGAAATATCATCACAATGGTCAACAAAAATATGTATATTAGAGATAAAATGATGAGATATTTAAGTTGATTATCATCACAATGGTAGTCAATTCATATTGCATCTTGAACCTTAATCAATAAAAGGGGTATGGAAATCTCTTTCGTATAAGAGAGGATAAAAATATGGATTAGGCCATGGTAAATTGAGGCATTTGAAGAACTTTGAGATAACCATGCTAATATTGCAGAGAGAAACTAATTTGCAAATATCATATGTGACAATGAATTTTCTTACTTAATCAAAACTTATGGTTAAACTTCTTTGGAACATGATTAATTATTTATGTCACAATTGTTAAATTTTTAATTAAATAAAGTACCTAGGCAAGTGTTTATCATCCCTAGGCACCTAAGGGGTGATAAAGTGCTTAATGTGGGTCCTAGTCATTTAATTTGTGAGATGCAAATTAAAAGGTGACTTTATGACTTTAGTGAGGGTGAATGAAGAGACATCAAATCTCAACCACACATCTAATCTAATCTCAGCCATTGGATTAGAAAACTCCTCACCTACCTCATGAGGTTGATTAGGGTTGGAGGGCGCACCCATTGTTGGGTTGTTGTTTCATTTTGAGAGAGCAAGAGAGAGAGCATTTTCGAGTTTGGAGAGGAAGCCATTTCTGCAGAGCTAGGGCACGCATGCCAAGGCTGCAAACTAGCACAAAAATTGAGGTAGCAAGGACAACATTGAAGGAAGGTTGTACTGTACGGATTTTCGAATTTCGTACAGCAGGAAAAAAGGGTACAGAAACTGAGGCAAAAAGTATAGTCTGTACGATTGTTATTTTGGCACAGATTTCGAGGAGAAGGCACTGTGTTGTTTTTTGGAAGTTTTGGCACGTTTCCCAAGGTGGTTGTACAACATTTATTGCACTGTTTTGGGCTGAGACAGTTGGCACATATTTCGAGGCATCCATACAACATTTTGGAGGCATATAAATCGAGGAGCAGACCTGCAATTTATTGAAGAAAATTCTGGAAAGAATTTTGAGGAGTTTGGCTTATTTCCTGTGTGAAGACTTGGCACGGTTATTGAGATAAGTTTGTCATTTAAATTTTTGAAGATGAATATGCTGTAATAGAATTCTTTGAAGCTCCTAAATAATAAAAATCTCCCTCTCTCACTGGTTTTCCCCTTGTGGGTTTTTCCAGGGTCGATGTCAGATCGAAAATATCTGTGTCTATAATTTCTGAGTTTTATGTGCTGCTGATATTTTATTTCTGCATTGTAAACGATGTTCAGAATCCTCATGTTTCAGTTCTGAAATTAATTTTCTGCTAAGTTTTATTTGCCGATATAAAACTGGGTTTGGGCATTAAACATTGGCTGAAAAATCAGCGAGACTGAAACTGGGTTGGGGTCTGAAAATTTCATGGTATCAAAGCTGAGTTGAAAGGAAGTAGAGATTTCAGTAGTTAGAAAGTTGGGATAGTAGTCACTTCACAGGGCAGATTTTTGAATTTATTATTTTCAGCAGAAAAGGGTCAATGGCTATAGGTTTGAGAGTTGAGGACAGACTTGATGGGGCAACAAATTTTGGTGCTTGGAAGGAGAGGATGATCTTGCTTTTGCAAGTAAACAAGTTGTGGGACATTGTGGAAAATACCACTACTCATCCTGTTGTGGTACCTATTGATGCTACTCTTCTTGCATCTTACACTAAGAAGAGTATCAAGGCTAAGAGGTTTATTCTTGATGCCATCAAGGATCATTTGATTCCTCACTTGACGGGGAAGACACATGCCTATGAGATGTGGGAGTCTTTGACTAAGTTGTACCAGAGTACAAATGAGAACTGGAAAATGGTTTTGAGGGAAAAACTAAAGAGCATAAAAATGACCAAGGCTGAAAATGTGGTCACATACCTTACTAGATTGACATAGGTGAGGGATGAGCTTGGAGCTGTGGGGGAAGCCATAGTTGACAGTGATCTTGTGAGAACAACATTGAATGGAGTTTCCAAACAATGGGTTGTTTTTGTGGAGGGCGTTGTTTCTAGGGAGAAGCTTCCCGGTTGGGAACGTCTTTGGGATGACTTTGTTCAGGAGGAGACCCAGAGAGGTTATGTACATGGCAGTTCATCTACATGTCATGAGGAGGAGAATGTGGCTCTTACTACCACTAGCAAGAAGAAGTTCAAAAGGGGTCCAAAGGGAGGACACAAGCCTAAGGGTGAAGGGAAGAAAGACATGAGCAAAGTCAAGTGATTTGCATGCCATAAGTTTGGGCACTATGCAGGCCAGTGTCCGAACAAGAAGAAGAAACAAACAACAGCTTCAGTAGAGGTGGAAGAGTTTTCCACCAAGTTTGACAAGGAATTTTCCTTGACTATGTGTCTATCCATGAGGACCACTCAAACAAATACTTGGTATATTGACAGTGGTGCCTCTCGCCATATGACAGGGGTTTGTGAGCACTTGACAGACCTCACGGAGACAGGAAATGTTGAGGTAGTGCTTGGAGATGACCGAAAGGTCAAGGTGGTTGGTAGCGGGACAGTTTCATTTCATAGGGAGTCTTTACCTCCCTTGACTTTGACAGAGGTTCTATATGTTATGGGCTTGAAGAAGAACTTAGTGTTAGTTTCTACTATTGAGGAGAAGGGCTATGAGGTCTTGTTCCGTGATGGGCATGTGCTTCTTTTCCCTAGAGGGTCTAGCATCACTTTGGCCAAAGTGATCGGTACTAGACATGAGAGGTTGTACAAGTTTTTGTTCCAGCCAGTGAGAGCATTGATTTAGTCTATGATATGCTTATACATTAGGGACTTATGATTACTATTCATAAGATGTCATCACTCATATTACATATAGCTATGTTCCTTAACTGATCACGTGTTCATTATGCTTAGATTAGTGATGAGTATAAGTAATGGAAATCATAGGTAGTTATAGAGCTTCATATCACAGTATAGAGTTTGAAGTAAGCTTATACAAGTACTCATGTCAGTTAATGGTTGTACTTCATCATTAGAGATTATTAGGCATCCACATACTACCAGCAGCAGTAGTGACCTATGTGAGCTATGGCACAGGAGGATGACACATTTGCACCATGGGGCTTTAAGAGTTCTGAGGGAGATGGTGACAGGAGTTCCAGATTTCAGTTCAAAGCACCATGAGTTGTGCAAGGGATGTGCTTTGGGAAAGTACACCAAGACTTCTTTTCCAAGCAATGACAGTAGAGCAGTAGGAATACTTGATCTTATACATTCATATGTATGTGGCCCGATGTCTTTGGCATCGTTGACTGGTTCCCTATACTATGTTGTATTCATTGATGAATTCTCTCGGAAGTCTTGGATTTTCTTCATGAAGACCAAAGGACAGGTCTTCAGTCGGTTCCAAGAGTTCAAATCTCTTGTGGAGAACCAGATAGGGAATAAAATCAGAGTCCTCAGATCAGACAATGGGGGTGAGTATACCTCCAAGGAGTTCATGGACTTTTGTGCGGGAGAGGGCATCATGAGGGAGTTGATTGTTCCTTACAACCCGCAGTAGAATGGGGTTGCAGAGAGGAAGAACAGGGCCATTGTTGGGGTTACGAGAGCCATGTTACATGATTAGGGATTGCCACTATTTCTACGGGCTGAGGCATGCTACACTTCAGTTTATCTACAGAACATGAGTCCTCACAAGGTTGTGGGTAGCATGACTCCTGAGGAGGCTTTTTCTGGGAAGAAGCCTAAGGTGGGGCACCTTCGTATTTTTGGGTGCATCACATATTCATATGTCCCTTCTGAGAAGAGGACAAAGCTGGAGCCCATGACAGAGAGAGAGGTCTTTATTGGGTACAGTGAGACTTCAAAGGCTTTCTGTATATACCTTCCTTCCTTGAGGAAGACTGTCTTGAGGAGGGATGTCAGATATGAGGAGGACAGAGCCTTTAGGAAGTCTAGAGGGATAGAGAAGGGTGAGCAGTCTTCACCATAGATTCAGGTGAGTCCATAACAGACTACAGTGACATAGAGTTCAGGGCCACTAGTTTCGGGGACGACAGGTTCATAGGTTACAGGGCCATAGGTTTCAGGTTCACAGGCTACTAGTCTGCAGGTTACAGGATCGAGTACTTCAGAGTCTATTTCAGGATCATTGTCTTCAGGAGATGGGGTTGAGCAGGGAGAGTCCCCTCCACCGGACACTACTTTAGAGAGGAGGAAGCTCAAGTGGCTTCAGGACACTTTGAGGGAGGCATAGGGTTCAGTGGGGAATCCCAGACAGGCAGTGAGGGAGAGTAAACCTCCTGAGAGGTTTTGCAGCTACATCGCGATGGTGAGCAGTATTCAGGAGTCTGAGCCTTCCACTTTTGAGGAGGCCACTGGTAGACAGGTATGGAGAGATGCCATGATGGAAGAGTACAATTCCATCATGAAGAACAATGTCTGGGAAGTTGTTCCTAGACCTGAGGGGAAGTCAGTGGTGACTTCCAGGTGGCTCTATAAACTAAAGCATGTTGCAAATGACAACATTGAGAAGTACAAAGCTCACTTTGTGGCTCGAGAGTTTTCATAGGTTGAGGGAGTCGACTATGATGAGACCTTTGCGTCGGTTGCTAGATACACTTCGATCAGGGCAGTGATCTCCATTGCAACATAGATGGGTTGGAAGATCCACCAGATGGATGTGAAGACCACATTTCTGAATGGTCTTATTGAGGAGGAGGTGTATATTGAGCAACCATTGGGCTTTGAGGTGCATGGGAGAGATTCTCATGTGTGTAGACTGAAGAAGGCATTGTATGGGCTGAAACAAGATCCCAGAGCTTGGTATTCGAGGATAGATGCCTATTTGCAGCAGTTGGGTTTTGAGAAGAGTGAG
The DNA here is from genome assembly GCA_009831015.1 of Picea engelmannii. Taxonomy (NCBI): domain Eukaryota; kingdom Viridiplantae; phylum Streptophyta; class Pinopsida; order Pinales; family Pinaceae; genus Picea; species Picea engelmannii. The sequence continues at coordinate 711,676 of ML782743.1, read as the reverse complement.
GCGGATCCCA
>ML782743.1:680275-691278 GCA_009831015.1 Picea engelmannii | reverse complement strand
TAACCTTCTAGCAGATTTAACCATTTATCTAGGGCATCTGCATCTATTTGACCTTCAAATACGGGAATATCAAAATTAACCTGTACCTTGAAAGGCGAGGTGCCTCCAAAGTGGTCATTTGATGAAGATGCGCTTGGTGCTATCGGTAGGCGTTGAAGGATGTGGGAAAAATTCTCCATCATTTCGTCCCTCTGTCGCGTGAGAGCTTGCTCAAGCAACAGACTGATAGGATCGTCTGCTCCGTCGATTTTCTTTTCTTCCTCCATTGAGTGTTTCTTGGGTGTGTGAGAGCGATTGTCTTCAAGAGAGACAAGCTCGAGACCCAACTTGCTATACTCGGACCTCGTCGGGGACATGCACTGAAAAAAACAATCAAGAGCAACTTGCTCTGATACCACTGATCCGGATTATTTTCGGCACGAAATGAGAGCGGAGATATAATAAAGAAATGCACAGAGATATCACAGATATTCAATAATATAACATAAATGTATCAGAGATGCAACCATAAACATAGATATACAGTAATACTCGATTTCTATTAATCAGAGAAATGTACAGAGACTGTAAAAATACAGAGTGAAAGACTCGCTAGAATGGTGGTAGCTTATCTCTGAGAAGAGATGCGACGGCTACTCGCATTTGCAAGAAGATGATTACAATGAGGCTCTAGAGGCCTTTTTACAATAAACGGGAATGCCAAAAGTCCTAGACATCCAAAAACCTAACCCTAGAAGATGAAGCGCCAAAAGTCATGTGGGCCCCGTTTGGGTAAGTGAGTACATCAACTTCCCGAGGTCGTAACTTTTGCATACGATCTCCGTTTTAGGCGTGTGATAGCTCGTTGGAAAGGTATTTTCGAGGAGATTCATTTTGGGGGCTCAATCATGCCTTTGGCTATCATTGAGAACCTCAATATCGAAAAACCTTCATTTGGACCCCTCAAAATGGCCCCAGAAGTTAAAACCTGCTAAAAGTAGTAAATTGCCAAAATGGCCAGAAAACTGTTTTGAGCCATTTGGAAAGGTGGGTGGCCACCGATATCCAACTGGATCATTACAACTCAACAGAGTGGTGACACAAGTGGGGATTCACATGTGTTAGCATCTAGACCTGATAAGATTCCTATGATGATCGTGACACATTTGTCATCTTTTCAGACACCCATGATAGCTACGACACATGAGGATATCAGTGGCATTTCAGATATGATGGAGGAGTCGTGTGTGAGGGATGCACACCAGGGACATATGGGTCCACAGACCTAGGAGGAGAGACATGACGTGTAAATAGTTGACCTTACACATATGTATCAGTATGAGGAGAGTGAGTCACTTCGTTTGGAGACTTCATTGTCTGATCAGGTTGGGGAGACTGACAGATGGTACACTTACTTCCAGGACGAGTCGACAGTGATGTGGATGCACCCCTTATTGGTCAGGATGACCATAGCACGTGTTGGACACATCTGTATGGGATCCAGGTGCAGATGATAGTTGCAGGATGAGTGCACAGGAGGATACAACTGCACATACAGGATATAGGGTGATTCAGAGGGAGCTAGCAGTTGGGGATGATGTGCAGTCACATACAAGAGGACCTAGTAGCATAGTGGACAGGAGGCAGTTTAGTGCTTTATCTTTTGCAGAGAGTGTTGTTGGGAATTCCAGGGTTGACACTAGCAGTGAGGGGCATAGTTAGCACCTGAGCCTGACTGTGATCAAGAGTCACGCTACTTGGTAGGACAGTTGAGAGTCAGTGAGGACATGATCACGGTAGCCACTAGGTGCATTGATGACACATATGCATTGGTGGTCGATTGTTGCTGGAGGGCATCGATGGCACATGATAGTTCAGATGGGGGAGTTGCCATAGATGAATTTCATACTCTCGAGGAGAGAGTGTCTGTGATGAGGGCCGACTACCAACAATTGTTGATGGACAGAGACTATCTATTGGAGGTTGGCGAGATGTATCACAGGGCCCTGAGGGAGCAGGAGTTGAAGGTGGACAGACTCACTCATGAGTTGGAGAGCACATGAGGATTCTTGAAAGGCACACAGGTATCCCTTCAAGAATTGGAGGCTTGATTAGAGGAGATCAGACAGGGATCCACTACATCTATCTTAGTAGAGAGTCAGATATATCCTTTAGTCACATTGCTAGAGGATGTTGGTGGTTTAGCAGAGGAGCACCAGATGATGGAGGAGCATGAGGAGTACTTAGGATCACTGATGAGTATGGAGAGTTATGATCCGAAGGTGCAGGAGCTACCCTCCACGAGGATCTTTGAGACAATCGAGCACTCACATACGCATGGGGACTCCAGAGCCAGGGACGGTTTTGAGGACACCTCCATTTGTGTTACGGGAGCGGGTGATCTTCATGTAGAGGTTGATCCAGTAGTACACCCAGGATCCATGATGCTGTAGGAGTACACAGGAGATTACATGAGTATGCAGGAGCATAAAGTGGTGAGTGATAGCTCACAGAGACATGCAAAGATGTACAGTGGGATTTAGAGGGATGTATTGGCTTGCAGGGAGGAGACACACTTAGTAGAGCATGGAGATGTCTCTCCTTTGCAGCAGCACATAGTACTGGGAGATCACCTTCATAGTAGCAGCAACCATAGGGGTGATGATGATTGGGATTCAGTGATGATTACAGGCGAGTATTTACCATGGGTACTGGTGGATGATTTTTTGGTTGAATCCTTGGGATTGACCAAAGCATATGATACCTTCTAGTCCTACAGTCAGCTACAGATGTTTCTGTTAGCCTTTTCCAACACCTTCATCATTGACAACAGCATGAGGGGAGATAGACAGTGGCAGAGGACATGGAGAGTTGTTAGGTCGAGGCCACCTGACATGAGTTCTTTTACAGCATACAACAGGATAGGGGTGGATCATCATAGGCAGACAGTTGAGACCTTGTGCGTGATGGTGAGCATCTTAGGCCATGGGATAGATGACATCTCAGAGGGTGACACAGATACGGATTCTCATAGGGATGTGCATAGAGGGCTTCCGACAGTGATCAGTATGACACAGGAGCAGTTAGTGGGGATTGGAAGTGATAAACTTCCAAGTTTTCCATGGGATCCGGGAGTCCATTTTGTTGGTAGGTTGTTTCACCTTATGATGACCCAAGTTGCACCAGAGAGCCACATACTTCACTATGGGTTGGTTTTGAGTGGGCTTGCAGGGGCTTGTTGTTGAAGTATTGTAACTGCAAAGAGTATTCTATTTTATTATTGATGTATTATTCATTAGATCAATCCCCTTTTGTGGATTGATCATGTCGAGCATTGTAAATGACCAAATCCCCTTTTGCGGATTGGTCAAACCCTAATTGTAATATGCATAATGAGAAGTTGGCCCCCAGAATTAATTAAAGTGGTTATAACCACCCAGAATGAGAAGTCGGCCCCCAAAATCAATTAAAGTGGTTATAACCACCCAGAAGGAGAAGTCGGCCCTGCCAGTGAAAATACATGTCCTTTCAGCACCTGCCAGATTGTATAAATAAAGGGGGCTAGCGCCTCATTTGTTCACTCACTCACTTGTTCATCAGAGCGCAAGTTTGGAGTTGCAGTTGGTGAAGAAGGAAGAGAGAGAGAGGTGCATTACTTGGGAAAGGACTTTTTGTAGTGTTTGGTTTATTCTCTTGGCATTGTATTGACTATCTATATTAAGGAAGTTTTTGTTGGGTTTTCTCCCCCATGAGGTTTTCCCAAGATAAATGATGTGTCTCTTGTGATTGTGTTTTTCTCAGTGATCCTATCTATGCTATGGTTATCTAGTGAATTGAAAAGAAACCTAATAATAGCTTAAACTCTAACGCTTGTCCCATGGAGCGAGATAGTTTCTCCCTTTTGATCCTCATGATCGAGCATGGAGATGGTTGGGCAGATACCCCTTCCACAAAGATTCTTTTACAGATACCTCTTCTGGACATCAGGTCCAGTTTCCATAGGTATTCCAGCTTGAGGATCCAGGAGTGGGGGATCCAGTATGTATACAGGGAGCAAACAATCATGGTCAGGGTAGTGCAACGCCAGCATGGTGATCTTTGGTAGAGACTAGCATGGGACTCGGGAATTGTAGGGTTGAGCATTTCATTTACTGATGGATGCAAGTGGACCCTTACAGGGGAAAGTTATTTTGAATTTCCATTGAGCTTCATTGATGAGGAGAGCACGTCACTTGAGGGTGATTCATGGAGGTCTTGCAGTATCTCACTATGGTAGCAGCATGTGTAGTTGGTGGAGACTGTGTTGGTCTTGGGATGGACTTGGTGGATGGACTCATTCCGGGATGATGCCATGTGTCATGTGTAGGAAATTCACGGTGTTGATATATTTTAGGATTATGCTTCATAGGGTATTGGAGTTCACGTTCTGATATGGGACCCAAGGGTGGAGTGTATGATAGTTCATCTTTGGATGGAGCCTATTGTGTGTTCCACAGGTGGACATGGGACCTGTTGATCGCCTATTAAACTAGGGGGTAAACTCCATGTACCATGAAGATATGCATCATCAGTTGCAAACAAGTCATAGACTGTTTGGTTCTACAAGGCAATTTTTGCCTCCAACACAATTTTTGTAAACGAAAGTTCCGCACCTCTGCGTGGGTTAATAATGTAATAGGTCTGCATGGATCATAGTTAGGTCAGTTATCTTATGATTTCTTCATTAGGAGAGTTTCTTTCACTGAGTGTTTTTTATCCTCAGGTTATTAATTTGGCCTAACCAACCTTATTAATTTCCCTTGAGTTTTTCACTCCCACTAGTAATATATCCTCCAAAATGGTGAAAGGCGTTCTAATGAAGTCGTCCTCTGGTAGCTAGTGTTTAGGAATGATGTAAATGGCCATGTAAGATAGCTCAAAAAGTTTCGTGATTTTTAGTTGAGTCTAGATAGTTTTTTTTAATTAATTAAAATTTCTAAGGCTGGAAATTTAATTAATTAATTAATTTTGATGAAAAATTGTAAAAGCTAGGTCCCTGTGATTTTTATAGGGGTATTTGTACTCAAAAGAAATGAAATGAGACCCCCTACACCCTTGGACCAAGTTTCAGCTCAGTCGGACAAGTTTTGCTAGTGTTTTTTCCACTTAGGAGTCTTAGTAAGATAAAAACAGTTTTAATTGCTAACCCAAGACATGAGAAAAATGTCAATTTTGTAATTAATGAGCATTTGAGGTAAAGTAAAGGTGACTAATGATAAGAGAGACCCTCCTAACCTACCCAACCCCACTTCCTAACCATTACCTACTGTGATCCCCACTTTTAGGGATAACTAGGAGATTATGTCTCGAGGCCCATAGGTCCTAGACATGGAGTACCGAGAGCCAGATCGACTTAGGAATGGCCCTGGAGGGCCCATATTTTTTCCCTTTCAGCGCCTCTACTTTTCCAGTAGCAACAACATCCATCACCATTGGCTTGGTCTTGTGTCAGAGATAGTTCTTGCTCCATGAGGTAATGAGTCCGGGTATCATGGTATGTGTCACTCTGATCCTCAAAACCTTTGAATATGTGAATTTAATTCCTTTTATTTCTAACGAGTGCTTGGATCTTATACTTGTCCACTTGACCATGTCAGGGGGGAATGACAGGATGCCCTAGCAAGCATGTGCCCGTAGGTTTTGGTTTGCCACTGGGGGATTTTTGAAAAGTCATTGTCCACTCCCTTCATATTACCACCTTTTCATCTTGCTTCTCGCTCATCTATGCCATTTCACTTGTCCGGGCATTGGGTTGGTCAATCATTTAAGGGTTACACCTTGCCTTGTGGGAAGAAGGGGCTAAAGGCCCAGAAGGTAAAAGCAAGCTGGCAAAAGATAAAAGCCTAAAAATAAAACCTCGAGATGTTTTGTCCAGGGATCCCCGAGAAAGCAGTAAAAGGATTCTCAACAAGAAACAAGAGGGACCCATAAAAATAATAAAACAAGACCTAGTCAGAGGATATGGGCTCTCATCACGAGCCAACCTATTAGGTCCATGGGTACCTAGCAGTATGACACTACTAGCAGTTGGTTACCATGCCAGGGTAGTGACTCTTGGTTGCATGGCCAAGAGAAAAGGGGTCTCATCATGAGCCAACTTTCTCATTTCTGTGAAAGTACTTGTGGGTAACGCTACCACCACTGGTCACCACGCCAGGGAAGTGTCCCCTGATTAGCTTCTTGAAGAAAAAGAAATAAGAATAAAGGATAAAAGGCATGAATGGACTTGGAAAAAATTGCATCTAGGATAGGTGCAGCTAGCCTTCTACAAAGGCACCCACAGGGAAAGCTTTGCATTCCCCTGCTTTCACCGCACCCATTGTCAGGACATCCCTTATCCACATAACCCACTTACATGGCTTAGATTTAGTCCTTTGTTGATCTACTTGTTTAGATGTGTTTACTTGCAGGATGGCCTCTTGATTTCGGCCTTAGGGTTTACTGCTGTGTTATATATGTGTATTGCAGCAAATAACAAGAAGATATAACCATGGAACATACCTCAACCATATGCAATATAATAGACAAGCCAAAACATCTCAAAACTGCTTTTATTCATGAAATAGAGAAACCTGCTACAATGAAGATGTCGATCTGGAATGCTCAACAGATGGCCAAGAAGATAGACAATAGAGCTACTACAAGATGCTCCAATAGAAGACTACAATAAGCCTCCAAAGGTTGGATATACAATGAAGACTAAATACAAGTAGATCTGGACCGTAAGAATGCTAAATGCCCAAGTTGGAAGGTGCCACGCCCTGCTGGATAGCTTAAGCTCCTCAACAATTCGGCCCTGCTGCCAAATGTGTCCAATCACCCCAAGAAATATGCCAACTAATAGATCGGGCAACAGTAAGGACAACCCAGGTGCCCAAATCTCCAAAGCCACTCTCAAACCCTGTGGATCTGAAACTCCTCCACTGAATGGTGCGCCCCCTTAGATGCCTAAAATCCTAGATAATTCGGCCTGGATGAATGAGGGCTCCAAACCTCCTGAAACTCTCCAAAATGATAGATCGGGCAATCACAAACCCTTGGAGGAAGTTTCAAGGCCAGATATGAGGTATAGCCTCCTAGATCTGCAAATCACTGAATCACCAAATCGTCCTCTCTCTCCCAAAGTCGTCCCAACCTGTAGATGATGATCCAGCCATGGTAACTCCTCAAGAATGGACTAGAACTGATGTCCAAAGCCCTGCAATGAATACCCAAGAGATAGAATCTCCAAAGACCCTGCAAATCACCTGTAATGAATCTCTCTCCAAGAATGGTGCGCCCCCCTTGCTGGAAACCCCCAATGGTGCGCCCTCCTTCTCTTCCTGTGCCTGTGGCTTGTGTAGAACCCTCCTGCACTGATGTAGAACCGAAGTAGAATGGTGTGGAGGAGTATTGCATCCCCGAGACCAATCTTGGGACAAGCTAGGTGGAATCTTTCACCATCGAATCATTAAGTCAAAACCCTAAAAACCCTCTGTTGACCGCCTCTCCAACACAGGTGGTCAACTCATGTGCCATGAAGAGATGCATCATCAGATGCCATGTTGTCGAAGACTTTTGGTCCTACAGGGTAGTGTTTGGCCCCAACACTTTATTTTGTAACTGGAATTTCTGCACCCTTGCGTGGGTTAATAATGTAATAGGTTTGCATGAGTCATGTCTAGGTCAGTTACCTTGGGATTGGTTCACTGGGAGAGTTCCTTTCACCGAGGGTTTTTTATCCTCAGGTTATCAATTGGGCTTTTCAGCCTTATTGATTTCCCTTGAGTTTTTCCCTCACACTTGCAATAATTCCTCCAAAGTGGTGAACGACGTTCTAGTGGGCTTATGTTTTGGTAACTATTATAGGGAATCATTGTAAATGACCATGCAAGACATCTTAGAAAGTTTCGCGGAATTCCGTCGAGTCTAGGTTAGTTTTTTTTAATTAATTAATTTTTAATTAAATTTCCCTAAGTTTGGAGGTTTAATTAATTAATTAATTAATTATTATTGAGCAATAATTGTAAAAACTAGGTCCTTGGACTTTTGATAGGGGTATTTGTGCTCAAAAGAAATGGAATAGCACCCCCTACATCCATGGACCAAGTTTCAGCTCAGTGGGACAACTTTAGCCATGGGTTAGTCCACCCAGAGTGTCAGTCAATCTAAAACAACAATTTTAATTGCTAAAGTCCAAACATGACAAAAATGTAAAGTTGTAATAATGAGTTTAAGGATGTGAAAAGGTGAAATGATGGTTAGAGAGAGCCCCCCTAAGCATAACATGACCCTCCCAACCTTTTTCAACCTTGTCTAACCTCTTTACCCTTCTCATTAAAAAGTTACACCCCCCTAGGGGGATTGATGTTTTTCCTAGTAGGGAACATTTTAACTTGGTTTTAAGTGTGTGGGGGGCTCCCCTCTCACATGCTTAACCCTCCTTTACCCCCCACGTCCCCTTCTAGAGTGTTCTCACACTCCAAACGTCACATCTCACCCTCCATTTCATCTCCCCACCTCAAGAGGTGCGCCCTCCAAGAGGAGTTACGCCCTCCCTCTTCTAGAAAATTCCAAATAATTTAAAAAAAAATTATTTGACTCTTCACTTACCTAGCACGTATCCCATGCCTCTCACACACCCTTTGCTTGATCCCAACACTTTTTCCACTCATCTATACCATAGATCCCATTTGCAAACCCTAGATGGTGTGCCCTACCCTTGAGATCTACTCATTTGCTTGGTGGTGGACACTTGGCTTAGATCCAAGAGAGGTAGGTTTGCCTCTCCAAGTATAAATAAATCTCATTTCTCCTCCCAACTCACCATATCTTGAGCTATTGTTATGCTACTTGATTTTCCACTCTCTCTCCCTCTCTATCATTCCATTTTTCCATTCTTGCTCTTAGAGTTTTGGAGTAAGTACTCTCCAAGATCTATTTTCTTGAGTAATAAAGAGAAACCTTTGGAGGACTATTGGAAGAGTTATGCACATGCTTTTTCTTGCCATACACATGAGGTAATCTTGTTCAAAATATTTTGTTGGGTGATTGCATCTTTGGATCCTAAGGTAAAATGTTATTTGGGTAGATCTAGTAATGCACATGCTTGTAGATCTATGTATCTTGAATGCTTAATAGGATAGAAATGTCATCTTGTTAATGCATGCAACAAATTGTCTATCGTATGCTATCACTTTTCAAGATCTTTGCAGGTTTAGCTTCAAGGCATCATTGGGAACACCTCGATTATGAAAGATCCTTTGAGCCATACTCAAACTCCATCTCTTTCTCAACTTTACTTTTCATCTATATTGTTGTTCACTATCATACATTTTATCACTTTTTCTTGCGGGAAAATTTTTCCATCAAAAGCAAGGGTCTCCTTTCACTTTTCTTGGTTGTGTGTAGCTTTCCTAGCAAGGGAAACCTTTCTGGTTTTGCAGGTATCAGATCTGGTTGAGAGGAGTCTTGGCTGCCCAAAGACTTCCACACCACCAAAAGGCCCTCCAAGGGGTTTGGTAGCTATCTCTCAACCCACCCTTTCTTTTTCTTGCATTTTGTACGCTTTTTTTCTTCTTTTACTTGTTTGTTAGAAGCTCATAGTGTAGGAGGAGAAGTGGTATGGCCTCCTCCCACTTGTTAGCTCTTGGGTAGGTAGGACGTGGCTTAGATCTTGCTTTTTCTTCCACTTTTGAGCCTTCTTTGAAGTAGGACGTGGGGTAGCTTGGCTTGCTTGTTTTCTTTCTTGTTTCCTCTTTATCTTCTTGCTTCCATTTGTTGTTGCTTGCTTCTATCTATATCATTGTCATCTAACTTAAACAAGATAATTAATCACCAACCTAGTTGGGAGAGGAATACCCCAAATAGGTTAGGTTAATCTTCAATGTGTTATTGATCTAAGTGCTTAATGTTTTGATATACATGTTCTAGATCTAGATCACACATCTAATAATATCCTAATCTTAAGCCTATTGGGCCTCTTAATCAACTAAAGTTAGATCTCATGCATGCTTAGTTCTTTCAAGTGCTTATCTTTACACTCATGCTTTGATCTTAAATCTTAAATGTTTAAATGCTCTAGAATTTGATGGTTTATTTCTTCATAGCATAGATCATTGATGTTATTGTTAATATTATGGTAGCTGCTGGAGGTATTTACCCCCACGTGTGAACCTGACGAGAATAGAAGACTCCGGGAAGCAAGAGAAACCCTAATGAATTGGCTAATAACCCTAGAAGCCTTGTCGGCTCAAGAAGATAATTTATATTAGGCTATTAGCCTCCAAGAGAGGAAGTCGGCCATAAATAATAATAATATACTGAACAGACACATACCCAGAAGGAGAAGTCGGCCCTAGCAAAACTGGCAGGATTACTATAAATACAGGGCGCCAATTCTCATTTGTCATATCTCAGAATTGTAGTTCTGCAGTTTGGTGCGCACTGCAGTTGCAGTATTGTGCGCAGGTTTGGAGGAAGAGCTAGTGCAGCTGCAACAGCAGCAAGGTCTCAGTTTTGGCTTGAATATCTCTTGGCTAGGGTTTGGAACATTTGATCAGTCTTTTGTGATGCGCTATCCTTGGGGATTGATGCGCTACTCTTTGTTTGGCTATCTAGCTTATGGTTTGCTTCCGGAGTAATTCTCAGTCAAGGTTAAGGTGCTCGGAGGGAGGCTTCGGCCTATGGTTGGGTGACGAATGTATCGTCAATGGTAAAACAAGCACACCATCTTCTATATTCTAACAGGTTATGGGCCCACACCTCTTCAGTCAGCCTAAAATGCTGGAAGGAAACATAGCCGCTAGACATTGAGCTCGTTGAGGAACTGCTGCTAGGGTTACTAGCAGGAGCAGTTTCCAGAAGCACTGCAGCTAGGGTTACCAGCAAAAGCAGTTGCAGAAACCCTAAACCTCTTGTCGAGGCACCTTAAGTGACGAGATTGACCTAATCTCTGGATAGATCAGTGCGCCCTAGCCCAGCGCATCTCCTGGTACTCTCAGAAG
>ML782743.1:657132-668077 GCA_009831015.1 Picea engelmannii | reverse complement strand
AGGGAAAAACTCAAGGGAAGTCGGCCAGGAGCTTGTCTGGTCGACAACCTGAGGATAAAAAACCCTCGATGAAAGGAACTCCCCTGATGATACATCCAAGGTACCTGACCTAACTATGATCCATGCAGACATTATTACATTATGTACCCACGCAGGGGTGCGGAAATTCCATTTACAAAAATTTAAGTGCTGGGGCATATGATGCCCAAGTAGAACCATCTCTGTCTTCAACATAGATAAACCTTCATGATAATGAGTTGACCCCTGTGCTGAATAGGCGGTCAACAAGTCCAAACATGGCAAAAATGTATTTTTGTAATAATGAGTTAGAGGATGTGAAATGTTGAAATGAAAGTTAGAGAGAGCCTCCCTAAGCATAACATAACCCTTCCAACCTTTTCCAACCTCTTTTAACTCCTTACCCACCTTTTACACTCAAAAGTCACGCCCCCCCTAGGGGGATTGATGTTTTTCCTTGGTGGAGGTTGTTGTGACTTATTTGGGGCCCCCTCTCATGAGTTATGACTCCTTTTAACTCCCACATCACCTCCTAGGGTGATCCCACTCATTTTTTCTCATTAATTCCCCTCCATTCCTTCATTTTCACCTTTTTTTTGCTCCCTCCAAGAGGAGTTACGCCCCCCTCCATCTAAAAACTCCACAAATGATTTTTTAAAAATTATTTGAGACCTCTCACCTTCCTTGGCATCAATCCCAAGGCCTCCCACACCTCTTTGCTTGATCCCAACACCTCCTACATTTTTCTACACCCTAGATCTAGCTTTCAAACCCTAGATGGTGTGCCCTAGCCTTGAGATCTACTCTTATTCTTGGTGGTGGACACTTGGCATTGATCCAAGAGAGGTAGGTTTGCCTCTCCAGGTATAAATGGATCTCTTTTCTCTCTCCCAACTCACCATATCTTGAGCTATTGTTATGCTACTTGATTTTCCTCTCTCTCTCTCTATTGTCATTTCATTCATTCTCATTTCATTCTAGCTCTTAGGTTTTGGAGTATTCCTCTCCAAGATCTATTTTTTTGGTAATAATATTCAAGAAGCTTTGGAGGACAACAAGAAGGGTAATGTGTGTGCTTGCTTCTCTTATGCAAATGGAGGTAACATTGTTCAATTTTCTTTCTTGTTTCTTGCAACACTAGATCCCAGATAAAGTGTGTGTTAGGTAGGTTTGATGGTGCGTATGCCTATTGGCCTATAGATCTTGATGTATAATGTAAATTGAAGTGTCGTTTATTATTATTGCATCAACATATTGTCTAGTGTATGCTTGAGGTTGAAAGAGTATTGCAGGTTCACTTTCAATGTTTCATTGGGAAAACCTTCTAGAAGGGAAGGGTCACTTGAGGATTCTCATACTTCAGCCATCTTGATATATTACCTTGCTCTTATATTTTTTGTACAGCCATATCATTTTCAGCTAGCATATCTTGGTTTAGATAGGTCAAAAATACTTTTAAATCTATTTCTTGTCTTGTGGAAAGTCCTTGTCCCAAAAGGGCAAGGGTTTCCTTAACCTTGTTTGGTTGTGTGTAGCCATCCTAGCAAGAATACCTTGCTGTTTTAATAGGTATATCAGATCTGATAGGAGGTTTTTGGCTGCCCCAAAGAGACACACACAACACTACAAGACCCCTTGGGGGATTTGGTAGCTATCTCTCACCTCTTTTGTCTTTTCCTAGCTTAAAAGTGCACTTTTTTCCTTCTATTTGCTTGTTGTTTGAGCTTGAGGTGTAAGAGGGGAAGTGGTACGGCCTCCCCTCTTCTTCAAGCTTGTGGGTAGGCTAGGACGTGGGTAGATCTAGCTCTTTCTCTTGTTTTTTTGAGTTTTTTTTAGCTTGGCCGCAAGGTTTAGAAGGTGAGGGCACCTTCTCAACCTTGACGTGGGTATTGCTTGGTTGTTTATAGATTAGCTTGTAGTTTAGTTTGTTGTTTGGTTTACTTTCTTTCTTGCTCATATCTTGCTAAGTTTTCCATAATAACAAGATCTAAGAACACTCAATATAACTAAGACAAGATAACTAATAACCTACCTAGTTGGGAGAGGAACCCCCCAAAGAGGTAAGGATAAGTGTTAATCTTTATTTTCTCACGTGATATGATTGATCTAAATGGTTTAATGTCTCTAATGATTATGTTTTAGATCTATTCTCATATCTTAAGCCCATTGGGCAACACACTTAAATTTTCTTATTTTGGATCTTGCTTAGCTCATTTCTCTTCAAGCTCTTAATCTCTCTTAAGCACACATTTTACTTTCATGCTTAATATCTCTTAAGGTGCTAAACATATAAGTGGTTATTTTATTCATTGCTTAATCTCTTTTGGTAGCCACGTCTTGGGCTTAAGTTGTGTTGAATGATTAACTTGGCAAACACTTAAAGTTTCATTTCTTCATCTCTTAAGGCAAGCTGTTCTTGCCATTGGATCTATTGTCTCTAATCAAACTAATATTGATGTGGATGTGATATAAGATCTCTCTCTTTCAACCATGTATCTTTATTTTCTTCTTATGTGTTGATTCACTTCATTGTTAAAGCTTAAGCAACACATTTTTTGAGCAAGTTCAATTTCGGCTATCTCTTTATTTTGCACTAAAAAAGTACTTTAAAACCTTCTAAACACTCTTTAAATTACCTAAAAGTCTACCTAACTGTTATATATACTTAATAGACTATTTTAGGGTACCTTAGACCACCATCTCTACCATCTAAAACGGGTTTGAGGAAAACAACGGAGGGTAGTGGTAGGGGATTGTCCTGTGGCGCTCCAGGTGGGTGTCCTCTCCGAGAAGTACTCTTATTGTCAGGGCTGACCGTGGAAGCTAGGGTGGGCCTCGTTGCCTTACTATCTTGAGCACTCGACAGTTATTTGGCAACGAGAGGAGGCTTTGGTGAAAGCCAATAAAATTTATAAAACTTAAGAAAAGCCTAATTATTAAACCCTTGGCCAAATCTAATAATACTTGGTGGGCTTAATAATAAAGAGTGTAGATTGTCTTCAATATCTTCATAGTGGTTGTGCTTAACTCTTCTTTGTAATCTCATTCATGAAATAATGTATTGATGATAATCTTGTGCAAATGGTGATGTGATTGGATGCTTCATCTCTTTTTATCCTGCATACATTGAACAAACACTTGGTTAGATTGTTGTTGTAATTTATCATTCTTTAACTTGTAAATCTTGTAAGTAAATGTACATGGCATTCTTTTATTGAGTTATTCTTTATTGTATAGTTGTAACTTGTAATATTGCTGTAAGAACCCCCCTTTAACATAGTTGATCCCTTGCCCAATTTCTAGGCACTAGTTTTAGTTGACCTAGGGAAAAGGCTTGCTTCTCATGCTAACCCTTGCATCTTGCATGGTTGCCTTAGCATCTTAGGATTAGATCCCCTCTAACCTTAACAAATTAAAATTAACTCCTAGAACCTAACTCTAACACATCTAGTAACTAAGGTCTACCCCCTTTGGCTTCCCTAGGAGTAAGCCTAGACGAAAGAGGTTCTGGTCAAAGTGACAGCGTGGGCTGTGAACCTAGGCATTGTGCCTCCAAGGACACACTAAGTGAGCCGAACTTAGCTCACGTTTGCAAGTGTGTATAAGGACAGCAACAAGGCTCAAGCTTGCTGTCCCATAAAAAAAAAACCATTACATTGTTTTATGGGTGTGAAAATCATGGCAAAATGACCAAAAAAAAACCAGAATGTAGGCAAGCAAAGAGGCAAACAAACTTGCAAAATTCTATGGAAAATAAACATTAACATGGAGGGATTTAGATACATACCTATGAATGGAAGATTCAACACTGGTTGGAAAATGAAATTGAACCCTTGCTCCATTCAGAAATCCTTGATGGTGATGATGATGGTTGTTAAATTGCCTCCACAGTGATTGAGGAAGACCACAAACCCTTCTCCTTCCTTCTCCACAAGCAAAACATCAGAAATGACCAAAAAAAAACCCAAAATGAAACCTTATGCCCCACGAGTCCCTGTGTCCGACGACTTTTAGGGTCAAACCGTGACTTTTAGGAAAAAGTCGTCTGACTTCTAGTAAAAGTCGCGACTTTTTAAAAAATCGTAAAAGTCGCGATTTTTAAGGTTTTAAAAATCGGCTAGGTGTAAAAGTCGGTGAAAAATCGCCGACTTAATCAACACTGCTCTCAATAACCCCTGTACTCGCTATAACATCCATTTGGCTGCTCTGGTCATCATAAACCTCTGCACTGTGATGATGTTCCAAAGTGGGGATATTACATTCCCCTACACCTTGGTGAGCCGGTTTTCCCTAGGGTTTCCCTAGTAAAGCCTTGCCTTAGCAACACGTTACTTGCAAACTTTCTTCTCTTAGTTTTATGCAATCTTTTGAGCTAGCCGTTTTGCCATTAAGCTAAGTAAGGAGGAGAGAGCACTGAGGACTAGTTCCCCTACACCAAAGTGAGCCTCTCAACCCGAGGGTTTCATCCTTGAGGCCTAGCCATAGAAACACCTCAAGGTTTAACCCTCTTGTCCTTAGTCTTACCATTATCACTTGATCCTTCAAACTTGCGTCCTCCTTAGGAACGCACTGATCTAAGGCCTAGTGTGTTGAGCACTTTGATCTCAAAACAACTTCTAATACTTTGAACAAACCCTAACTTTACTAACCCTAGCCCAAGACTAATCTTCTAATTGTCAGGCTTTATTACTTCTTTTTTCTTTTTATACATATCATGCTTGTCAAAAATATTTTCTATTTCAGCTATTCCTCTGGGAACTGGATTTTTTATTGGATTATCTTCATCAACATAATCTTACCCCTCCTCTTTGTTACTAACATTGAAACCTGAGATTTCCTTGACATTGTGGATGAACCTTATGATTTGTTCATCATCTTTGAAAACTTGCCAATGATCAATATTATCTGAGATTGATGGCCTAAAGATTATCTCCAACTTTCATTTTCCTTTTATTAGATATTTTGAGGGTTGGAGGGTAGAAGCTACTACATCCACACTGTCAGACAAGTTGTTTTGATCTCTAGGGATAGCAATGATATATATAGCATCAAAGAACTCTATGGTATCCCAAATGGCATTTCTATATCTTCTTAACCTCTCACTTTTGCATGCATATTTATTCTTGACTTGGAGAATTACTAAGTTTGAATCACCTTTTACCTTTAGAATCTTGATACCCATATCCTTAGCAATTTCCAAACCAAGCAAAAGTGCCTCATACTTAGCCACATTGTTTGTTGCATCAAACTCAAGTCTAAATGCAAAGTTATAAGTTTTCCCAGATGGAGATTTTAAAACAATCCTTGCCCCTTTGCCTGATCTTGAGTGGGCTCCATCAAAATTCATCTTCCAAGCTTTATTACTTGCTTTTTCATCTTTGAATCTTTCTTCAGCTGGTGCTAGGAAGTTAGAACATATAGAAAAATTACCCATGTCAGACAGTTGGCATAAAAACTCGTTGAAAGGCTCTTTAGGATCTTCAATATGATATTTTCTCTCAGTTTCTCTAAAGAATCTGAAATTCTCAGTTGATGGAGGAGGATATGGAATAGTTGCAAAAGTTAAATCCATATTTAGGCAGCCCCCCATGTGAGCTCCCCATTTTCTAGATAGAAGCATCCCCCATGCATCTGACACATCAATAACAAGCACATCCATTTTGAATGCAAAGTCTGGGCGGAAAGCTAGCTTGACTGGCAAATCTATGATAATTCCATGAGTCTGGATTTCTTTGGAATCCATGGCACACACATTATGATAAGGCCTTGTAACTTTAAGGTCCAATCTTTGCATAATTCTCTTAGTGATGATATTTGATGATGCATCAAAATCATACATACAATTATGCAACCACTAATCATTTATTTCTAAAGACATAAAGAAGGGAGGATTTTCTTCTTTGGTCCTATCTTTGTATAATGTTCCCAAGCCATTATGCTAGGAGCATCACGGTTTTGGGTGTCTTTTTTTAACTTTTATTGGTTGTGGCATTTTGTTTAACACTTGGTTTACTGTGATCCTTTAGGTTGCGCTTAGGGTTTACTGATGTGTTATATGTGTGTTTGCAACAATAGATAAGAAGATAAGAAATGTAACATACCTCAACCATATGCAAGATCAACAACATGATAGACAAGCCAAAACATCTCAAATTAGCTTTTATTCATAAATAGAAGAACCTGCTACATTGAGAAGGCCGATTTGGAATGCTCAACAGATGGCTACAATAAAGAATATACAAACTGCTACAAAATGCTCCAGTAGAAGATACTATAAGCCTCCGAAGGCCAAATACTCACTGAAGACCAATGCAAGAGTAGATCTGGGCCGTAAGAAATGCTAAACCCCCAAGCTGGAAGATGCCACGCCCTGCTGAAACCCTGAAGACCCTCAATAATTCGGCCCTACTGTCAAAGACCTCCAAATGCTACGCTGAAGAAGCCGAACTGTAGATCGGAATGAGTAGAATCCCCTCCTGAAATCTCAAACCGAAATACCAAGGGAAACTCCTCCAAATGATGAATCCCCCAATGGAGTTGCGCCCTCCTAAAACTGTCAAACCCTATAATTTTGGCCCTGATGAAGGAGGCCTCCAAATGCTATACTGAAGATGCCAAACTGTAGATCGGGATGAGTAGAATCCCCTTCTGAAATCTCAAACCGAAATACCAAGGGGAACTCCTCCAATGGAGTTGCACCCTCCTAAAACTGTCAAACCCTATATTTTCGGCCTTGATGAAGGAGGCCTCCAAATGCCCTGAAACTTACTAGAAAGATAGATCAGGACACTTCAAATCACTATGTGAAGTCTCAGGGTTAGATCTGAAGTATAACCCCTCCAAACTGGATAGATCTGAATCTCCAAAATGTCCTCCTCTCCAATTCGTCCCAATGCTCTAGGAAATAATTTGTACCATAGAACTCTCTCAAGAGGCACTAGAAATCATGGCCAAGGCCCTGCAAGTAAAACCCAAGTGCTCAAATCTCCAAGGGATCCCTCAAACTCCTGCAATGAACCTTCCTTCAATAAATGGTGCACCCCCCTTGTTGGAAACCCCCAATGGTGCGCCCTCCTTCTCTTCTTGTGCCTGTGGCTGATGTAGAACCCTCCTGCACTGAGTAGATCTGGAACTAGAATGGTGTGGGAGAGTATTGCATCTCCGAGACCAAGCTTGGGACAAGCTAGGTGGAATCCTTCACCACCGAATCGTCTTCTAAGGTTTGTTAAGTCAAAACCCTCAAAACCCCCAAGAGATGGGCCCTCTAGCTAGAAGCCAGATATCAAAATGATAGACAAACATGAATGAATGAATAGAGGCCCTTGCCTTTCCTTTATACTTCTTGCTCACCTTCTTCCTCCAAAGTGACTTTCATTTTACTAATATTTAATTAATTAATTAAATCACTTTAATTAATTAATTAACCTTTTTACCTTTGAAAAGTGCCTTATCTCTCCTTGTGGCTTCCCTGGCCATTGAAAGTCATTTCTCACCATCCCATCCTGTAGTGCTGCTCCTCCCGATTCCAATGAGCTATTACACTGAGAGGTTCCTCCAAGTAATGTGCCCAAAATGACATTTTCAGTGAATTTAATTAACTTATAGCTCAAAATACTCAAAATCATGGAAATCGTCGGAATGCAACGAAACCAAAGCCAACCTATGCGGAATGGATCATAATGATGAAATGGGATGAGCGATGCAAGCCGTACCCCAAAATGTCTCTCAATAATCCCTGTACTTGCTATAACATCCATCTGGCTACTCTGGTCATCATAAACCTCTGCAATGTGATGATGTCCCAAAGTGGGGACATTACACTCTGCTAGTCAAAACCACTGGAGGATCTTCATGATGTTCCTTTACTTTTTCTTGATCTTTTAAAACCACTTTATTACTTGGAACATTTATTGCTTGAAGAAGTTTCTCTTTCTATGAAGGTCTCTTCAAAAGATCTGAGATTGGAACCAAGACTTTTGCATTTGAAATCCAATTACCTAAATCAACAGTTAGATTTGTAATTGGAGTATTTGAAGGATTAGTTACCTTAGTAAAGTTATCTTGAGAGTTGTTTGTTCCATCCTTCCCTTTCCTCTGGTAGACTATCCCTTTATGCCTTGCCATTTCCAAAATATGCTAATTTGTGGGCTTATGTCCATATAACTTAGTAACATTGTGAAGCTCTTCAATCACTTCATTGGCTTGCTCACTTATATCTTGCATTTGAACCCAATAGTCCATTGATAATGGGTGAGCTTCACCAAAGTTGTTTATGTGATTGGAGTTTCTAGATTGCCCCACAAAATTGTTTGTTGAAGGAAGGCCCTGTTCGTTTATCTGACAAAAGACTGGGCAGGTAGACTCCTCGTGAAACTATTCACAATCTCTACAAAAGGGTGGTATTTCTTCATTTACCACATTATTTGATTCTAACTGATTAGGAGGCCTTTGATCTTGAGGAGGACCTTTCTTTTGCCACCTATCATTATTGGGTCTGGATTGGAATCTATTATTTTGAGATCTTTCCATAGCTATCAGCCTATTCTGTAAATCACTAAGTTGAGTAACATGGGTTGCTTTCATTATTTTAACCATTTCAGTAACGACCTTTAAAGGGTTGAAATTTGGGTCTTTATTGTCAGGAGCTGCAGCCTTTTCCTTTGCCTTTGTCTACCTAGAAGAACTACCTCGTGTGAAACCTGGAAGATTAGACTTTCTTGAAGCTTGCATATTTTTTTCAATCTTTATTTCTATATCCTAAGCTGCTTTGAGGTTGGTAGGTTCCTTATCTCTAAGTTGAAATCTCATTTCCCCACCAAAAGCCTCAACATAATAGATCAAGATGGCGTTATCCGAAGGCTTGATATTTGTATGTATACTGGAAACTAACTCATTGAATTTTTTGTTGAATTCATCCATAGTCTCGTTTTCATTCTTCCTTATTGTGTTGAGGGTTTCCAACAGGTGACGGTTGTTGAAATAATGTAACTATGAAGAGCATTCTTACTATTATTGTTATTTTATTATTAGGATTAATCCCCATTGTGGATTAATCATGTCAGTAATTGTATTAGGACCAAATCCCCTTTTGCGGATTGGTCATCGGACAATTATAATGGGCATAATAAGAAGTCGGCCCCAACAGTTATTATTGAGACCCATAATTAATTTAAAGGTGGGTTTACCCACCCAAAGTGAGAGGTCGGCCTTGCCAGTGAAACCCTTTCACACGTGCCAGTCTTGTATATATAGGAGGCTAGCGCCTCACTTCTAACACACAACTCACTTGCTCAGTTTGAGAGACAAGTTCTGATCTGTTACCGGCAAAAGAGAGAGAGAGAAGAGTGGCGCATATTTTGGAGAGGACTTTCTGTATTGGTTTGAGTTATCTCTTGACATTGTATTGGCAATTTATGATAAGGAAGTTTTTGCTGGGTTTTCTTCCCCTAGAGGGTTTCCCAGGATAAATGCTGTGTCTCTTGTGAATGTGTATTTCTCAGTGATCTTGTTCTTATGTTGCTCTTATCTATTGAAATGCAAAGAACTATAATAATGGCATAAACATTAACAACGATGATCTCTATTTTACCCCCATTTTTCATTGAAGGCATCTAACAAATCTTTAAGTGTCTTGAACGTATTATTGGGCCTCGTACCAATCTGAGGTATCATCTTCTAACAAAAGGAAAAAGAGTTTCATTTTCACATCTTCGTGGTCATGTGTTGCACATTTATTAATACATCTCATAAAAGATTTAACATGCATTTTTGCAGAAATAGCATTATTGCCTTGAAAGCTAGGTAATTTTTCTATGGCTTTTTCTGGAATTGCATGAGGATAATTGTTTATTGCAGAAAAATCACAAGGATCATAAATTGACATTTCTGAAATGAAACTATCACTAACAAAAAGCAAGTGGATATCAGAAATGGACTCAGATCCTAAATAACTAAGGATTCTACGAGAAGATTCTTTGGCTAACCTCCTATAAACCTGTTTAGGTTTAGGAATGAAGTCAACTAAGCCTTTTGAATTCCTTCTTGTAGAATACTTAGTCAAATTAGAAATTATTGGAGTTGTCAAATGATTGAGTCAAAATCTAATAAGCAACAAGCATAAAAAACTAAGTAAAGCAAACAAAAAGGAAAACAAGGTCGTATTCCGAGAATAGAAAGATTTATCCCCGGCAACGGCGCCAAAGAATGTTGTCGCCTTATACACATTTGGGATATCATGGAAGAAATCTTTAATCCACTTAGTGTGTCCTTGGGGAAAAGTCTCAAGTCAAGGTGTTGTCACCTGATCCTCGACTCCTCCGTCTAGGCCAACTCTTAGTGAAGCCAAGGGGGGTAGTCCCTAACAAAGATACTAAGGCTCTTTAAGCTACGTTAAGCAAAAGAACTACTCTAGGAGTTTATTGCAAATAAAACATGAGCATTCAACTTTGATCATTCATCAAATAAGATATTGATATAAAACATTTGTCCATTCATAAAGATACATGCATAAACCAAGTAGGATACGATTTCTGAAAGATTGATAAATTTGTTAGACAATCACACATGAATGAAAATACTGCTCATACACATAAAGATATAACCATAGAACCAGTTCCTTAAAAGTGTCGTGGGCAGTTGTTGATCGCATGTTTTATTAGGGTAAATTGAAAGTAGATTAATGAGAGATGTGTGGCCTCTTTAGAGGTTACCTCTTGTTTGGAAACTTGTGGAGAACCTACCGAAGCCCCAGGGCCTCACCAGTAAGTTCACTAAGGGTGTCGGATGTGTTAAATTTACATGCAGCAGCGAGAGCCATTCTCCTGAAAGATGGCTAAGACCCTAGACAAGATCTAGGGCACCCAGTGCACTCCTGGGATATGTGGTCTGGGACATATATTGATAAAGACCCTAGGTTAGTAACCAGGGC
>ML782743.1:580962-592917 GCA_009831015.1 Picea engelmannii | reverse complement strand
GTTATGCTACTTGATTTCCAACTCTCTCTCTCTCTAGTCATTCATTTCATTTCATTTCCATTCTATGCTCTAGGGTTTTGGAGTATTTTCTCTCCAAAACCATTTTTCTTGAGTAATATCAATAAAGGAGAAACTTTGGAGGAGAACAAGAAGACTAAGGCGTATGCTTCTTTTTCTTATGCATCGGAGGTAACATTGTGATGATTTCTTTAGATGATTGCAACACTAGATCTTAGGTAAAGTGTTATCTAAGTAGACCTACTAAGGAGTATGCTTATTGAGTTTATCTATCTTGATGTGTTAAATAAAATAGAAGTGTCATTTGTTTCAATACATCAACATATTGTCTATTGTATGCATGTTACTTGAAGAAATCTTGCAGGTTTACATCTAGGGTTTCATTGGGAACTCCTTCAAGGAGAAGGGTCACTTGAAGCTCGCACATACTCCATTTCTCTAACCCTATTACTCTTCATCTATTATTGCTTTTCATACATTCCATTTTCAGCTAGAATATAATTGTTTAAGTAGGTCATTTTAAATCAATATAATCTCTTGGTTTCTTGTGAAAAGTCTTTCCCTAAAAGGCAAGGGTTTTCCTTAATCCCTTTTGGTTGTGTGTAGCCATTCTAGCAAGCAAAGCTTGCTGATTTTGTAGGTATATCAGATCTGGTTGAGAGGCTTTTGGCTGCCCAAAGGAGAAGCACACAACACTAGAAGGCCCTCTTGGGGATTTGGTAGCTATCTCTGAACCCTACTTTGCAATTTTCTTCATTTTTGGCACATTTTTGCCTCTTTCTTTTGCTTGTTAGTGGTTCACACGTATAGAGGAAGGAGTGGTACGGCCTCCCTCTTTGTGTGAACCTGTTGGGTAGCATAGATCTAGCTAGGGTTTTTTTTCTTAGCATTTTTGCTTTTCCTTCTAGCTAGGACGTGAGGTTTAGAAGGTGAGGGGCACCTTCTCAACCTAGGACGTGGGGTAGGTTTTCCTTTGCTTGCTTGCTTGATAGTTTACTTGCTTAGTTTCTTCTCTCTCGTAATCTTTTCTTGTTTGCCCTAATCTCTAAATATCAAAAGAAATTAACCTAACTAAGCAAACCTATAATAATACCTACCTAGTTGGGAGAGGAATACCCCAATAGGAAAGGCTAAGTGTTGATGTTATTAATGTGATCTATGGTTCAATGATATATTTGCTTATGTTTTAGATCTACATCATAGTTTTAAGCCTATTGGGCAACACTTAAGTAACCTAACTAGATCTATCATATTGCTTAGTTTAATTTCAAGTCTATTTTCTCCCTCTCTCATGCACATGGTTTAGATCTTAAATGCTTAACATATAAGTGCTTGACAAGTAATTGGTTTATTCTCTTATTGCTTACATCTATTGGAAGCCACTTGCTTAGGTTTGAATGTTATTGAATGGTTAATAAGACAAACACACAATAAATTTTCTTTCAATCTCTTGAAGGCAAGTTGTTCTTGCCCTAGTGATTTTCTTTCATAGCAAGCTCTTTAAGTGCATGTGATATATCTTTCTTTTTCAGCCATCTTATTTGCTTTACATGTGTTGATATACTTGAATTGCATAAGCTAGAAGCAACACACCTAAAAGCTAATAACAGTTTCGGCCATATCACTAAATTACAATTTTAAAGTGTCTTAAATTCTTCCAAACACTCTAATAATCACCTAAAAATCTACCTAATCAATATATATACTTAATAGACTCTTTAGGGTACCTTAGACCACCATCTTCACCATCTAAAACGGGGCTTGAGGAAAACAACGAAGGGTAGTGGCAGGGGATTGTCTCGTGGCACACTAGGTGTGTGTCCTCTTCGGGAAATACTCTTGTTTTGGAATGACCTGTGAAGCTAGGGTGGCAACACTTATTGAGCATCCAACAACTATTTGGCAATAGGAGGAGGAGGCTTTGGTGAAAGATTTAATAAAATTTGATAAATCTTAAGAAAGCCTAAGAATTAAACCCTAGACCAAACCTAATAGATTATTTGTGGGTTTAACAACTAAGAGTGTGGATCATCTTCAATAATCTTTATAACAGTTGTGCTTAACTCTTCTAAATCTTTGGAATATGTTGATGATATAATGTGTTGAGGATGATCTCATAAATATGGTGATATGATTTGATGCTTTAGTCTTTTGTATCCTGCACACATAAGAAGTTAAACGTGGTTAGCTTGCTTTGTATCATTTGTATCCTAATATTCTTTTGTAAGTACTTGTATCTAATATTCATTGGTTTAATTGATTCTTTGGTAATATGGTAAGTAACTTGTAATCTACTTGTAATGAAACACCCCTTAACATAGTTGACCCCTTGCCCAATCTCTAGGCACTAGTCTTAGTTAACCTAGGGAAAAGGCTTGCTTTAGATGCTAACCCTTGCATATTGCATTTGCTGCTTGTGCATCATAGGATAGATCCCCTCTAACCTTAAGAAATTAAAACTAACTCCTAGAACTTAACTTTAACACATCTAGTAACTAAGGTCTACCCCCTTTGGCTTCCCTAGGAGTAAGCCTAGACGGAAGAGGTTCCGGTCAAAGTGACAGCATGGGCTGTGAACCTAGGCATTGTGCCTCCAAGGACACACTAAGTGAGTCAGACTTAGCTCACGTTTGCAAGTGTGTATAAGGACGACAACACAAGGCATTTGGAGGCCTCCTTTATCAAGGCCGAATTATTGGACATGTTGTCGTCCTAATACACACTTGCAAACGTGAGCAAAGTCCAGCTCACTTAGTGTGTCCTTGGAGGCACAATGCCTAGGTTCACAGTCCACACTGTCACCTTGACTTGAACCTCTTCCTTCTAGGCTTACTCCTAGGGAAGCCAAGGGGGGTAGACCCTAGTTACTAGATATGATTTAGCGTTTATGTTCTAGGAGTTGGGTTTAATTTGTTAAAGGTTTAGGGGAAAACTAACCTATGATGCTAAGGCAGCAAATGCAAAGTGCAAAACCACTTATGTTACGCAAACCCTTCCCTAAGTCAACTATGACTAGTGCCTAAAGGTTGGGCAAGGGGTCAACTACGTTTAAGGGAGTTTAATTACAAAAGATTACAAGTATTACAAAGTTACAACTATTCCACAACAATGCTACAAGTACTTACAATAATGAATATAAGATATGACAACAATTATGAACAAGATGGATAAAATATACAAGATACAAATGAATAAGATCAACAAGTGCCTCAAGATTTGAAAATAAAAAGATATTTAAAATGTTAAGATTATTCACATAAGGCCAAACATGCCCCAATAAGAATTGGACTGCTTTTCAATGGCAACCACTAAAGCACTCAGGATCCAACAAGATGATGCCTCCAAATGGGATGCGCTATCTCTTGTTGAATCACACCATAAAGAGCAATAAGTGAAAGATACGAAATACTTGAAAGATAAATGTTCAACACAAATTGAAAGATTTAACACTTAGATATTTAACCACACTTGCATGAAAAATAAAAGATGTATGTGCTTGCAACCTAGTGCTCTAAACAACCATAAGATATGTCCCAAAGAAGAATGCCTAGAAGATTAAGTGGTTAAGAGTTGCTTAAAGATTTACAGATTTTAATTACCCTCTTAACTAAGTGTCAAACCTTAATCCTCCTCCTATTGTCAAATGGCTGCTGGATGCTCAAGATAGTAAGGCAACGAGGCCCACCCTAGCTTTCACAGTCATCCCTAAGAATTGAGTTTTCACGGAAAGGACGCATCCTGTGCGTCGTGAGACCGTCTCCGGCCCACACCTTTTGTTGCCCTCCTCAATTCTTGTTTTAGATGGTGAAGATGGTGGAATTAGGTGTCCTAGTTGGTCTAATAAGTTACTATGACTTAGGACTAAGTCTTAAGATGTGTTGTGAGTGTTTTAGATAAGTTTTAGATGCCTAAAAATAGTGAAAACTGCCTAAAACCAAAACTTAAATGCTGTTGAAAGTGTGATGTAAAATACGAAATTGAAGCATGTAAAACCACATCTAAAACATGAAACAAAAGCTGAAAATAAAGATCATTCATTAAACCATGTCATTCACCATCCATGTATGTAAATTTGAAAGAAAAAGGTGAAGTGAAATACAAGAACAACTTGTCAACTATAACAGAAAATTGCTTTAGATTTTGTCACTTAGCCATATAAGTTATCTCATGAAAATAGCATGCTAAAGATTGAAAAACTTGCTGAAAGGAAGGCTAAGTCCTACACCATTCACATGTCCATGAGTACCTTTGCAAACTTAAATGAAAAATGAAAGCTTGAGAGATATGTTTGCCCAAGGATAGATTGATCTAAGACATCACTACTTAGCCATAGATATATTGCATTTAGATATACTATTATCTAGATTTTAGTGAAACTCAAAACATGTAATTAAAACTATGCCTCAAAGGCTTAAACTAAAATGAGCATATGTGTGATGTCTATCTCTAGAAAATTTTAAACATGTAAGCAAATAGAAACCATCAACATACTATCATTCTAGCCATACGATATGGGGATGTCTCTCCCAAGGTGTAGGCAACTTAATTAATCAAAATTTGAAATGTATTGCAAACCACTCACAATGGCACAAGGTGGAGGCAAGCCTACCAATGTTTTGCCAAAGAGGGTTGGAAAGAAAAACCAAACTATGATTATTAGAACAAACTAGCCACACAACCTTGTCCTAATAACAAGTGGGGCAATAAATAAAGAATGTTGAAATAGATCTATGTCTTAGCCCAACAATTTTGGGGGGTTGGCTGAGCCAATCACTCTCCCAAGGTGTAGGCAACTAACTTGCAAAATTAAAATACAATGGCTGAAATACAACAAGAGAATGCAAGCCTCCAGGGAACTTCCTGGGGGCTTGCTACAATGCTAGAAATGAATAGATAGAAGAAAAGATTCGTTACCCAACTAGTGGAGGCTCTTTGGGGGTGTTGTGAGAGCGAATTTGGGTAGCATATCCCCTTGTTCCTGGTAAGAATCTGCAAAAATCAGCAAGCAAATGCTTGTTGGAAATGATGCACAACACAAAAATGTTAAGAAAAATTTATGGTTATCAAATCGAAATTGTATGACCTATCTAAGATGGTTATCAAACTGAAATATGAATGGAATGTGTGCAGAAAATAGGACTAAGTAAAGCTAGGAGTTTGAGAAGGCTTTGAGGGAAGACTCTTTCTTGAGGCTTTTCCAACAATCCCTTGAGGTAAACCTGCAAAACTCAAGACAAATCGTGAAGCATGGAAGTAGATAATATGTATGGATAAACTAACAATCTGAAATACTTCAAACAACTAGCAATCCAACATATATAAACCAACAAGAATACTCTTTGCTAATCAACTCAAGTAAACTACTTTACTAAAGATCTACTCAATACTACACAATAAACTCAAACACCACAATATCACCTCATATGAAAGAATGCAACCAGAATACTCTTGGTGATTCTAAATGCAAGATGGCAAGAGCAAGAGAAGTGGGGCGAAATTTCAGTAGAGTAACACTAGCTCAAAGAATGGTGAATAAATGAGTGAGGGGAGGCTTTCTTTTATAGCTCAAGAGGCAAAGTGATCCCTCTTGGATGAGAGCCATGTGTCAAAACCCAAGCAAATGAGATGATCTCAAGGAGGGGGGTGCACCAATTTAGGGTTTTGGCATGGATTGAGGACGTGGATGAGTGATCTGGAGTGTGGGGACATGTAATGGGTGAGGTGGAGGGATAGGAAGGGCACACCACTCATGGGAGGGGCCCACCCATCAATTAATTTGAGTTTTCAAAGGTTTCCATGTGAGGGGGGTGCAAATCCCCCTAGGGGGCGTGAGGAAATGAGTGGGTGAATGGGTGAGGGGGTGTGTAATGGTTAGGAGGTGGGTTGGGTAGGTTAGGAATGATCTCTCTTTCCCTTTTCCATCTTAACATTAACCCATTAACTCAATTTTACAAAATTTACATTTTTGACTTAGCAATAAAAATTGTTGTTTTGACTGACTCTGACTCCGGGTGGACAAACGCCTAGCTAAGTTTGTCTGAATGAGTTGAAACTTGGCCCAAGGGTGTAGGGGGTGCCTTTCCATTTTATTTGAGCACAAATACCCCTATCAAAAACCCAAAGGCTTGGTTTTTACAATAATTGCTCAAAAACAATTAATTAATTAAATAATTAAAATCTCAACCTTATGAAAATTAATTAAATTTAATTAATTAAAAAAAAACTATCTAGACTCGACGAAATTCTGCGAAACATTCTATGATGTCTTGCATGGTCATTTACATCACTCCTAAACACTAGCTACCATAAGACCACTTCATTAGAACGCCCTTCACCACTTTGGAAGAATTATTGCAAATGTGAAGGAAAAACTCAAGGGAAATTAATAAGGTTGAAAACCCCAATTAATAACTTGAGGATAAAAAACCCTTGGTGAAATGAACTCTTCTAATGAAAAAAATCCCAGGCAACCGACCTAATCATGATCCATGCAGACTTATTACATTATTAACCCACGCAGGGGTACCCAATTTCCGTTTACAAAAATTTGTGTTGGAGGCATAAATTGCCTAGTAGGACCAAACTGTCTTCGAAAAATTAACCTCTGATGATGCATATCTTAATGGCACATGGAGTTGACCTCCTAATTGAATAGGCGGTCAACAGGGCACATTTAGGGTTTCAGGAGGGTGCAGCCTCATTGGAGGATTCGACATTTGGAGGAGTTATCCTTAGCATTTCGGCCTGAGACTTCAGGAGGGGGATCCTCACCCTAATCTATCATTTGGCCAATTTTGGACTCATTTGGAGGCTTTCTTCAATTGGGCCGAATTATTGAGGCCATTCAGTGATCCAGCAGGGCATGGCATCTTCCAGCTTGGGGGTTGACACTTCATATGGCCTAGATCTTTCTTGTATTGATATTCATGGAGTATTCAACCCTTGGAGGCTTATAGTATCTTCTTGGAGCATTTTGTCGCAGATCCTATTGTGTTATTGGATCCATTTGTTGAGCATTCCAGATTGACATCTTCATTGTATCAGGTTCTTCTATTTATGAATAAAATCAGATCTGAGATGTTTTGGCTTGTCTATCATATTGTTGATCTTGCCTATGGTTGAGGTATGCTCCATTATTGTATCTTCTTGTTTATTGTTGCAAAAACACATTAAAATCATCAGTGTAATCCTAAGCGCAACCTAAGAGACAAGAATAAGAAAAGTGTTTGACGAAATGCCATAACCAGTAAAAGTTTAAAAAGACACCCAAAACCGTGATGTTCCTGGCATATTGGCTTGGGAACATTATAGTGGTATCAGAGCCTAAAATCTTGCTAGCCTTAAGGGTTTTTCATAAGAAGAGATGGATATTAGGGACTTTGCTAGAGAGACTGTACGTTGTGAATGGGAATACTACACCCTTGGTGAGAAACTTAGGGCTGAAGTAACATTCCAACAATATATATCTATAAACAACCCTACTTGTAGCAAAGATGAGGACAGAGATTGGGCTGACAGAACAGAGAAAAACAGAGCCACTAGCAAAGAGATACAGATGAACCCTACACCCATTAGGTGCACGCAACTTTGCTATAGTTGCAAGGTGCCTTGGGAACCAGATCATAGGTGTAGGGGAAAGGGAAGAAGCATATTATTGAGGTGCACTATGACAGTGATGATGAGGTGTGTGAGGATGGAGCGGTAGATGCTTATCTGGAGCAGTCCGATGATGATAGTGAGTCTTGCACAGGGGCTAGTGATAGTGAGTCTTGCACAGAGGCTGATGATTCTAGCACGCTTGAGGAGGATAGTGACCCTTGTATAGTGGATAGACAGTCGGATGGACAAGACGATAGCACCAGTGCTTCAGCAGACATATCACATATTGTTGATGACCTTACACCTCAACAGAGTGGCGACACAAGTGAGGAATCACACGTGTTAGCACCTGGATCTTATGAGCTTCCTATGAGGGCCGTGACACATCTGTCATCTTTTCGTACACCTATGACAGCCACATCACATGAGGATATCAGTGGCATGTTAGATATGATGGAGGAGCCGTACGTGAGAGATACACACCAGAGACACATGGATCCACAGATCCAAGAGGAGATATATGACGTGTAGACAGTTGATTCTACACTCACAGATTAGCATGAGGAGATTGAGTCACAGCTTTTGGAGACTCCATTGGTTGAGCAGATTGTGGAGATTGACAGATTGATGGGGCACTTACTACCAGGATCGGCCTACATTGATGAGGATGCACTCTTTATTAGTCAGGATGACCATAGCACATGTCTGGACACATCTATATGGGATCCAGGCGCAGATGATAGTAGGAGGGTGAGTGCACAGGAGGATACAACTGCTCATATAGAATACAGTGTGATTCAGAGGGAGAGAGCAGCTAGTGATGGGGTGCAGTGGCATACAGGAGGACCCAGTAGCACAGTAGACAGTGGGCAGTTCAACACTTTATCTTCTGCAGAGAGTGTTTTTGGAGATTCCAAAGTTGACACTAGCAGTGCGGGATATGAGGTGGCACCTCAGTGTGACTATGATCAGAAGTCACACCACTTAGCAGGACAAATGAGAGTCTGTGAGGATATGATCAGGGCAGCCACTAGGCGCATCGATGAAACACATGCATTGGTGGCAAATTACTGCTGGAGGGCATCAGTGGCACATGGTAGTTCAGATGGGGGATTCGCCATGGATGACTTTCATACTCTCAGGGAGAGAGTATCTATGATGAGGATCGACTACCAACAGTTGTTGACTGACAGGGGCTACCTATTGAGGATTGGTGAGATGTATCATGAGGCTCTGAGGGAGCAGGAGTTGGAGATGGACAAATTTACACAGGAGTTGGAGAGCACTCGAGGATTCTTGAGAGGCACGCAGACAACCCTTCAAGAGTTAGAGTCTAGATCAGATGAGTCTCTTGAGGAGATTCGTCAGAGATCCACTTCATATGTCTTAGTGGACACTCAGATATATCATTCAGTGGCGTTGCTAGAGGATGTTGATGATCTAGCATAGGAGCACGAGTTGATGGAGGACACTCCCATTTGTGTTCCGAGAGCGGCTGACCTCCATGTAGAGGTTGATCCAACAATACACCTAGGATCTATGATGCAACATGAGTCTACGGGAGACAACATGAGTATGCCGTAGCATACAGTGATGAGTGATAGCTCACTAAGACATGCCGAGATGTATGGTGGGATTCAGAGGGGTGTATTGCCTTGGAGGGAGAAGAGACACTTAGGGGAGCATGCAGATGCCACTCCTTTGCAGCATCACATAGTTAGGGGAGATCACCTTCACCGTATCAACAGTTGCATGGGAGATGAGAGGTATAGTTTGGTGGACCCGCAGTTGGAGGAGTTACTTTCGATTGTACTGGATGATTGGGAGTCGGTGATGATCACATAAGAGTATGTACTGTTATCGCTCAGTTTGTAGTTTAGGTCATAGATTAGAGGATAATGGTCAAACTGGAGTAACAGGGACCTACCCCACCCAATGTCACCGCAATGGGGAGGTCCTTTCTATTTAGGGTGGCTAAGCCCAAGGGAGACGTCCCTGGCAATCTGGGGTTTGAAAGGAAAAGGCTTAAAGGGTTAAGGCTAGTTTCCCCTTCACAGATTACCGCCCAGAAGATAGTCAAATGAAGAATAACCACAGAAAGGGCACATGCTTGCGAGACAAGACAACAATGAAACTAATGCATGCAATAATGGTTAGTACTTCACAAATCAATGACTATCAAAGTTTTAATGTATATAAGCATATGTATCAGTAAATATTGACGAAGTCAATGTTTGTAATAATGACAATGGCATATAATGTTACTTGTCAATAAACACTGGAATAATATAGCATCTAATGAAAATAATCAATCCTTGAATTTATCAATGCATTAAATATCATTAGTCACTCATATATAATAGGTTGTTGCGTCAATATCCTAGAGATGACGTCAGCTTCTTTTAGGGTTAGTATAATAGACAAAGAAGGTCAACGTTTTGCTAATTAGTCAATGAATATCATCAATTTATCAATGTCTATCACAAGATGACCAAGCCAACAATGTTTTCTATCAACAAAAGCTCAAATAAGGCATGACGTCATCATTTATTGCTAGGTTAGAAGGGTTGTTGCGTCAGGTATGACGTCATCCCTAGTTAGTGCGTTAGGGTTAGTTAGGGTTTTAAAATTTGAAGGTTTGAAAGATGAATTTGCACAACAAACTCAACGTTGGAAAGAATACCAGTGTCTTAGGGTAAATGGAGTCAAAAGTAAGGGCAAAATCTCAGGGGGATCAAAATTTAAAGACTAGAAGGTTAGTTCCTATGGTGTTTTAATGGCAAGGCCCTAGAATCAAAACCCTAAGGGAAGGAGGCTCATTCCGGTGTTTCTTAAGCAAGGCCTCATGCTCCTTCCTCTTTCTCTAAATATTCTTGGCAAAACGGCTAGCTTCAAAATACAAATCTAAGGGAAAAAAGAGTTGCAAGAGCAAGGCTCTTCAAACCCTAGAAGGTTAAAACCCTAGGTGTAGAATTAACTAGGCCTAGGACGTCTCCTCTCTTCAACCTATATTTTAATGCTAACTCAGAAAAAGGATGATAAGTGTAGCAATGACTAGGCTATATCTTCCTTAATCAATGGCTAAAACAAGTTTCTCAAGCATGGGGACATATAGAAAGGACCTACTTGTGTGCTTTCTACCTAGGGTTTCAAGATTAAGCAATATAATAGCAATATAATAGCAAATGTAAGAGATTAAACCTACAACCATTCATTTAAGAAGTTTTGCATGAGAAATTCACTTACATGTCATGAAGAATGCATCATCAAACCCTAGTTGTAAACCTTCCAATGAGAGAAACACCATAAAATGCTAAGAAGAATCCTCCAACAAGAGTTCGCCTCACTTCCAAGACCAAGAATACCAAGAAAAAGACTAAAAGTTGATCTCTCACAAGAGAGTGAGTTGTGTTATGTTTAAAATGAGGCAAAACGTCCTCTATTTCTACCAATCCATGACCTTTCAATTAAATTTTAGGTCATCAAAACAACCGACAAGGCTGACTTTAAAATTTACACTGTTTTTTCATTAATTGCCAGAAAAATGTCATAATATGAGCAAAAAGAGGGACGTCAAGCCCTTCTGAGGGAGACGTTGGCCCTTTTTGGGCAAATACAACATCCAGAAACCAAATGTTGGCCCTTCCAGGGCTCCTCCAAGCTGCCACACGTGCCAAATGACATCAGCACACTGCCACACGCTCCAGACAACGTCTAGCTCTCTCAGGTGATGTCCTGTCCATCAAAGGAAAACTTTCCATCTGCTGTGGGTGATTACCCCTAGGCTGGGCTCTGCCAAAGTGTCCTGGGTGGAATATCCTTCTTCCTTCTCGTGCAAATGGCTCATCACAGCGTTGTCCTGTCTCTGCCATCCCAACAACCATCTGATGGGCTCTTCAGCCCCATGGAGGTCCAAGCTAATCATATCCCCATGTGTACCGGTCCACTGGTACCTGTCCGTCGGGTATGGTCCTGCACATCAAAAACTACACCCTCCATGGGCTCATTAGTCCTCGGGATCATAGCAATGTTAGTCATGTTTCATCATTAAATTTATCAAATACATGCATAAGACCCCTAACATATCCTTTAAGAGCTCAAAGACATTACATTGATCTACTATACAAAGTTGAAGAAACAAACAGAATAACCTATTGGGCCAGTACTCATAAGAAAATGAAAGTTTCCACAGAAGATCATTCAAGCCATGTTCATGAAGTGATATGGTCCAGGGATGTCCATTCATAGTAAGACCAGGGGTAGGTGTTGTCCGTGGGTGCCTTTGTAGGAGGTGAGTTGTACCCGTCATGGATGCACTTTTTCCAAGCCCCTTTATTG
>ML782743.1:547919-563491 GCA_009831015.1 Picea engelmannii | reverse complement strand
TCCCGAGGACTAATGAGCCCATGGAGGGCGAAGTTTTTGATGTGTAGGACCATGCCCGACGGACAGGTACCAGGTGGACCGGTACACATGGGGAGATGATTAGTTCGGACCTCCATGGGGCTGAAGAGCCCATTAGATGGTTGTTGGGACCCCATCAGGGGAAGAGACAGGACAGTGATTGGTCGAGCCTTTGCACAAAAGAAGAAGAAATACATTTTCATCCAGGACTCCTTGGCTGAGCCCAGCCCTAGGGGGTTGACCCACTGCAGGTGGAACGTGTCCCTCTGTTGACCCAGGACATCCTCTAGAGATCCTTGACGTCACCTCCAGCGTGTGGCAGCTTTACAGGGCAGTTTGGCACGTGTGGCAGAGTTTGGAGGCCCAGAGAGGGCCAACGTTTGTCTTCCAGTGATGAGATTTGCCCTAAAAAGGGCCAACGTGTCCCTCAAAGGGGCTAGACGTCTCGCTTACTGCTCATTTAGGGTTTTCTTTAGGCAGTTTAATGTAAAACAATATGATTTTTAGTTATTAGCATTGTCAGCTGTTTTAAATGACCTAATTTTAATTAAAGGTCATTGGATGATATAAATTGAGGATGTTTTCCCTCATTTTGACATAACACACTTCACTCACACAAGTGAGATCTGATTTTTGCACCCTACTTGGGTAGATTTGTTGTCTAAAGTGAGGCGCACTTGCTATTGGAAGGATATTTTTGGCATTTATGGCATTTCTCTCAAGGAAGGTTTACAACTAGGGTTTGTTTGTGCTTTTCTTCATTACATGTAAGTAAATTTTCTTGCAAAACTTCTTAAATGAATGGTTGTAGGTATAATTTCTTGCATTTACTTATTGTATTGTTGATTTAAAACCCTAGGTAACAAGCACACAAGTAGGTTATTGTTACATGTCCTTTTGTTGAGAAATATTTTTCAGCCATTGAAGGAAAGAGATAGAGCCTAGCCTTTGCTACACTTGTCTTGTTTCTTCTAAGCTAGCGTTGAAATTATAAGTTGAAAAAAGGAGACGTCCTAGGCCTAGGTTCCCTACACCTAGGGTTTTCACCTTCTAGGGTTTGAAAGCCTTGCCTTTGCAACACTTTCTCCCTTAAACTTATTCTTTAGGCTAGCCGTTTTGCCAAGTTGATTTAGAGAAGGAGGAAAGAGCACGAGGCCTTGCTTAAGAAACACCAGAGTGAGCCTCTTTCCCCTAGGGTTTTGATTCTAGGGGCTTGCCTTTGCAGCACCATAGAACCCTACCTTCTAATCTTTGAGTCATCTTCCTTTCAAGACCTTGTGTCCTTATATTTTGACTCCATATACCCTAAGGCACTGATTTTATCTCCAACGTTGAAGCTTTAGTGTACAAAACTACCTTTAAAACTTTAAATTTTGAAACCCTAACTAACATAGCTAACCTAATTAGGGCTGACATCATAGTTGAATATTTCATCTTGGTGCAACAAAATTATGATATAAGAAATTAAATGATGATTTGAAGCTTTTATTGAGTAAATCATTGATTGGACTTATTGTTGGCTTAATCATCTCTTTAGATATTGATGAATTGATGGTCTTTCATAAGCTAATTAACAAAACGTTGACTTCATTTTGTATCTATTGCATTGCTTATTAAATAATATCAGATAGTCAATGAAGTACTAACCCTTTGAGTTATAGCCTGCAAATATATATATTGTATTGTTGTTGTCTTGTTCCAGTCAAGTGTTTTCAATAGGGCATACACTTCATTTATTGGTTGATTAGCCGGACTATCTGACCTAGGTGGTAACCTGTGAGGGGGGAACTCTAAAACTTGATCTTGTATCTTCTGCCTCTTCAAACCCCAGGTTACCAGGAACGTCTCCCCTGGGTCAACCTCCCTAAATAGAAAGAAACTCCCTATCGAGGTGACATTGGGTGGGGAAGGTTCATGTTACGCCAATTTGATCTTTATCCCTTAGCCTATAACCTAAACTCCAAATTGTGCAATAACACTGCTCATACTCGAAAATGGCATCAGTAACAAAGGTGGGGTGGTATTGCCACCCTGCAAATATATATACGTATACAACTGAAATGAAACAATCAATATGCAAGTGAGGAAGCAAACTAACATGAAATGCAAATGGTATAATACACAAAGAATGCCTACCTACCTATACTTACCTGTGGAGTCAGGTCCCACCACCTTGGTGGGGTTTGAGGAGGTGCCCATTGATAGGCAATGGGCGCCTTCTTTCTTCCAAAGTGGACAAGTAGTATGAGTTGTTTATTGATTCCATTCCCACTTTGAAAGGTCTGAGCCATGATTGTACGCTTCCTTTTACATTGGTTGGCTCTCCTTTTTGAGTGTCCCGCATCCATACCATATCTCCCTCCTTATACTTTATGACTTTGTATTTGGTTGTTTTTTGAATAACCCTGGTGTATTGTACTGAGGGAGGTGGGTGGGCTTCTGCTATAAAGACTTCTTGTTGGGATGGGTGGATTTGTACATCATCTTCATCCCTTTTCTTTAATATCTTCACTGTCCCAACTTCTTTGTTCTTGAATTCATATAGGAGTTGCTGGTATTCTTCTTTCTTGGGCCATTCGATCTAATCAAAGTCTTCTTCCATTGCAAAGGGCATGTCTTCTAGAGAGTATTCTTGAAGAGTTTGTATCACATCATTCTGCGCTTTTTCATTACTTATGGGATGAACAATATCCTGCACACGATTCCCAGTCATTGGTACATTGAGTAGGCATCCCATCGTCCCATCTTTCAAAGGTAACCATAAGAAGGTGAGGTCCATTTCCAGGGAACCGCCTATCAT
Source organism: Picea engelmannii (assembly GCA_009831015.1). Taxonomy (NCBI): domain Eukaryota; kingdom Viridiplantae; phylum Streptophyta; class Pinopsida; order Pinales; family Pinaceae; genus Picea; species Picea engelmannii. Next base: position 560,673 of record ML782743.1, on the reverse strand, counting down.
TGCACCAAACTTCCTAGATAACAACATCCCCCATACATCTGGGACATCAACCACTATAATATCTATGTGGACTGCCTTCTCGGGGTATTCTTTTAAGTGTACTTCAACATTTTCAACAAACCCATGTGTGAGTATTGCTTTAGATTCAAAACCACACACATTCCTGTAAGGCCTAGTGACCTTCAAACCCATTTGTTGCATGACTTTAAGAGACATCATGTTAGCACCAGCACATGTATCTAGTATGCAATTGTTAAGATATTTGTTGTTCATTGTTAAAGTCATGAAGAAAGGGGGGTTTTCACCATACTGGACCCTAAAATGGTCAGCTTGCAACATAATAGGGGGGTCCATAGGTTCAGCTCATCCCGAATAGAAAGTATCAAAGCGTTCTTTAATAGATGGGATCTTGATTGCTTCTCTTAGGGGAATATTCACATGCATCTTTGATAAAGCCCCTTCAAAGTCAAAGTTAAGGTCAATCTTACTAGTCTTGGACGTCTTAGGAAGAAGCACCTCAAGAGGTGGGGGTTTTGGCTGATCAGCGGTAGGTTGTTTCAGATTCTTTCTTCTATATACTTGGACTTCCTGCTTCTTTAGATTTTCTCGTGATTCCTGGTCCAAGTTGTTTATCACCGCCATCCTTGCCGCTCATGCTTCTTCCCTCACGGCTTGTTGATGTTCTGTATCTGTGATATTTATCTAAGGAAAGTTCATGAAGCAGTCCATGTTATTGACTTGTTGTTGGCCGACGTTATAAGGACATTCATGCTCCCAATGTGCTTCATTGCATTCCAGGCACCAAGGGTTTTCATCAACAACGTTTGTAGGGGCCAAGGTATTTGGAACTTCGTTTTCATTCTTTGGCTTGTGAAATTGGTTCCCTTTTTGTAATTTCCCTTTGAACTGAGGCCTTGGTGCTTGGATTTGGGACTTCTCAAGTCTGACAATCCAGCTCATCATTTCTTCTTGATTCTTTATGATGCCATCCAGGGAGGTTTGTAACTTATTGATATTGGTGCAGAGATCTGAAGTAGGCTCATCATTGTGTACTATTTTCTGCTTAGTGTCTATTCTCCCCCTAGGGTTAGAAAAGGGCTCAATCTTGGATGAAAGGAGGTTCCCTTCTATCTTAGTGGTGCGCTCTTGGGCTTCTTGAATGGACTGGGGATTTTTGTCTCTAAGAAGATACCCTAATTGGCCACTGAAAGATCTAGTATAAATGTGAGCAAGGTAGTCATCTTTCGGGTGATGGCTTGCGGGAATCCTTTGTAGCAATGTCTCGAATCTGGTGTGAATTCCTGAATGGATTCATTCTCATATTTAGCAAAGCTATTTAGTTGTGTGAGAAGCATGTTAGGGTCTTCTTTGATACTCCATCTTTTGAGGAAGGCTTCTTCAAGTCTATCCATGGTTTTGATACTTCCGTCAGGAAGACTCAGGTACCAGCGCCTCGAGGCATCATAAAGGGTAGTAGAAAACAACTTCATAACCAAATCCTCAGCATCGTCACTAATGGGGTGAAGTTGGAAGAAATCCCAAAAGCTTCTCATATGTTCTTCGGCACTAATTGCATTAGTACTGATAAATTTAGGCAACCACTTTTCATACTTGGGTGGCATCTGCCTAGGGTAGCCAGGTATAGCTGTCATGTCTAGTGGATTAAAAAGATTGGATGACCATTGTCTTTGGTTGATAGTTGGGTTCATAGTGCCGGTCTGAGAGCTAGACATGATTGTTAGAGGAAGTCTTTTCCCAAAAAGTGATTTGACAACGGGAGAATTCAAGGGAGGCTTCCTTCTAAAGGACAAAGGAGGATTATTGTATCTCCTTTTAGTTTGTGGAGTCGCCATATAGTTTTCTTGAAACTACCAAAGAAACAGGGGAAAACACCCTAGTAGAGTCGCCAGCTAAGCTTGTAAGAAAATGTCTTTGAGGCAAGGCTTACCGAAAAGGTTTGTTGTTGAGGAAGATTGACTCAGTGTTCCCCAGCAACAATGCCAAAATGTTATCGCACAATTTGTAGGTAGGTCAAAAATATAGAGGATAGAGATCAAACTGGCGTAACAGGAACCTACCCCACCCAATTTCACCTCAATGGGGAGGTTATTTCTATTTAGGGAGGTTAACCCAGGGGAGACATCCCCGGTAATCATGGGTTTTGAAGAGGCTGAAGTATAAAGGACAAGGCAAAAGTTCCTCCTCACAGATTACCACCAAGGTCAGAAATGTTAATGTTTATGCCATTATTATAGTTCTTTGCATTTCAATAGATAAGAGCATCATAAGAACAAGATCACTGAGAAATACACATTCACAAGAGACACAACATTTATCCTGGGAAACCCTCTAGGGGAAGAAAACCCAGCAAAAACTTCCTTATCATAAATAGCTTATACAATGTTCAAGAGATAACTCAAACCAATACAGATAATCCTCCCCAAGAGATGCGCCACTCTTCTTCTCCTCTCTCTAACTGGTAATTGCAGCTTGCCTCATAAGATAATGAGCAAGTGATTTGTGTGTTAGAAGTGAGGCGCTAACCTCCTATATATACAAGACTGGCACGTGTGAGAGGGTTTCACTGGCAGGGTCGACCTCTCACTCTGGGTGGGTAAACCCACCTTTAATTAATTCTGGGTCTTCAATAATAACTGTTGGGGCCGACTTCTTATTCTGCCCTTTATAATTATCCGATGACCAATCCACAAAAGGGGATTTGGTCCTTATACAATTACCGACATGATTAATCGACAATGGGGATTAATCCTAATAATAAAATAACAATAATAATAAGAATGCTCTTCGCAGTTACATTATTTCAACAAGAAAGTTCGGCTAATCAACCAATAAATGAAGTGTATGCCCAAGTGAAAACACCTGCCCGGAACAAGACAACAACAATATAATAGATATGCAGGCTATATCTCAGTGGGTTAGTACTTCATATGACTATCTAACATCAATGTATAAGCAATTGAAACAATAGATACTAATGAGATCAACGTTTTATCAGTATAGCAGTGTAGAAGTATCAATTCATCAATAACTATCGAGATGATGGAATTAACAATGTATCTAATCAATCTTTACTCAATAAATGCTTTCAATCATCATCCAATTGCTTATCATCAAAATTTGTTGCGTCAAGATGGAATAATCAACTGTGACATCAGCCTAGTTAGGGTTTCAAAATTTAAAGTTTTGAGAGTTGATTTGAGCACTATCACTTCAACGTTGTGTGTCTAAGATCAATGCCTAAGGGTAGATGGAGTCATTCAAGGAGAGGGCACAAAGTTGAAGGGGTGAAGGCTAAAGACAGAAGGGAAGGGTTCTAGAGTGTTGCAATGGCAGGGCCCTAGAATCAAAACCCTAGGGGAAAGAGGCTCACTCTGGTGTTGCTTAAGTAAGGCCTCGTGCTCTTTCCTCCTTCTTTAGGTCAATCTTGGAAAAACGGCTAGCATATGAGAAGAGTTAAAACAAGAGGATTAGGTGAGGGAGAGTGTTGCAATGGCAATGCTCTATCACTAAATCCCTAGAAGATGGATGGCCTTAGGTGTAGATAACCTAGGCCTAGGACGTCACCTCCTTCTTAACCTTTAAAAATCAAATCTAGCTTAAGGGAAGAGGTGAGAAGAGTGTAGCAAAGGCTAGGCTCTTTCTTCCTTCTTCAATGGCTGAAAATTTCTCTCTAAGGGGACATGAGACAAGGACCTACTTGTGTGTTTGTCAACTAGGGTTTTAAATCAACAAATTTATAAGTAAATGCAAGAATACAAAGCTACAACCATTCAATTAAGAAGTTTTGCAGAAAATAAACTTACATATCATGAAGAAAAGCATGTGAAAACCCTAGTTGTAAACCTTCCTTCAAGAGAAATGCCAAAAATGCCAAGATAATCCTTCCATCAACAAATGCGCCTCACTTAAAAAGACCAAATACCCAAGTAGGGCGCAAAAATCAGACCTCACAAGAGAGTGAGTTGTGTGTTATGTTCAAATGAGGGAAAAACATCCTCAATATATAGTGTACAATGACCTATAATTAAAATTAGGTCATTAAAAATAGCCGACAAGGCTACAAACCAAAATCACACTGTTTTTACACTAAATGCTAAGCAAAAGACCTAAATGCGCAAAAGGTAAGATGTCAAGCCCCTTTGAGGGAGACGTTAAGCCCTTTTAGGGCTAGTCCAGCATTCAGAAGTCAAACGTTAGCCCTTTCCGGGCTCCTCCAAGCTGCCACACGTGTCAGCCGTCCTATCAAACTGCCACACGCTCAAGGTGACGTCAAGGCCTCCTGGTCACCAAAAGGAAAACATTCCATTTGAAGTGGGTCAACCCCCCTATGCTGGGCTCAACGAAAGTATCATGGGTGGAACGTCCTTCTTCTTCTCATGTGCAAAGGCTCGACCAATCATTGTCCTGTCTCTACCCTTGATGGGGTCCCAACAACCATCTGATGGGCTCTTCAGCCCCATGGTGGTCTGAACTAATCATCTCCCCATGTGTACCGGTCCAACTGGTACCTGTCCGTCGGGCATGGTCTTGCACATCAAAAGCTTCGCCCTCCATGGGCCCATTAGTCACAGGGATCATAGCAATGTCAATCATTTTTCATCATTAATGTTATCAAATACATGCATAAAACCCCTGATATATCAACCAATAACTCAAATACATTATAATGACCTACAATACAATTGAAGAAAAAGACAAAATACTCTATTAGGCCAACATCCATAAGAAAAGGAGAGTCTCTAGAGGGTTCCATCCAAGCCATGTAAAACGAGGTGATGTGGTCAAGGGATGTCTAGGATTAGGGTAGAGTGAGAGCTAGAGCTGCATGGTTTTACCCGTGAGTGCCTTTGTAGAAGGCGAGTTGTACCTGTCATGGATGCAAGTTTTTTCCAAGCCCTTTTTCCCTTTTTTATCTTTATTTTGTTCTTTTCATTCTTTTTATCCAAGGACTAATCGGAGGAAACTGCCTTAGCGCAGAGACCAGAGCTGATAGTATTACCCACAAGTACCCTCACAGAAATGATAACTCTGGCTCGTGATGAGAGCCCCTTTCCCTTGGCCATGCAACCGAAGGTCACTAGCCTGGCGTGGTAACCAGATGATGGCAATGTCATACTACTAAGTACCCATGAACATAATAGGTTGGCTCGTGATAAGACCCCCTATCCTCGTAATTAGGTCTTATTTTGTTTATTTTTGTTGGGTCCCTCTTGTTTCTTGCTGAGAGGCCTTTTATTGCCTTCTCGGAGATCCCTGGGCGAAGCATCTCTAGATTTTATTCTTATTTTATTTTATCTTTTACCAGCTGCTTTTACCTTCTAGGCCTTTATCCCCTTCTTCCCACGAGATAAAGTGCAACCCTACAAACATATCATCCTAATTCCCAGACTAGGGGAATGGGGCAGATGAGTGGGAGATAAGATGAAAAGGTGAAAATATGATGGGAGCGGACGATGGCTCTTCAGAAATCCCCCCAGTGGCAAACCAAAACCTATGGGTACAGGCTTGCTAGGGCACCCTGTCAATCCCCTCAACCATGGTCAAGTGGGTCAATATAAGATCCAAGCAGTTGTCAGAAATAAAAGGAGTAAGATGCATATATCTAAAGGTTATAATAATAAAAAATGATACATACCATGATACCTAGACCAATTATCTCATGAAGCAAGAGCCTTCTCCGATACAAGACTAGGCCGATGGTGATGGATGTTGTTGTTGTTGACAAGACAAGTCTGATGAAAGAGAAAAAAGATGGGCCCTCCAGGGCCATGCTCAGGTCAATCTTGTTGTCGGTACTCCATGTCTAGGACCTATGGGCCTCGAGACATGATCTCCTAGTTATTCCATAAACTCGGGGATAACAAGAAGCAAAATACAAGAAATCACAAGAAATAACACACCACCACACCAACAATCTCCTTAAAGGAGGAGACAAACTGGGTACTATGAGGCCCGCTTTTATTATATGCTATTACAACTGAGAAACAAGTTATCTTTTTCTCTTTTTAGGACTTTTGGATCCTTAGGATATGGATCAAAATTGAAGAAAATGATTACAAAGGGTTCTTTGAAGGTCTTGATCTTCAAGGGTTCCAACTTAGGTTAGGTTTCCTTCTCTTTAGCTTCGATTTTGCCAAAGGTTCCCCTTGTTTTATGATGGGCCTACTAAAAACCAGCAAAGTGAAAGATTAGAAAATGCTGGCAAACTCTTTAAGCAACTAACATGAAAGGAAAATACTTAGCAAAAAAATTCTGAAAAATGCAAATTTTTAAGGACTTTTTGAAGCTTTAAATGAAACTAAGCTAGGCTCTTTTAGAGTTTTCTATTTGTTGTTCTAAAACAGAAAGCTAAAACTCCTAAATAGCTAGATCTACAAATGCAAACTTAGAGCAACTTTCTACCTTAAAATTTTTTGAATCAATTTAAGAAAAATTGCCACAAAACTACTTAGATCTATCCTTTGAATAAGAAAGAATTTAAACTGGATCTAAGACTCATGCATTCAACATTAGATAATAAGATTTGAGCTTTTGAGATCAATCTTTAGATGACATGCAAGAAAGTAACCAAATATTTTTAGACTTTTTAGAAATTAAGGAGATAGGAGGAGAAAGTAAGCTTCTGCTTGGAATGTCTTTGGGCTATGGGGTCCTTCTTTGGTGAAATGTGGAGGGCTCTCCTTCAAATGTCTTGAAAGAAAAGAAGCATCAACCCAGATCCTCCTAAACTCCAAGTAGAGCATCAATCACTTCAAATCCTTGCAAAATAGAGGGTTAGAAAAAAGGAGGTGCAACCTACAAGAGAGACTTCAATACAAAGTTAGTTAAACAAAATGAAAGATGCATTGAAAATCTCGCTAATAGATAAGCAAAATGATTACTAATCAAGAAAGTTTAGCATTCCTTTCCAAGTAAGCAATAGTATTTATACAAGGCCAATTTAAACAACCATATAACAACAAAAACAATGAAACAACATCACCTCATGATTACAAGCATCCACACACTTAGCCAATCCACCAATTTGACCTCCAAAGTCTTGCTTTTTATTCCAATATGAGAAAGAGTATTACAAATAGCAATATTACAACAAGCGATTCTTCCCAAGCTCCAAATTAACTCACAAGAGGGCGAATGCCTTTGCTTTATACACTTTTGGGTGAAGATCCCAAGAGGGGTGCACATGCCAAGTGTGAGGGGCGAGTTGTTTGGATTTGAGCAAGTGTAAGAGGAGGAGGGGAGAGTTGTAGCCTTCTCCTCACGCCAAATGTTTACCAAACTTCCACCTTGCATCTACTTGGTTGAGTCAAGGATTTGGGAGGGGATCTCCCTTGGAGAATGCGCCACCTCAAGGGAGAGGTGTGCACCTCCTTTTGAGCACATGTCATAAATCTTCTACACATGCCATATACCATGCATTTGATCCATTGACATCATCCTAGGGGTGTCACCTTGCCTCTTGAGATTTTATTTTGCTTCCAACATGTCTCCACATGTTTCCTTTAATTTTGTCCTCGCTGATTTTTTATGATTTTATTTGACATTTTTTGGGTTTTGTGAGCAAAATTGACTTTTAAGTGATTAAAATCATTATTTTTGCTCAACTAAGTGGGTACTTAAGTAATATGGGTGCTCTAGGTCCAAAAATGAGCATCCCCATGGCTTATTAAGTCCCCTAGTACCACTTTTTTAATACATCTTTATTTGTAATTAAAAATTGTTGAATTCTGACAATTTTTTAATTAACTGAAAAAATTAAAAAAAATCCTAAGGGGTACTTAGTACATTTCCATAAGACTCTAGGAGAATGTTTAGCATGGTAATATACAGTAGACACTAGGCTTAGATCCATGCTCAAGCCTAACCATGGGCATATACACCAGCTTTGGAGGAATTGAGTGAAAAAACTCATAAATTATAAATTGCCTAAAAACGGAAAAATATAATTAGTAAGTAAAAAAATCACTCCAGAGTATAACTCACGCTTAGGACTTAAGGTGGCTAAGACCTTTTACAAGTTCATCATGCAACATCTCTTATTGCAGTTTTTTATGGAAATGTAAAAGAAAAAGGGTGGTCTTTACGACCGATTGAACTTTTGAACTCTGAATTTTGAACAACCAATGTTCAAACTTTGGCAGCTCACTGGAAGTCCATTCTAGTGCAACTTTGATGGATAACATGTCCCAACATAGGCCAAATGACAAATGGCCTAAGAACCCCCCCCACAAGATCAAAGACCACCAAATCCATTTGAATCCACTAATTGGGTTGATCACCAGGCTGTTCATTATTGCAAACTTTGTGAGCAATTCCATGATGAATCAACTTGCCAAGTATTCCTTCACCTTTATGATAAGACGAGACCTTATGGATCTTCGAATGAACAAGTTAATATGTTTGGTCATAAGTATAATGATGGCATGTATGATTGGATGGATTCGGATGAAGATAATGAGGGGGCGAGAAATGTAAATTGCATGAGTGCTGTTGTGGTGGATAAGGTGACATAAATGTTTGGTCCTAAGCCTACTCCACAACAAGTAGCTGAAATGGCTAAATTTAGAGGAATTACCTACCAAAGGAATGGAAATAAAAATCAAAGTAACAACTAAGCAAACTTTCCCAAGGTAGCTCAAAACCCCCCTAAGTCAGATGTGTATGCAAGCTAAGATTTAAATATTGACTTAGGAGGATGGTTAAGTAATGAAAAAATGTTGTTGCCAGTGTCAGAATTAATGAAAATTCCTTCTCAGAGGGAGAAGCTGCTCAAAGCCATAGATTGTATTTCTCAGAAAAGTGTTGACATGCCACCAACAAGAACTTATCAGGATGCACCGATTATTCTACAAAATATGGATAGGGGGAATGAAAAGAATAGACCCTTTTTCCTACCCTTGCTCGTGAACTATTTTATTCTTCATAATTGTATGTTAGATTCAGGAGCTACTTCAAATGTTATGACTAAAAAAGTGATGGAACAGTTGAACTTAAGAATATCTAGGCCTTATCATAATATTTGTGCTATGGATAGCAGAACCATAGCGATGCATGGTTTGATTAAGGGATTACAAGTACACTTAGCTGTGTTCCCAGATATCATGATTGGGATGGACATTGTTGTAATTGATGCGCTGGATACTTGGGGTATGTTGCTAAATAGAAATACTGCTGCAGATTTTGGTGGTAATTTACAGATGGATTTAACTTATGCCACCATTCCAACTCCAAATGGTTTATAGTTTAGATTGAATAGAGAGTTGGAAAGAAAATATCATGTGGAAGATCCTAGGAAAAAGAAAAATGAGATTGTTTTTCGGGAAGTGGAAATGGGGTGTTATGAGATAGAGTCTACTCCTATAAAGCTGAAATTAAATGATAAACCCCCAAGCATTTGCAATGTTTGGGACCCCATGGATTCTTTTGATGGGCTTTTTCTTGAGGAAGATTTGGATGAGACAAATAATGGTTTGCTTTATTCAGAGTTAAAGTCAGAGTTGGATTTGTCAGTTAAAAATGTGTCACCATCTCAGCCTGCATCAGAGGAATCAGTTAGAGGTTAGAACAAGTCAGATGGAATTCTTGGGCCACACCCTCCTTATTTTGCAGAAATTGGGAAAATTAAAGATAGATTCAATGACAAAAATATGATGGAGTTTACTAGGGATGATAAGGTTAATATTGATAAAGTAAAGTATGCCATCCCTAATGAAAGATATGCCAAGCCTTTTAAAGAAAAACTAATTTCACAGACTTTGCACTTGGCACCTATGGAAAACCATCATAATTTTTTTAAGGGGAACTACCCCAAGTGGCCTAAGGTTAGAAACTGGGATTCACATGAAAGAATAAACAACCAGCATAAAGTGTATTAGTCTTCTAGCAACTCTTCTCAGCCAATGGGATGACATAAAGTCAGACATGCTAGCGAGTGGACCCCACCTTGAAGTGTTCTTCATGCAACAACTTGGTGTCCATTTGGACACCCTTTGTAATGTATCGCTAACCTTTCTTCCTATATGTCAATTTTGTATTATTTCATTCATTATGTTGATGTGTACTTAGAATTATTTCTGTATCATAGATTCATTTTGTAGTTATAAATGTTGTACTTTAGTTATTTCATAATTTAAATATTGTTTATAGCATTTTATTTATTCGTTTGACATATATGTATGCTTATGTTGGATATTGGTGAGCATCTTTTTGTAGATGTTTGATTCTCGTATGCTCTCCGTCCCGATTGCGAAGATCGAACACACGTCCCCATGTGGAGCCAGATGTTGACCGCTTCTTCAACTAGGAGGTCAACTCCATGTACCATGAAGATATGCATCGACAGATGCAAACATGTCGAAGACTTTTTGGTTCTACAGGGCATTTTTTTTGCTCCAGCACACAGTTTTGTAAGCGGGATTACCGCACCCCTGCGTGGGTTTATAATGTAATAGGTCTACATGGATCATGTTAGGTCAGTTGCCTTAGGGTTTTTTCATTAGGAGAGTTCCTTTCGCTGAGTGTTTTTTTATCTGCAGGAGGTTAATGTGGCCTAACCAACCGGGTTAATCTCCCTTGAGTTTTTCACTCCCACCCAATAAATCCTCCAAAGTGGTGAAAGGCGTTCTAATGAAATCATTCATAAGTAGCTAGTGTTTAGGAATGTTGTAAATGACCATGTAAGACAACACGCGAAATTTCGTGGAATTCTGTCCAGTTTAGTTAGGTTTTTTTTAAGTTTCGGAATTAATTAATTAATTAATTCTGGGTATTTAATGTAAAACTTAGGTCCCAGGATTTTTGATAGGGGTATTTGTACTCAAAAGAAAGCTAATGAGACCCCCTACACCCATGGACCAAGTTTCAACTTAGTCGGACAAGTTTTGTTAGGTTGTTTGTACACTTCAGAGTTTTTTGGAAAAAAACGACGATTTTAATTGCGAAACCCAGGACATGGGCAAATGTCAATTTTGTAATAATGAGTCAAATTAGGTGAAGTAAGTGGCAAATAATGATGAGAGGGACCCCACCATACCTTTCCTGCCCATTCCTACCCTTTTAAACCCCCAATTAATTATTACTTAACTTTTAATTTAATAACCCATATGAGGAATACGTCCTCCTCTCCCACGTAAATGTTAGGAAACTCTGATATTTTAAAACGTGGGTCCCTTACCTCTTAAGTTACGCCTCTCCTCCTTATACCTCATCCAAGAGTGTGTTTGACACACTCCTTCCACACTTACCTCACGTACCTCCTACTCATGCGTACACCTCACGTAACTTTGGGAAACTCCACGCTTTGATTTGGAAACTCTTTCAAATTAAGTATGGGTCCCGCCTTGCTCATGTACTCTCTTCCTCCATCAATTGCATGCCTTTGTGGAGTGTGCTAACACACTCCCCCATGCATTTCCCATAACCCTCACGCCATTTCCTCTTCAAGCTCACGTATCCCTCTTGGAAAAAATAAGAAAGCTCACGTGGGAAGAAGAAACTTACGTTTTTCTTCTTAAATGAGATGGAAACATCATCTAATTTTTGGAAGTTTCCTTTCAAAGGAAGCGTGGGTGTCCTCCTTGACCAATACTCCTCCTTCATGAGGCCAACTTAACCTTCTAACTCACTTTCTTGCCATTTCCCCTTACCCTAAAAGCCTATCATCTCATTGGTTTCTTTCCTCAATGAGTTATTTTCACCTTTGGATCTTTGACAAGCGTTGAAGATCCAAGAGGGGTCTCTTGGTCTCCTAAGGCTATATAAGGAACTCCTCACTCCCTCTTTTCTCACCATTTATTATTGCACTGTTATGCTACTATTTATTCATGATGTTATTCTCTTCCTCTCTCATTATTATTGTCATGTTTCTTCATTGGTGTGGCTCTTGAAGAACTTGTAGCAATTAGTCGCTACAACCTCTTCCATTTGGATAATAGAAGGAAATTCTTTGGAGGATTCAAGGATCTCAAGATTTGCCTGGGCTCTTTACATGCATATGAGGTGAAATCATTTGGTTTTAAATATTTGTGCAATTATAGGTAGATTGTTGGGTAAATTAGTTTACTTAACTAAGTTTAGTGATTGTATAATTGCTAGCTTATTTGATCTGCATGTACTAATGATTGAAATAAATTTTGATTATTAACATATGCCATCATTATCTATTTTCGTCTCACATTTTGTTTAGGCTTTGCAGGACACTTCAAGGAGAGGATATTAGAACATCCTAGCATGGATTTGCCCTTACTTCTCACTTACACTCCAAATTATTTCTGATATTATTCACCTTCTCTCATTCTTGATTTTAGTAGCTAATGTGTTTAGATAGGTCACCTAAAATCATATAATTTTCTGGTTTACATATGTAAGAAATTTTTGCCTAAAAACAAAAATTTCATTAACTTTTTGAGTGTGTTGCAGCTCAAATCAACAAGCAAGAGCTTGCTGATTTTTGCAGGTTCTTACCAGGACAAGAGGGTACGTTGTCCAAATCCCATGCACAACACATCCTCCAAAAACTCCTCTCACTGTGGTAACGTTTTCTTCTTCCCGTTCTACTCTAAAATGCTGTAAACGCAAGCCTAAACGAGTTGTATCTGTTGTTGTCCTAATACACACTTGCAAACGTGAGCAAAGTCCAGCTCACTTAGTGTGTCCTTGGAGGCACAATGCCTAGGTTCACAGTCCACACTGTCACCTTGACTGGAACCTCTTCCTTCTAGGCTTACTCCTAGGG
>ML782743.1:456427-512154 GCA_009831015.1 Picea engelmannii | reverse complement strand
AATCAATAATGTGAATGTGAAAGCAAACTAACATGCAATGCAAATGGTATAATACATGAATGCAAAAATGCCTACTTATTTGCACGTACCTGTGAAGTCAGGTTCCCCCACCTTGGTGGGGTTTGAGGAGGTGCCCACTTATAGGTAATGGGCACTTTCTTCCTTCCAAAGTGGACAAATAGTAGGAGTCATCAATTGATTCTCATCCAACTTTGAAAGGTCCGATCCATGATTGAGTGATTCCTTTGATGTTGATTGGCTCTCCTTTTTGGGTGTCCCACATCCATACTACGTCTCCTTCCTTGTACTTCTTGATCTTGTATTTGGTTGTCCCTTAGACGACCCTGGTGTATTGTGAAAAGGGAGGAGGGTGGGCTTCTACTATAAATACTTCTTGTTGGGATGGACGAATATGTACATCATCTTCTGCTTTCTTCAATATCTTCACAGTCTCGGTCTCCTTGCTTTTGAATTTGTCTAAGAGTTGTTGGTATTCCTCTTTCTTGGGCCATTTAATCTGATCAAAGTCTTCTTCTGTTGTGAAAGGCATATCTTCTGGAGAATATTTATGAAGAGTTTGTATGATCTCACCATGTTCCTTGTCATCTTTGACAGGTTGAGTGGTTTCTTGCACATGGTTTGCGGTTACTGGCACATTTAGGAGACGGCCTATTGTTCCATTCTTTAAAGGTAGTTCCAAAAAGGTGAGGTCCATATCGAGGGTGCCACCCAACATCGAAGCAAACTTCCTAGACAACAACATTCCCCATACATATGGGACGTCAACTATCACAATGTCAATGTGGATCACTTTCTCAGGGTACTCCTTGAGGCACACTTCCACATTTTCAACTACCCCATGCATGGGTATGGCTTTAGATTCGAAGCCACACACATTTTTGTACAGTCGTGTGACTTTCAACCCTAATTGTTGCATGATTCTAAGGGACATCATACTAGCACCTACCCCTATATCCAACATGCAGTTGTTGAGGCTCTTGTTGTTCATTATTAAAGTCATGAAGAAGGGAGGATTTTCACCATATTGGATCCTAAAGTGATCGGCTTGCCACATGATAGGAGGGTCCATGGGTCCATCTAATTCTTGAAAGAAATTGTGAAAACATTTTTTGGTAGATGGGACCTTAATGACTTCCTATAAGGGGATAGTTACATGCATCTTGGATAGTGCCTCCTCAAATTCAAAGTTCAAGTTAGCCCCTTCATTCTTGGATGTCTTGGGGAGAAGTACGTCCAATGGGGGTTTTGTTTGGTCAACGACAGGTTGGTTCATCTTCTTTCTTCTATACACCTAGAATTCTTGTTTCTTTAGCTTTTCTCTTGATTCGTGGTCTGGGTTGTTTATTACCGCCATTCTGGCCGACCTGGCTGCTTCTTTCATGGCCTCCTGATGTTCTTCAATGGTGATATTTATTTGAGGTCCTTCCATGACATGGCCTATATTGTTCACTTGTTGATGGCCATTATTACTGTAAGGACATTCATGCTCCCAATGTGCTTCACTGCATTCTAGGCACCAAGGGTTTTTACCACAACGTTTGTAGGGGCTAAGGTGTTTGAAACTTCTTGCTCATTCTTGGGTTTATAAAATTGGTTCCCCTTTTGAAATTGTCCTTTGAACGGGACCCTGGGTGCTTGGCTCTGGGATCTTTCAAAGTTGACGATCCTACTCATCATTTGCTCTTGATTATTTATGATACCATCCATGGAAGCTTGTAACTTTTCCATACTGGTGCAAAGGTCTGAAGTAGGCTCGACATTGTGGACTAACTTTGATTTGGTGTCCATTTTCCCCCTTGGATTTGCAAAAGGCTCAATTTTAGATGAAAGGAGGTTGCCCTCAATTCTAGTAGCGAGCGCTTGGGATTCTTGGATTGATTGGGGGGTTTTGTCCCTGAGAAGATACCCTAATTGGCCATTAAAAGACTTGGTGTATATATGGACAAGGTAATCACCATTCGGATGATGGCTCACAGGGATCTTTTGTAGCAAAGTCTCAAACCTAGTGTGGAACTCCCGAATAGATTCGTTTTCATGTTTCCAAAGGGTATTCAATTGGGTAAGAAGCATGTTAGGGTCATCTTTGATACTCCACCTCTTGAGAAAAGCTTCTTCTAGCTTGTCCATGGCTTTAATGCCACCATCGGGAAGGCTCAGGTACCAACACCTTGAGGCATCATGGAGGGTAGTGGAGAACAACTTCATGACTAAGTCTTCAGCATCATCACTAACAGGATCAATCTGAAAAAATGCCCAAAAGTTTCTCATGTGCTCTTCGACACTGATTGCATCAGTACCGGTAAACTTAGGCAACTACTTCTCATATTTAGGTGGCATTTGCCTAGGATAGCCTGGTATGGCTGACATGTCTAGTGGTCTGAAAAGAGTAGATGACCATTGTCTTTGATTGTTGGTTGGGTTCGTAGTATTGGTATGAGAGCTAGACATGGTTTTCAAAGGAAGACTCTTTCCAAAAAGTGATTTTACAACAGGAGAGTTCTTAGGAGGCTTCCTTCTGAAAGATAAAGGAGGATTATTGCACCTCTTTGTGGTTTATGGAGTCGCCAGATAGTTCACTTGAAACTATCAAAGAAAAAGGGAAAACACCCTAGTGGAGTCACCGGGTAAGCTTGTAAGATGAAAACTCTAGGGGCAAGGCTTACCGAAAAAATGTCATTTTGAGGAGAATTGACTCAGTGTTCCTCGACAACGACGCCAAAATGTTATCGCACAGTTTGTAGCAAGGAATAAAGGCTTGAGGTTTGAAGGTCAAACTGGCGTAACATGAACCAATTCCACCCAATGTCACCACAATGGGATGGTTATTTCTATTCAGGGTGGTAAGGCCCAGGGTGGTAAGGCCCAGGGGAGACGTCCCCGGTGACCTAGGGTTTTGAGAAGGCAAAGGATTACAGGATAAAGTAGTTATTCCCCCCTCACAAGTCACCACCGATTAGATAGTCCAGCCAAAGGCCAATAATAAAGTAAAACCCCCAAAGAGATACACCTGCTTGGGACAAAGCAACAATAAACTGATATATGCAAGCTAGCTCAATGGGTTAGTACTTCATATAAATTAATGACTATCTAATACATTTATAAGCAATTGATAATAAATATTGACGAAGTCAATGTTTATAAATAGCAATGAAATTATGTCACTTCTTCAATAAATGATGAAACAATACGACATTCAATGCAATAAATCAACACTTCATTCAATTAATGCCTTTAATCACCATTCAATTGCCTATAATGAAAACGTTTGGTTGCACAAAGGTGTAAATAGCAAGAGATGACGGAAACACTTAGTTAGTAGGGTTAGTTTATAAGCTAGGGTTAGTGTAGCTAGGGTTTCATTCAATGTATTGAGAGTAGTTTTGATCAGGTTCACTTCAACTCAAGAGGTGTCTTTAGATCAGTGCCTTAGGGTTAATGGAGTCAAGTACTGGAAGACGCAAGAGCTAAAGGAGGCAAGGGTAAAACGACTAAGGACTAGAGGGAGAAGCTTTGAGGTGTTGCTAAGGCAAGGCCTCAAAGTCAAAACCCTAGGGGAGAGAGGCTCACCTTGGTGTAGGAGAACTAGCCCTCGGTGCTCTCTCCTCCTTCCTTAACTCAATGGAAAAACGGCTTGCTGAAAGATAGCAATTACTAAGACAAGAGGGTTTGATGAAGTAAAGTGTTGTTGCAGCAACGCTCTACTAGCAAACCCTAGAAAAATCGGCCCCAAAGTGTAGAAACCCTAGACTTCAAGCCGTCTCCTTCTTCTCAGCTTGTAAAGGGTACGGCTAGCAAAGGTGAAGAAAGAAAAGAGTGTAGCTACGACTAGGCTCTCTCCTTCTTCAATCAATGGCTGAAAATTTCTCTCAATGGGGACACGAGACAAGGACCTACTTGTGTGCTTGTCACCTAGGATTTTATTCAGCAAAATTATAACATATGCAAGAAATAAAACTACAACCATTCATTCAAGAAGTTTTGCAGAAAAATACTTACAATTCTCCAAGAAGAAGCAATGCAAACCCTAGTTGTAACACCTTCCATTAAGAGAAATGCCAAATTATGCCAAAAATATCCTCCTTCAACAAGTGCACATCACTAAATCAACCAATAACCCAAGAGAGGGCGCAAATTTCAGACCTCACTAATGAGTGAGTGAGTTGTGATAAAAAAAAATGAAGGTAAAATCCTTCATTTATACAATACCATGACCTAATTTTACATTTTATGTCATGAAAAATGTCGACAAGGCCAAAATACTAAAATCATATTGTTTTAAATTAAATTGTCAAATTAAAACCCTAATCAAGTTGAAAATAGATAACAAGCCCCTCTACGTGAGACGTTAGCCCCTTCTAGGGCAAATGGAGCATCTTGGAGCAAAACATTAGCCCTCCTAGGGCTTCTCCAACCTACCACACGTGCCAATACTGTCCAGTTTGCCTCCCAAGATGTCCATAATCTTGGATGACGTCATGGTCATGATGGGTGATGTCCTAGGCCTTCCAAGGCCAACGTTCCACTAAAAGAGGGTCTGTCGGGGTGCCTCTGGTGGAACATCCTCTTCTTCTCCGGTGCAAACCCCCTGATTCATCTTTGTCCTGTCTTTGCCCCCTGATGGGGTCTCAACATCCATCTGATGGGCTCTTCAGCCCCATGGAGGTCCAAACTGATCATCTCCCCATGTCTACCGGTCCAAATGGTACCTGTCCGTCAGGCATGGTCCTACACATCAAAAGTTACGCCCTCCATGGGCTCATCAGTCATAGGGATCATAGCAATGTCAATCACATCTCATCATCAATATTATTAAACATGTGCATAAAATCCCTATGCATCAGTCAAAATCTCAAAGATATTACACAAGCCTGCAATACAAGTCTAAAGAAAAGGACAGAGCGTCCTATTGGGCTAGTGCCTATTTGAAAAGGAAAGTTTCCCGGAAGAGACCTCATCCAAGCCATGTAAGTGGGTGATGTGGTCAGGGGATGTCCAAGCATGTGGGTGCAATGAGGGCCAATGATGCAACAAACGTTACCTGTGGGTGCCTTTGTAGAAGGCGAGATGTACCTGTCCTGGATGCATTTTTCCAAGTCCATTCTTGCCTTTTATTCTTTATTCTTTTCATTCTTTTATTCTTTTTTGCTTTTTTGCTTTATTTTTGTTCAAAAGCTAAACAAGGGACACCACCCTGGCATGGTGACCAGTGGTGACAGCGTTACCCTCAAGTACTTTCACAAAAATGAGAAGGCTAGCTCATGATGAGACCCCCTCTCCCTTGGCCATGCAACCAAGAGTCACTTCCATGGCGTGGTAACCAACTGGTGGCAATGTCATAATGCTAGGTACCCATGGACCTAGTAGGTTGGCTCGTGATGAGACCTCCTATCCTCTGTTTAGGTCTTGTTTTATTATTTTTCTGGGTCCCTCTTGTTTCTTGTTGAGAAGCCTTTTATTTCTTTCTTGGGGATCCCTTGGAGAAACATCTCGAGGTTTTATTTTTAGGCTTTTGTCTTTTACCAGTTTGCTTTTACCTTCTGGGCCTTTAGCCCCTTCTGCCCATGAGATAAGGTGCACTCTTGAAAGATAGGTCAACCCCATGCCCGGACAAGTGGAATGGGATAAGTGAGCGGGAAACAAGATGAAAAAGTGGTGCTATGATGGGAGCGGATGATGACCTTTCATAAATCCCCCCAAGTGGAAAACTAAAACCTACAGCCACGAGCTTGCTAGGGCACCCTGTCAATCCCCCCAAACATGGTCAAGTGGGCAAGTGTAAGATCCAAGCAATCGTTAGAAATAAAAGGAATCAGATGCACATATTCAAGGGTTTTGATGATCAAAGTGACACATACCATGATTCCTGGGCTAATTACCTCATGGAGCAAGAACCATCTCTGACATAGGACTAAGCCGATGGTGATGGATTCTACTGTTGCTAACAAGATAAAGATGTTGGAAGAAAGAAAAGGTGGGTCCTCATGCTAAAGTCAATCCTGCTCTCGATACTCCATGTCTAGGACTTGTTGGCCTCGAGACATGATCTCCTAGTTATCCCTAAAAGTGGGGGATAACAAACCACTACCCTGGTTTGGTGACTAGATGAATAGTAGTGTCATACCACTACATTCCCATGGACCTAATAGGTCGGCTCATGATGAGACCTCCTATCCACCAACTAGGTCTTGAGTTTTATTTTATTTTACGAGTCCCCTTTTCTTTCTGAGAAGCCTTTTATTGCTTTCACGAGAATCCCTGGGCAAAGTATCTCAAGGTTTCATCTTGGATTTTAACTTTTTCCAGCTACTTTTATCCTCTGGGCCTTTTTATCGCACAGTTTGTAGTAAGGATAAAAGGCTAGAGATGAAGAGGAAAATTGGCGTAACTGGAACCAATCCCATGCAATGTCACCTCAATGGAATGGTTCTTTCTATTTAGGGAGGTAAGGCCTAGGGGAGACGTCCCCGGTGACTTGGGGCTTTGAGAAGGAAAAGGATTATAAGACAAGGATAAGTTTTCCCCCTCACAAGTCACCACCGAGCAAATAGTCTGGCTAACAACCAATAATAAAGTATAACCAAAAAAGAGAGATGCACCTGCCTGAGACAAAGCAACAAGAAATTGATATCTGCAAGCTTGCTCACTTGGTTAGTACTTCATATAAATCAATGACTATCTGATACACCTATAAGCAATTGGATAATAAATATTGACGAAGTCAATGTTTATAAAATAACAATGGTATCTAATGTCACTTCTTTAATAAATGCTAAGAAAAACGTGGCATTCAATGTAACAATCAACACTTCATTTAATTAATGCCTTTAAACCACCATTCAATTGCTTACAAGAGAAACATTAGTTGCACAAATGATACTTATAGTAAGAGATAGCGACAACTGTAGGTTAGTAAGGTTAGTTTCTAAGCTAGGGTTAGTAGTTGGGGTTTCATTCAAAGTTTTGAGAGTTGTGAACTTGTGATCAAGTTTACTCAAGACAAAAGAGGTCTTTAGATCAGTGCCTTAAGGTTAATGGAGTCAAAAGTAGAGGACGCAGGAGCTAAAGGATCAAAAAGATAGTACGGTTAAGGACTAGAAGGTGAAGCTTTGAGGTGTTGCTAGGGAAAGGCCTCAGAGTCAAAACCCTAGGGGAGAGAGGCTCACCTTGGTGTAGGGGAACTAGGCCTCGATGCTCTCTCCTCCTTCCTTAACTCAATGGCAATGACGGCTAGCTAAGAAAATGGCATAAAACCAAGACAAGAGGGTTTGGAAGGCAACATGTTGCTACAACAAGGCTTCACCAACAAACCCTAGAAAATCAGCCCATCAAAGTCTAGAAGAACTAGGCTCTGATGTGTCTTCTTCTTCTTAGCTTGAAAGTTAAAACGGCTAGCAAATAAAGAGAAGAGAAGAGTGTAGCTACGGCTAGGCTCTTTCCCTCTTCAAACAATGGCTGAAAAATCTCTTGATGGGGACACAAGACAAGGACCTACTATGTGTGCTATTCACCTAGGGTTTCTTCAGCAAATTTATAACAATAAATGCAAGAAATATTAATACAAACATTCAATTAAGAAATTTTGCAGAAATTCACTTACATTTCACCAAGAAAATCATACCAAACCCTAGTTGTAACACCTTCCATCAAGAAATATGCCAAAAATGTCAAATAGAGATCCAAAATGCCTTCCTTCAAAAAGTGCGCCTCACAATTTCAGCCAAAGAACCCAATTCTAGCGCAAATTTCAAACCTCACAAATGAGTGAGTGAGAGATGATGATAAAATGAAGGTGAAAACCCTCAATTGATACAGTACCATGACCTAATTTTACATTTTAGGACATGAAAAAGGTCGATTAGGCCAAAATACTAAAATCATATTGTTTTACATTAAATGTTGAAAATTAAACCCTAATCAAGCTAAAGAGAGATGCCATGCCCCTTTTAGGGAGACGTTAACCCCTTCTAGGGAAAATGGAGCATCTTGGAGCAAAACCTTAGCCCTCCTTGGGCTTCTCCAACCTGCCACACGTGCAAACACTGCCAAATCTGCCCCCTAAGATGTCCATAAGGTTGGATGACGTCATGATCATCATGGGTGACATCTTAGGCCTTCTAAGGCCAACGTTCCACTGAAAAAGGGCCAATCCCCCTAGGTCAAGCTTTGTCAGGGTGCCTCTGGTGGAACGTCCTCCTCTTCTTCGGTGCAAAGTCCCTGATCCATATTTGTCCTGTCTCCGCTCCCTGATGGGGTCTCAACATCCATCTGATGGGCTCTTCAGCCTCATGGAGGTTCAAACTGATCATCTCCCCATGTGTATCGGTCCAAAATGGTACCTGTCCGTTGGGCATGATCCTGCACATCAACAGCTACGCCCTCCATGGGTTCATCAGTCACAGGGATCATAGAAATGTCAATCACATCTCATCATCAATATTATTAAACATGTGCATAAAATCCCTAATACATCAGTCAAAATCTCAAAGACATTACACAAGCCTGCAATACAAGTTTGGAGAAAATGACAGGGCGTCCTATTGGGCTAGTGTCCACTGGAAGAGGAATGTTTCCAGAAGAGACTTCATCCAAGCCATGCAAGTGGGTGATGTGGTCAAGGTATGTCCAAGCAGGTAGGTGCAGTGAGGGCAAAGGATGCAAAGCTTTACCTGTGGGTGCCTTTGTAGAAGGCGAGTTGTACATGTCCTGGATGCAAAAATTTTCAAGACCATTCATGTCTTTTATTCTTTTATTCTTTATTGCTTTTTTCTTCAAGAGCTAATCAGAGGACATTTCCCTGGCGTGGTGACCAGTGGTGACAGTGTTACCCTCAAGTACTTTCACAGAAATGAGAAGGATGGCTCGTGATGAGACCCCCTTTCCCTTGGCCATGCAACGAAGAGTCACTATCCTGGCGTGGTAACTAGCTGGTGGTAATGTCATACTACTAGGTACCCATGGACCTAATAGGTTGGCTCGTGATGAGACCCCCTATCCTCTGGTTAGGTCTTGTTTTATTACTTTTTCGGGTCCCTCTTGTTTCTTGTTGAGAAGCCTTTATTGCTTTCTCGGGGATCCCTGGGTGAAGCATCTCGAGGTTTTATTCTTAGGCTTTTATCTTTTACCAGCTTACTTTTACCTTCTGGGCCTTTAGCCCCTTCATCCCACAAGTGGAATAGGATAGGTGAGCAAGAAGCAAGACGATGGCTTTTCAGAAATCCCCCCCAGTGGCAAACCAAAACCTATAGACACATGCTTACTAGGGCATCCTGTCAATCCCCCCAGACATGGTCAAGTGGGCAAGTGTAAGATCCAAGCATTTGTTAGAAACAAAAGGAATCAAATGCACATATTCAAGGGTTTTGATGATCAAAGTGACACATACGATGATACCCGGACTAATTACCTCATGGAGCAAGAACCATCTCTGACACAAGAACGAACCGATGGTGATGGATGCTACTGCTACTGACAAGATAAAGGTGCTGGAAGAAACAAAAGGTGGGCCCTCTAGGGCCATGCTAAAGTCAGTCCTGCTCTCGATACTCCATGTCTAGAACCTGTGGGCCTTGAGACATGATCTCCTAGCTATCCCTAAAAGTGGGGGATAACATCTGGCTCCAACTCGGGGACATGTGCTCACTGTAGAGCGCATGAGAACCTCAAAATATCTGGCATAACCTATTTACCTGCATGATCTCAATAGCAACATCAATAACCAATTGGGGTGGTAATGCCACCCCCAGCATATATAGATATATATAGACTGAAATAAACAATCAATAATGTGAATGTGAAATCAAACTAACATGTAATGCAAATGGTATAATACACGAATGCAAGAATTCCTACTTACCTGCACTTACTTGTGAATTCAGGTCCCCCCACCTTGGTGGGGTTTGAGGAGGTGTTGGTTGATCAATAATGGGCACCTTCTTCCTTCCAAAGTGGACAAATAGTAGGAGTCATCAACTGATTCTCTTCCAACTTTGAAAGGTCCGAACCATGATTGAGTGCTTCCCTTGACATTGGTTGGCTCTCCTTTCTGGGTATCCCACATCCACACTACGTCCCCTTCCTTATACTTCCTAATATTGTATTTGGTTGTCCCTTGGATGACCCTCGTGTATTGTGCAGAGGGAGGAGGGTGGGATTCTGTTGTAAACACTTCCTTTTGGGACAGACAGATCTGTACATCATCTTCTGCTTTCTTTAGTATCTTCACAATCCTAAATTCCTTGCTTTTGAACTTATCTAGGAGTTGTTGGTATTCCTCTTTCTTGGGCCATTTAATCTGATCAAAGTCTTCTTCTGTCGCAAAAGGAATATCTTCTGGAGAATACTTATGAAGAGTTTGTATGATCTCATCATGTGCCTTGTCTTCTTTGTTGGAAACATTAGGTTCTTTCACATGAGTTGTAGTCACAGGTACATTCTGGAGACAACCAATAGTTCCATCTTTCAAGGGTATATTCACATAAGTGAGGTCCATCTCAAGAGTACCCCCAATTTCGAGGCAAACTTCCTGGACAATAACATCCCCCACACATCTGGGATGTCTACGACCACTATGTCCATGTGGATGATCTTTTCAGGGTAATCTTTAAGGCAAACTTGGACATTCTCAATTACCCCATGTGTTGGTATGGCTTTAGATTCAAAGCCACAAACATTCCTGTAAGGTCGTGTGACTTTCAACCCTAATTGTTGCATGACTCTAAGGGACATCGTGTTTAGCACCTGCCCCTGTATCCAACATGTAGTTGTTGAGGCTCTTGTTGTTCATTATTAAAGTCATGAAGAAGGGAGGATGTTCACCGTATTGGACCCTGAAATGATCGTCTTGCAACATGATAGGAGGGTCCATGGGTCCCATTTGATCCTTGAAAGAAATTGTCAAAACGCTCTTTGGCAGATGGCACCTTAATGACTTCTTTCAGAGGAATGGTTACATGTATCTTGGATAGTGCCCCCTCAAAGTGAAAGTGAAAGTTAACCATTTCAGTCTTGGATGTCTTGGGAATAAGTACATCCAAAGGTGGGGGTTTTGTTTGGTCAGTGGTAGGTTGGTTCAACTTCTTTCTTCTATACACCTGGAACTCTTGTTTCTTCAACTTTTCTTTTGATTCCTGGTCTAGGTTGTTTATCACCGCCATTCTAGCCAACCTAGCTTCTTTCATGCCCTCCTAATGCTCTGCAGCGGTGATATTTATTTGAGGGACTTCCATGATGTGGCCTATATTGTTTACTTCTTGATGGCCATCATTACTGTAAGGACATTCATGTTCCCAATGCGCTTCACTGCATTCTAAGCACCAAGGGTTTTCATGCACAACGTTTGTAGGGGATAAGGTGTTTGGAACTTCTTGCTCATTCTTTGGTTTATAAAATTGGTTCCCTTTTTTAAATTGCCTTTTGTATGGGACCCTAGGTGCTTGGCTCTGGGATCTCTCCAAGTTGACAATCCTATTCATCATTAGTTCTTGATTCTTCATGATACCATCCATGAAAGCTTTTAATTTTTCCATACTGGCGCAAAGGTTTGAAGTAGGTTCGGTATTGTGGACTACCTTTGGTTTGGTGTCCATTTTCCCCCTTGGATTTGTGAAAGGCTCAATCTTAGACGAAAGGAGGTTTCCCTCAATTTTAGTAGCCAGCTCTTGGGCTTCTTGGATTGATTGGGGGTTTTTGTCCCTGAGAAGATACCCTAGTTGACCATTAAAAGAATTGGTATAAATATGGACAAGGTAATCACCATTTGGATGATGGCTTGCAGGGATCTTTTGCAGCAAAGTCTCAAACCTAGTATGGAACTTTTGAATAGATTCATTCACGTGTTTCCAAAGGGAATTCAATCGGGCAAGAAGCATGTTAGGGTCTTCTTTGATACTCCATCTCTTGAGAAAAGCTTCTTCTAGTTTGTCCATGGTCTTAATACCACCATCGGGAAGGCTTAGGTACCAATGCCTTGAAGCATCAAGGAGGGTAGCAGAGAACATCTTCATGACTAAGTCTTCAGCATCATCACTAATAGGATGACGCTGAAAAAACGTGAAAAAATTGCTCATGTGCTCTTTGGCACTGATTGCATCAGTACCGGTAAATTTAGGCAACCACTTTTCATACTTGGGTGGCATTTGCCTAGGATAGACTGGTATGGCTGACATGTCTAGTAGTCTAAACAGAGTAGATGACCATTGTCTTTGATTGTTGGTTGGGTTCGTCGTAGTGGTCTGAGAGCTAGACATGGTTTTTAAAGGAAGACTCCTTCCAAAAAGTGATTTTACAACAGGAGAGTTTTTGGGAGGCTTCCTTCTGAAAGATAGAGGAGGATTATTGTACGTCTTTGTGGTTTGTGGAGTCGCCAGATAGTTTACTTAAAACTATCAAAGAAAAAGGGAAAACACCCTAGTGGAGTCGCCAGGTAAGCTTGTAAGATGAAAACACTAGAGACAAGTCTTACCGAAAGGTTGTCGTCTTGAGGAAGTTTTGACTCAGTGTTCCCTGGCAACGGCGCCAAAATTTTATCGCATAGTTTGTAGTAAGGATAAAAGGCTAGACATGAAGAGGCAAACTGACGTAACTGGAACCAATCCCACCCAATGTCACCTCAATGGGATGGTTCTTTCTATTTAGGGAGGTAAGGCCTAGGGGAGATGTCCCCGGTGACCTGGGGCTTTGAGAAGGCAAAGGATTATAAGACAAAGATAATTTTCCCCCCTCACAAGTCACCACCGAGCAGATAGTCCGACTAATAGCCAATAATAAAGTATAACCAAAAAAGAGAGATGTACCTGCCTGAGACAAAGAAACAAGAAACTGATATATGCAAGCTTGCTCACTTGGTTAGTACTTTATATAAATCAATGACTATCTGATACACATATAAGCAATTGGATAATAAATATTGACGAAGTCAATGTTTTTAAAATAACAATGATATATAATGTCACTTCTTCAATAAATTCTAAGAAAAATGTGGCATTCAATGTAACAATCACAGAATATTCAATCAATGATATTTATGCTATCATCGGTCTAATAATGATGATAGCATAAATATCACAGAAGATTCTGGTTATCAAGGAATTGCCGACAATATAATGGCCGAGCTCCAACAGAAGTATAATTTAAGGCCTAGAGATAGAAATATCACAACTGCCCAACCGAAGAAAATCTTGTTGAAAATTAAAGCGAATGAGGCAGTTCAACCAGCAACTAAAACACAGACTGCCAAAGTAAAAGCAGCTGACACATAGACTACCAAAATAAAAGCAGCCGACACACAGATTGCTAAAACAAAAGCAGCTGAAACACAGACTGTCGAAACAAAAACAACTGAAATGAAAGCAACACAAACTAATAAATCAGAAAAAAGGGAGATAGAAATCCAAACCAAAGAAGTCGATAAGACAACAAGAAGTTTCAATATAGAAAATGAGATTAATAAGATGAAGATCCTTGTACCTCTGGTTGAGCTAGAAAAAAACCCTACATACATAAAACAAATTGCCAAAATGATAAATTTTTAAGATATTGAAAGTCGGGTTGATGTTATAAATTTAGAAGATGATAAACCAAATATAATGTTTGGTCTGCATTTTGAAGGTGCCAGAGATTCTGTCGCTCCTTTCTACATTACACTAACTGTGCATGATCATCTGCTCCATAATTACATGTTGGATTTTGGAGCCTCCCACAATGTGATGCCCAAAGCTATTATGGATAGACTTGGCCTTGAAATTACCAGACCATACGGAGATTTGTATTCTTTTGATTCGAGAAAAGTTAAATGTATGGGTATGATTAAAGATTTAGTGGTTAATCTTGCACGGATTCCTATAAAAAGTGTTCTGATGGATGTGGTTGTTGCTGATATACCTCCAAAGTATGGCATGCTATTATCCAAGTCTTGGGGCACTAAACTTGGAGGATCCCTTCAACTCGACATGACATACGCTACAATCTCGATCTTTGGCGGACAGTTCACCCACCTGTATAGAGAAACAAGGCTGGCATATACAATAAGTGATCCACTGAATCTGAATAATTACCCTGTTTATGTCGCAGATCAGGATTTAGGAAACTGTATATTATCGATTGATGATGATTTAGATGAATGTATAGAAGAAAATTGTACACAAAAAGAAAAAATAGAAAAGACAAATAAAAATGTATATAGTACTAGAGTTTGGAAAATGTATTTTGATGGTGCTTTGTCTTGTGAAGGAGCAGGAGTAGGAGTGTTTTTTGTGGCACCTGGAGACGAGTTTATTATCCCTTTCTCTTATAGGTTACAATGGGACATCAATTACACCAATAATGTATGCAAATATGAAGCCCTGGTCTTAGGATTAGAGGCTGCCAGGAAGTTGAAAATTAAAAACTTGGAAGTTTATGGTGATGCAGAATTTGTAAAACAAATAAATCGACAATTCCAGGCTAAACACCCGAGGTTGAGGTCTTACAGAAATTGTGCCTGGGTTTTGATTGAAATTTTTTTCTCATGGTTTAACATTCGTCATATCCCCAAATCAGAAAATCAACGAGCAGATTCATTTGCCAAAGCAACCGCAACATTTGTACGTCCTACTGTTTTCAAACTGAAGTATCACATAGAAATGAGGCACAGACCCTCAATACCAAACAATATACAACACTGGCAGGTCTTCGAAGATGATGAACAAATTAGACAATTCCTAGAAATGGTGGACGACTTTGCTAAAACTCATATTGACCAAGAAAATCAGAATGGCCCTGCTTGGATCATGTAGGAAGGGGAAGATCCTCAAGAGTTCTGAGATAACATCGCTTATCACCACATGTTGATATTGAAAAATAATCAAATCCCTAAAGGTTTGATTCTCTTGGAAAGATTATTTGATCATGATGGCATTCCCTTAAAATCTACTTTGCAGCCTCAGCCTGAAGAGGTTGAAGATTGTAATATAGGCACCAAGGAAACTCCTAAGCTGGTAAAAATATCTAAATACATTCCCCCTAAAATGAAAAACAAATATGTGGAGTTACTCAAGTAGTATAAGGATGTTTTTGCCTGGTCTTATGATGAATTAAGAACTTATGATACCACCGTAATCGAACACAAAATTTGTTGATATTATGGTAGCTGCGGGAGGTATTAACCTCCATGTGTAAACCTGACGAGAATAGAATACTCTGGGAAGCAAGAAGAAACCCTAATGAGTTGGATAATAACCCTAGAAGACTTGTCGACTCAAGAAGATAACTTATATTAGGTTATTAGCCTCCAAGAGAAGAAGTCGGCTAGAAGAAATAATATATACTGAACAAACAGATACCCAAAATGAGAAGTCGGCCCAGGCAGTTAGCCAAAACTAGTATAAATACAGGGCGCCAGTCTCTCATTTTACACACTTCTCAGAATTGCAGAGCAGCACTTATGCGCACTGCAATTGCTCAGTTTGTGCGCAGGTTTGGAGGAGAGTTGTTGTTGCAGCTGGTGCAACTAGTAGTTACGCTTTGGCTTGGACTATCTCTTGGTTAGGGTTTGTACTATCTGATCAACTCTTGTTGGTGCACTATCCTTGGGGAAAGGTGCGCTACCGTTTGTTTGGCTATCTAGCCTAGGGTTTGCTTCCAGAGTGATTCTCTGTCAAGGCTAAGGTACTCAGAGGGTGGCTTCGGCCTATGGTTGGGTGACAATAGTGATATTGTCAATGGTAAAACAAGCACATCCTTTATATTCTAACAAAATTCCCCTAAAGCAGGATGTTAAACCATTCAGGAAAAATCTCGGATAGATAAATCTCGTACTACTGTCTGTGATAGAAAAGGAAGTAAAGAAGCTCTTGGATGCTAAGATCATTGTACCACTCAGGTATTCCAAGTGGGTAGCCAACCTGGTTCCGGTCAGGAAGAAAAGTGGTGAAATCAGACTGTGTGTAGTTTTAGAAATTTAAACAAATCATCCCTCAAAGATAATTATCCATTACCTAAAATGGATCACGTATTGGAAAAAGTGGTCGGAGCAAATAGAATGTCTATGATTGATGCCTTTTCAGGCTATAATCAAATTGCAGTCCACGAGGATGATGAAGAAAAAACCGCGTTCACCACCCCATGGGGTACCTTTATGTATGATAAAATGCCACTCAGTTTGATGAATGCAGGAGCCACTTTCCAACGAGCTATGGACATCGCCTTCGTCGAAAGAGATAAGTTTGTTGTCATTTATCTTGATGATCTAACCATGTTTTCTAAATCTGATGCAGAGCACCTAGTACACCTCAAGCAGACGTTTGAGAAATGTCGAAAGTTCGGTTTGTCTCTAAATCCCAAGAAATCTCATTTTGCAATGTAGCAAGGTAAACTCTTGGGCCATATAGTATCTAGAGATGGAATTAAAATCGACCCGAAAAGGATTGAAGCTATAGATACTATAAATATTCCTTGGAATAGAAAGGAGATCCAGTCATTTTTGGGAAAAATTAATTTCTTAAGAAGATTCATCCTGAACTTTGTTGAAATTGTAAAATTGATTACATATATGCTCAAGAAGGACAGCGAGGTCAAATGGAAAACCAAAGCCAAAATGTCATTCGAATGCATCAAGAAGGTTATAGGTGAAGCACCGATGCTGGCAAGCCTAGATTATCTGAAAGAATTCTTAATTTTCTCATTTGCAACTGAACACACAATTGTAGTGGTACTCCTACAGAAGAACTAAGAAGGGTTCGAACAACCAATAGCATTCTTCAGTAAAAGCCTCAGAGACGCAGATTTGAGATACGATATACTGGAAAAGTAGGCATATGCAATGGTGAAGGCCCTAAAGGCTTTCAAGACCTATGTACTACATTCTAAAGTAATTGCATATGTACCTACCAGTTCTGTTAAAGATATATTGGTTCAACCCGATAGTGATGTAAGGAGGGGCCGGTGGCTTGCTAAGATTCAAGAATTTGATCTGGAGGTGAAACCGACAAAGCTCATCAAAGGACAGGGTTTGGCTAAGCTACTAGCCAAATCTAATTTCAAAGAACTTGGAATAAACCATCTACAATCTTATGAAGAAATTCCAGATATAGAGGAATTTGACGATCAAATACCTACAACTCAAATCTAGGAGAAGTTCTCTTCTTCAGCTTGGTATAAAGAAATAGTCTCTTACATTCTAACTCTGCAGTGCCCAGATGATATGACTCCTTCCAAAGCTAGAACATTGAAGTTGCACATAGTAAAATATTGTATCATGGAAAGCCAATTATATTGGAAGGATACTCTGGGATTTTTACTAGGTTGTTTAGTAGAATAAAAAACGAAGAGAGTCATACATGAATTTCATGAAGTAGTGTGTGGAGGACATCACACATGGAGAGAAACGACCTATAAAATATTGAGACCATGATATTATTGGCCTAAGTTATTCATTAACGTGAATGTGAAAGTCAGAGCCTGTAACCCCTGCCAACTATTTTCACGCAAGCAAAAGCTTCCCGCATTACCTTTGGTCCCAGTTAAAATAGAAGCCCCGTTTCAACAATGGGGGCTGGATTTTATCGGTGAAATCAATCCACACTCTAGCGCGCAACACAAATGGATCCTGACCACTACAAATTATTTCACTAAATGGGTAGAAGCCATTCCGACCAGAAACGCTACGGATTCGGTGGTGATAAATTTTTTGGAGGAAATCATTTTATTTAGATTTGGCTGTCCTCGAAAGATAGTTACAGATAATGCCCAGGCATTTAAATCTATGGCGATGGTCAGTTTTTGCCAAAAGCACAATATTGTACTGGGCCATTCCACAGCTTACTATCCTTAAGGCAATGGATTAGCCGAATCATCAAATAAAAGCTTGATCACCATAATTAAAAAAGTGTTGAACGAAAATAAGAAAACCTGGCATGTACATTTGAAATATGCTTTGTGGGCGAATCGGATAGGCACCAAGAAATCGATCGGAATGTCCCATTTTCAAATGGTGTACGGGACTGACGTGGTACTACCCATAACCCTGGCTCTCCCTGTAATGAAACTCTGGCAAGACGAAAAAGAAGATCCAAATCATGTCACCAGAAGAATAAATCAATTGATTGAAGTCCAACAAAATAGCACTGAAGTGAATGAAAAACTCCAGAAGTATCAGGATAACATGAAAGCCCTGTTTGACCAAAAATCTAAAGATAGGGAATTCCTCTCGGGTGACTTGGTTTTAAAGTGGGATGCTAGGAAGAAAGATTCAGGAAAGAACGACAAATTCGACCATATTTGGTGTGGACCTTTCAAAATCATAGCGCTTGAAGGGAAGAATTCATTTTTGTTAGAAAATCTGGATGGTAAAATCCTTAACGCCCCTATCAACGGGCGTTACTTGAAGCATTTTATGCATTAATCGGTTTCCAAACTTTCACTGTACATATCAGTTTGATTTCTTTGTTTGTTGATTCACAGTTTTTCATTTTTTTGGTAAGTTTTTACTTTCACTATAAATAAAACCAGGTTAGTTGATTTCATAAAACAAAAATATAAAAATAAGTAACACATAGAGTTCTAGTCTACGTAAGTTCCTGACATTCTTCATGTTATTGTCATACAAGATAATTGCCGATAGCCGAGAGATAAGAGACATCAGAAATCGACCTTCACGTATCAGAACATTGGCTTTCTCTCAAAACAGGTGATAAATAAATAGTTTACTTGGTTGAAAATATAAGAGTAAATCTAATGTATGAGCTTCTACCCTGTTTAAATTTTCAAAGAAATATCACTTAGTATGGCAGAGGTCTCATATGTACAAATATTGTCACCTAATCTATAACCAGAGGAATGAAAAATTACGTTTTAATTATCAAGAGTTTTCTCTGGATAAAATAAAAATGAAATAAAACTTATAATAAAAAATAAGCAATAAGAAGACATTAAAGAAAAAGTTTCAAGAATCGAGTAAAAAGTTTGCATAAGAGTGATCGTGCTTACAATAGAACATTTGAATCCTCATTTTGTTCCCTTTCTCATTTTCAAGTTGTATTTTCATATGATTCTTGACTTCATCCCATGGTCTTCATAGAGGAAAAAGGGTCTCACCTTAACTTTGAAAACTCATAAACAAATCTTCAAAACGAGAATAGGTAAAAGTTCTTATGATTCCTCTAACTTTAACTGAACAAAAAAGTATGTCTAGGCTAATCCTAACTATCTTAGCCCTTCTAACAGGTTTAAACTGATTAGTTTCGCCCAAGGAAAGTCCCTGGAAAATAAAAAATCCCCGTGAGTACTTCTCTGTAGGCGAAGGTGTTTTGAAGGTCGGAGGAGGATTAGTCCAGAGTAATCAAAATGAGTTGACAAACCTTTGTTGCTAAATTATAAATAGATATCATCCTTGGTATATTTTATACAAACTGATTTCCCCCACTTCATGTTTTAAAAAATATAAAACAGATGGTGAAAGGAAAGTCATAAAATGATTTCCCCCATTTAGTCCAAAAAGAGATGATGAAAGGAAATCCATTAAATGATTGCCCTCATCTCAGCATTTAAATGCAAAATTACTAATTGAAGTGGTGAAAGGAAATTCAATGTGGGAATTAGATAACTTCACTGGGGTACTGAATAGGCTCACTGGCAGTGAACCAATGTCTACGATATCTGCAAGGTTGTTGTTATACATGAATTATAATGTACTCTGGTAACTAGTGCTCTTTCTGACTAGATATACATTCTAAGCTAATACAGGACTCCCTGACTAAAAACATTAAAATTACTTTGCCTTGATGTGAACAAAATCGAACAAAGCCTAGTAGGACAGTTAAGTTTGTTTTGATTATCTTAAGCAAATATGAAGTCAGTTTTAAGAAAAGGAAGCCATTAATAATCCTGAACTCGAGATCGATGAATGATTAAGTTTTGAAAGTTTTCAGAGATATGAATGAAGTCCAACGTCCTTCTGTGTGTCCTTTTTAGAATGTGTTTCACAAAAATGCAATAATGACTCCATTTACCCAATAAAAGCACTTGGTCAACTTTTCTTCGGCATCTCGCAAGGAGACACGATCCCTAGATGGAGCCTATGTTGGAACACATATATTTTTGTAAGCTTCAGACCTTAAATAGATTTTTATTCTCGTTTAAATAAAACAACGCGCGTTTAAGTCTCACCGTTGATGAAGTCTCACATCTAATCGAATGATCCTAAACTCTTAAAGGTGATGGAGCCGCCTACTTGTTAACGAGTCAAACCACTAAAGACTACTTTCAAAAAGTCGGGTTTCGGAGTTTCGTGATGCAAGTATCTCAACATATAACCTAAGTCACCTGGTTCGAATTCGAATTTGAGTTCGATGCCCTTGAAGTTCAACAAAAATTCGACAACGAAAATTTATGTGATAAAATTCGGCATTAAATTCGAAAGAGTACAAAATTTAAAAATTTAAAAATATTTGAATAAAATGAAGATAAAAATGACCTAGCGACCCAGCACTTGGAGAAAAACACGTTACACGGTTACACAGTGACATCAAAAACTATGTGTGGATATTGGCAATGTGCCTCATTACCTGTGGGCCGTGGCTGTAGCCTGCGGTGAACCGTGAGAATACTCGTCGAGCTGAGTGGCAAACGAGTCTATGGCTACAACTTACAAGCCTACAAGTTGCAACACACGTGGAGGTTACACTGGACACCTGTTTGGACTCTTGGAGCCTAGAGGTGCATTGTGTAACGTCGAGCTCTGACTAAGTCACAAAATCGACAGACCTCGGGCGCAGGCGACGGAGGAAGATGTGTAGTGGAAATTCGTCGATTGAGACTCAAAAGTTCGACACTATTAGAGAACGAGTAGAAAAAGAAGTTGGGCAGTGGGCTGGAGATTGTTCGGGCACGAAGATTGTGAGTCGTGATTGTGTAATAGCGTCGGTCGAAAGGAGGAACGCACTTGAGAGTTGCACAACTAGACTTTGGGAGAGTGAAATGAGAAGGAAAACCCACACAGAGCAGGCGAAAACCATGCAAAAACTACTTTAGGGTTCGATTAAAAAAAAACTGCGTTGAATTTCAAAGCCGAGTTTGAAGGCATTCATCGGATTTATTCGCTAATAAATTTGTTTTAGTTCAAATTCGAGTTCGGTTCTGGGTTTGATTTGAAGTTCAACGAATTTGAGTCGAATTAATTCGAAATACCTTGAAAATCGACGAATTTCAATTTTCACCGCAAAAATTCGTCGAATGCGGTGACGTAGCATATAGCAACCCCAAAGTCTCGATAGCCGAAATCGCGAAGCTGTCTTAAGCGTTAAATCGGATTAATTGAAGATTAAAAATGATTAACGGTTAATTAATCATATTGTGATTTCGCGTTTCGGAGATCCTGCATATAGTATTTCCAAAGTTCTGATATCCGAAATCACGAAATTGTCTTAAGTGGTAAACCAAGTTAATTAAGGATTAAGAACAAATTAACGATTAATAAATCTTGTCGCGATTTTGTGTTTCGGGGATCCTAACATATAACGACTATCAATACCCCGAGACCCGAAACCCCGAAATCTTTGAGGTTAATCATGATTAATTAAAAGGGTTAAACACAATTAAAATTAATTAATCACATCGTGATTTTGCATTTCGTAAGTTATAGCTCAGACTGTTATAAGATCTCCTGAGAGCTGAAATGTCGATATTTACTTAATGATAAATATGATTAACTGATGTCTAAACAAAGATTATCTCTTAATTAATCCATCGCCTAATGATGACTCGGATAGATTCAAATTTCGTATGTGCTTTTCCCAAGCATGAACCACCAAAAAATAAATGACATTAATGATGCATTTACAGAAATCATTCAAAATAAGATTTCGAGCCACCGCTTAAATCTGATTCATTAAAGAAAATAAATTCTCCGTCAATAAAGGTATTGGTTGATCTATGCAATTAAAGGAAAAGAGTTGCGAGTTTGAAATTCATTATGCATTTCTACTGAGCAGTAAGTTTTCCCAGCTAAAGGATTTTACGCTTTTCCTGTGACAGATAACAGAGTTCAAAAGTCTGATACCATGGCTCCATAGAAAGCACCTAAAATGACTGGTGAAAGTTCGAGCCAAAGCGCAGATGTCCACTCTGACACCTCGCACAAAAACATAGACACTGTCAAATCTTGGACATAAATATCTGATATTCTTCAGTATGAATTGGTAAATTGTCCAGACGATTCAAGTGACAATGAGAATGAAGACCTAGCTACCAAGTACAAAATTGTTGCACAGTCAGAATTACACAAGATAGCGGCGAGGCCTAGGCTCTTTCCTTACAATGATATGATCGGTTGGGCGCTGGAGCACATAGATATTCCAACCAAAGCCATCTTCAACTCACGAAAAGTCACAGTTGGGTATTTTTGACCTGAACATCTGCAGGTGATGTACAAATTGTCTCCTGAAACCAATTTCACTTACAATGCCAATTTCCTAGCCGACTTTAACAAGAAGGAATGCAACCAATATGGAAAAAACCTTTCTGACTTAGTTAAGGACTGGTATTCTCACCCCGAGAAGTTCAGAGCTGACTCTCATGGCTTATATGCAGTTGTTTCATTAGAACCTCATATAATGTATATCGCGATGATGATGTGTAGACTCTACGGGAAAGAAAACACAACACACTTCCATTTAAAGTGGGTGCCAATTATACACACAGTAGCAGAAGGGTGTTCTCTCGATTGGGCCAAGATATTGTCAGACAACTTGGTCAGAGAAATTATAGAGTATCAATCACTAAAAGCCAAAGGGAAACTGGGCCCATTTTTCATGTCAGCTTATATCATGGACGTTGTCTGTTTCATGACGCCTTTTCCTCTGATGGGCTAGAGCTGGACTCGAAATAACGTTGAACCCATACATACTTATCATACGAAACTTTGGGAGGACAAGGCGAAGGATTTATTTTACGAAATCTACAATTGAGTGGTGGTGCCGATGCACACTGCTATATATGGCTACCCACCTCCGAGGATTTTCGACAAAGTGGTGATTAATCTGGGCAGAATAGCAGACTGGTATATCGAGGAACATTTTTCCTACATCAGGGTTTTCGGTTGTTCAGTCCCTCCACATGATCTACCTCAATTTTTATCAGATTGACTGGTGTTCCGAGAGGTAGCACATCAAACTGTGCTTGGAGGGATTAGCAAGGAACTGAAATTAGTACAGAAAAAGGTATGGCCATCTTTTCCCTTACATATTGGTACATTTTCTTTACTAGATTTTGGCCATTCAAAAGTAGAGGTCGCGGCCCTGGGAGAAATCAAACTGGTCGATATTGAGTTCAAGAGTCACGATCCCCAGAAGATCGTAAGTAACCACATGGCCATCTGCAATTTAAAACGATATGAACACGAAGACTCTCCTCAAGACAAAATGTTCCGAGGAACAAGGTCCTATCAAGAGGTCCTGAGTCGAGTTTGAGCCCTGTCGCCAGATAGAATGGCCGAATTTTATAACTTTCAGAGAAATCGGAGGAATGGTCTCCCCAAGGTATTAAAAGGAGAAATCCCGACGCCTCCATATACACAGCAAACAAATACCAAAGGTCTAGAGACAGGGAGTTCTAGAAGACAAGAAAACCGATAAGAATTAGAGAAGATTGAGGTTTTGACTCATAAAGGAGACAACACAGAAACAAATGTATCAGGTGATCAAGATATAGAGAAAACTGAGAAATCAACAAAGAGGGGAGAAGAAGAGTTGTTGTTTACACCAAGCAAATCATCTACGGACACAGCCGAGAAACAATCGTCCACTGAAATTGGCAGCCCCATCTAGTTTGTCACACCATTACAGTTCACAAGATGAAACACCAATGCAGAGGTAATGTTCTTGGAATATTTCACACCTATCGCAATTGAAGAGATACCTCCTTTAGATTTCTTTTTTACCAGGAAAAGAAAGGTTGTATTGAAGAGAGAAATGCACCAGAGAGAAGGTGCAACTGTCAAGAGACACAGGGTGCTACTTGATGGAGAGGCTTTGGAGGAGGTAGACTTTGCTGAATAAGTGACAGGTTCGCTGGGGGATTTTGCAACATCCAACCAATTTTCAGTCGGAAACTTGAAGGAAAGGTTGAAGCAGAAAGAGTTACTAATAGGTCAGTTGCAGAATCAAATAAGGACTGTAGAAAAGGATGTCAGAAGCGAAGTCAACAAAGGTCTTGAACATGCTAGAGCTAGTGATAGACAAGAAATTCAACAACTAAAATCCAGTCTCGACGAGATGCACAGGAAGGTACAGGCGAGCGAAGGGCGGGCCATTCAGCAAAGTGAACTTGTGAAGCAATTACAAGCCAAGGTGAACTTGACTGAGAACATGGTTATAGATATAACCATTTTCCAAGCACGGGCGTTGGAGGTATGTAAGAAACTGGAATTAGTGAAACGAAGCCTTTTTAACAAGGTGGAAATTATCCAAAATCATTTTTGGGTGGTGAACGAATCATTGGATAATATTTGTTTCAGAGAAAGAGAGGCTACTGCAGCTTGGGCCACTTTTCAGGAAGCGGTTGTATCATCGGCCAGAGAAGAAATGTTTGTAGTTCCCAGGTTGTCTATTTTATAGGTGATATAATATTGAAGACCTGGGAAGCCAACATAGCCGAAAGTAAAAGAATGGCTAAGGAAATTAAAGAGGCTTATGAAGAGGCTTTTCACTCTTTTAATAAAGAGTCATTAGGCCTTGGAAAAGATGATAATTTTGAAGCACTGGGACAAGTTGACATAGCAAAGCATCAACTTGATATCAAAACAAGCTTAGAAGAAGCTCAGGCTGAAATCTCGCGGTGAAAATAGGTCAACATCACTCAGATAGATAGATGGCTGGTGAAATCTAATTTGCAGCTACAATCAATGACTTCAGAAGACAAAAGAATGGAAGACAGATGCCACTATTAGAAAAGAAATTGTATATTTTTTAGGCAAAGGATGTGACAAAACCCTCCAGACTAATAGCACAATTTGTAAGAAGGTGTGTCGAATGTATTGGACAAGGAAAAGGCAGTACCTAAAAGAACCAATGAGGTAACCTGTGCACATCTTCTGTACAAGTCATGATTAGAGATTATATGTGTCTGAACTGGGAACAAGAAAGGAAAATGCCTCTGCCAGCATGAGAAAGAGACAGAGGAGAAACAAGCGAAGCGTTCCAAATTTCCCATTTCAACCATTACTATTTAGAAATAATGAGAATTCCAACCGCTTAGGGTTGAGAATATTTTGTATAAATACATATTCAAAAGAATGAACAAAGAGTTGCTTCTTGTCGGATGTAATTGAGAAAACTCTCCTCATTGAAAATTAATACAAGTGCAGACCGGAGATTCCACATTTCGTCCATTTTAAGTTATGTGTTCTTCTGTCTTTCCACATCTCAACATCTTTTTATATATTTCCTTGATGAATGCCTGATCGCAATTTAGTACATCTACTATGATTACATTTCATTTAGTTATCTAATAGCAAACAACTTTTCCTCTATATTTACTGTTAGTAAATACAAGACCTATGATTTAATTAGATTGCTACATTTTATGCTTCATTTAAGGTTATATGATCTATTTTCTTCTTCTGTAACAAAGTAAGATTCTTTTGTAGTTGATGCCTTGCTTTGTCTAACATATTTATGTTTTTCTCTCACTACATTCAATCCTTTTAATTTTGACTCAGACACAAAAGACGACCTCTGTGTTGTTATACTGTTAATTCAATTTAAGGAATTTTTCTCACATCATCGAGGTAGAAAAAACAAACATTAAAACTTTCCTTATTTCCTAATGCCTGACATTATTCTTTGAGCCTTAAGTATAAACTCAGGAACAACAGAAACCTTGCTACAAAGGGTAACATGATCATGAATGATTTCCATGCTTGATGGTTTTTCTGGTTATAATCAGATAAGACTTAAAGTGGAAGATAGGCATAAGACTACTTTTACTACTCCATGGGGAACCTTTGAATATTTAAGAATTCCATTTGGTTTATCAAATGTTGGAGCTACTTTCAAAGAGCTATGGATTATGCCTTTAGGGGATTAATTGGACTATTAATTGAGATATATCAAGATGATTTGAAAGTTTTTTCTAAGGATGGAAAAACTCACATTGGTCACCTTAAACAAGTTCTTGAAAGACGTAGAGAATTTGGGATTTCTCTAAATCCTGCTAAGTCAGTCTTTGGGGCGACAGAAGGTAAACTCTTGGGCCACATAATTTCAAAAGATGGGGTCAAGTTAGACCCAGAGAGAGTTGAAGAAATTGGAAAGGTACCCTTGCCTGTTTCAAAGAAATTTCTCCAATCCTTCTTGGGCCAGACCAATTTTGTTCATAGGTTCATTCCTAACTATGCTGAGATCATGAAACCTATATATAAGTTGCTTAAGAAGGATGTTAAGTTTGAATGGAATGATGAAAGTAAGAGAGCTTTTCAAAGTATTAAAACTGCCATATCTAAAGCTCCCGTCCTTATTAGCCCATATTATACTAAGGACTTTCAGATTTTCTCTTTTGCTTCTGAAGATACTATTGTTGGTGTATTGCTTCAGAAAAATGATCAAGGCCATGATCAACCCATTGCATATATGAGTAGGGCCTTGCAAAATTCAGAATTAAAGTATCCCATGTTTGAGAAACAAGCATATGCCTTGGTGAAATCACTCAAACATTTCAGTGTCTTCATTGGATATTCCAAAGTGATTGGTTGTGTTCCTAATTCTGCAGTTAAAGATGTTTTGTCTCAGGTAGAAGGATTAGACTCAGGGGGTATATGGATTGCTAAGATCCAAAAGTATGATTTGGAAATCAAACCCACAAAATTGATTAAGGGTCAAGGTTTAACAAAAATGTTGACAGAAGGTAATGAGAAGGCCTTGGGTATGATTTTCCAAAATGATGATCAAGAGTCCCCTCCTAATTAATTGAAGCTTGAACAAGTAGAGTGGTATGCAGATATTATCTTTTATCTTAAGAATCTAACTTGTCCAAGTCATCTAGTGGGTCACAAGAAAGGGGCCTTAAGGTTAAAATCTTCTAAGTATGTCCTTACTAGAGATGGATTATGATGGAAGAATCCTGATGGAGTTATCCTTAGATGCGTGGATGATGTTGAGTCAAAGAAACTAATGGATGAATTCCATGGGGGGTTTTGTGGTGGACATTTTGCTGCTAAAACAACTACACACAAAATCCTTAGAGCAAGATATTATTGGCCCACAATATTTTCAGATGTGCATCAATTTGTTAGAAAATGTGAGCCATGTTATCTTTTCACAGGAAAGCAAAAGTTAGCATCTCTCCCTTTGCAACCAGTTGTGGTTGAAGAACCTTTTCAGTAGTGGGGTTTGGACTTCATTGGGAAGTTTAATGATAATTCAAGTAATGGATATTCATGGGTTATTACAGCTACAGATTACTTTACCAAATGGGTTGAATCCATTCCTACCAAGTCAATAACTAAAAATGTTGTGATGGATTTCTTTGAACATAGAATTATTACTAGATTTGGGGTGCCTTCGAAAATAGTGAGAGATAATGCCAAGGTTTTTTGTTTAGTTGAAATGTCTTCATTTTGTTTTAAGTGTGGTATTATCTTATCACATGCATCATATTATTATCTCCAAGGAAATGGTCAAGCAAAATCAAGTGATAAAAACTTAATGACCGTAGTTAAGAAGATAGTTGGTGAAAACAAGAGATCTTGGGATAGTAAAATTAAGCATGCATTATGGGCTGACAGGATTACTAAGAAAGTAGAAACAGGGTAAATTCCTTTTGAGTTAGTGTATGGTTTGGAAGATAGGTTGCCAGTGCACCTTAGAATTCCTACTTATGGGTCAGTTGAGGATCTTTCCAAAGAACAGGATGCAGTTCAGAACAGGGTCAATCAGGTTATAGAGCTAGATGAAATCAGAAGAAAGGCTTATGATCAGAATTGCAGAAATCAAAGTAGAGTAAAAAAATATTTCGACAAGTCAGCTAGGCAGAGAGATTTCATTATTGGGGATACAGTTTTTTTATGGGACAAAGGCAGAGAGAAACTAGGAAAACATGGCAAGTTTGATAGTTTGTGGTTGGGTCCAAATGTGATTTGATAAATAGTAGGGCTTAATTCTTTCCATCTCAACCATTTGGATGGTGAGCCCATCAACATTCTGAGGAATGGGTAGCAGCTCAATGTAATGATCACAAGCCATTATGCAAGGATCATCACGACTTTGGTGTCTTTTGAAGCTTTTTTTGGTTGTGGTATTTCGTCAAACACTTTGTTGTCCTACTTGTTTAGATGTGTTTACTTGCTGAATGGCCTCTTGATTTTGGCCTTAGGGTTTACTGATGTGTTATATATATGTGTTACAGCAATAAACAAGAAGATATAACCATGGAACATACCTAAACCATATGAAAAATGATAGACAAGCCAAAACATCTCAAATCTGCTTTTATTCATAAGATAGAAGAACCTGCTACAATGGAGATGTCGATCTGGAATGCTCAACAGATGAATATGAAAATAGACAATAGAGCCGCTACAAAAAGCTCCTAATAATACAAAATAAGCCTCCAAAGGTTGGATAAGAAATGAAGACCAATGCCACATCCTGCTGGATAGCTAAAGCTCCTCAACAATTTGGCCCTAGTGCCAAAGATGTCCAATCACCTCAAAAAAGATGTCAAATAGTAGATCGGGTGATGGCAAGAAAAACCCAGGTGCCCGAATCTCCAAGATACCTCTCAAACCCTGTAGATCTAAACTCCTCCACTGAATGGTGCGCCCCACCGGATGACTGAAACCCTAATAATTCGGCCTCTCTCCTAGAGACCTCCAACAGCTCCACCAATCCACTAGAATGATAGATCGGGGCACAGCAATGAATACCCAAGTGCTCAAATCATCAAAATAACTGCTAGATCCTTAGATCTAGCTACCCTTCAAATAATGGTGCGCCCTCCTCTTGGAAAATCATCCCACTGTCAATACAAATAAACCTACCACTGAAATGCCTCCGGAAGAAACCAAGAATGATGCTAAGACACCTGAAAAGAAAACTCAATACCTATAATTCCCAAAATCGCTTCTCCTCATCTAGAATGAAACTCTCTCCAAGAATGGTGCACCCCGCTTGCTGGAAACCCTAGATGGGACGTCCCCCTTCTCCTCCTATGCCTGTGGCTAGTGTAGAACCCTCCTGCACTGATGTAGATCTGACTAGAATGGTGTGGGAGAGTATTGCATCTCCAATACCAATCTTGGGACAAGCTAGGTGGAATCTTTCACCACCGAATCGTCCTCTAGGGTTTGTTAAGTCAAAACCCTCAAAACCCCCAATGTTGGGCTCACTAGCTAGAAGCCAGAAATCCAAAAGATAAACATGCATGAATGATGAGAAGAGACCCTTGCCTTTCCTTTATACTTTTGGCTCACCTTGTCCCTCCAAAGTGACTTTCATTTTATTAATATTTAATCAATTAATTAAATCACTTTAATCAATTAATTAACCTTTTTACCTCTGAAAAGCTCCTTATCTCTCCTTGTGGCTTCCCTGGCCACTGAAAGTCATTTCTAGCCATCCCATCCTGTAGTGTTGCTCCTCCGGATTCCAATGAGCTATTACACTGAGAGGTTCCTCCAAGTAATGTGCCCAAAATGACCTCTTCAGTGAATTCCATTGACTTATAGCTCAAAATAGTCAAAATCATGGAAATCATCGGAATGCAATGGAACCAAAGCCAACCTGTGCGGAATGGCTCATAATGATGATATATTATGAGAAATGTCACCTGGACCTCAAACTGCCTCTCAATAACCCCTGTACTCACTATAACACCCATCTGGCTACTCTGGTCATCATAAACCTCTGCACTGTGATGATGTCCCAAAGTGGGGACATTACAGTCCTCCCTGCTAGAAAATTGCTTGTCCTCAAGCAATACCCAAATCCCTCCAAGTAAAATACCAAGATCCCATGTCCACCTGTGGGATACATAGTAGAACCCATACAAAGATGAACACTCGTACACTCTACCCCCTGGGTCCCATAACAAGTCATGAAATGCTAGCCCCTAGAAAGCATAATCCTGAAATAAAACAACTATGTGCGTCTCCTACATATGACACATGGCCTCATCTCGGAATGAGTCCATCCTCCAAGTTTCTACCAAGATCCACACGGCCTCCATCAACTGCCCATGCTGATGCCCGAATGAGGTGTTGCAAGACCTCCATGAGACACCTGCAAGCGATGTGCTCCTCTCAAAACTGAAGCTCAATGGAAAGTTAGAATAACTTTCCCCTATAATGGTCCACTCTCCCTTGTCAGTCAGTGAAATGCTCAGTCTTGCAATCCCTGGGTCCTATGCTAATCTCTGTCGAAGATCACCATGCTCGCCCTGCACTACTCTGACCATGACCATCTGCCCGCTGCATACATCCTGAATCCTCCTCTCTTGGGCCCTCCAGCTGAAATACCTGTGACCATTGGACCTGTTGTCCAGAAACTGTATCAGTGAAGACACCTCTGTAGAAGAAGTACCTATCCAAACATCTCCATGCCCTATCATGACGAACAAGCAAGAGCAAAGGTCTCACCCCATAAGACAAGTACCTGTAGGCCCACTCCAAACTGACCCCTGGTGGAGTGTGTGGCTCTCGGGCACAACCTGGGTCATCATGTAGTGAAACATCTGTCTCACCTAATGAACTCCTGGATCCCATGGCAAACTTGGAAGTTTATCACTTCCAATCTCATCTAACAGCTCCTGTGTGAGAATAATCATTGTCAGAAGCCCTCTGTGCTCATCTGCTACCCTCCTCATGCTGTTGTCAATGATAAATGTGTCGGAAAAGGATAACAGACATATATGTAGCTGACTGTAGAACTGGGAGGTGTCACATGCTTTGGTCAATCCCAAGGATTCGACCAGAAGCTCGTCCATCGGTATCCATGATAGATGCTCTCCTGTGGTCATCACCGAATCCCAACCATACAGTACAAGGGTTAAAGAAATCCATAGATCTTAATGTCAAGGAATTAAAGGTTTTTGGAGACTCAAAAATCATTATTAGACAAGTGAGAAACACTATACACTGCAATTCCCCTCATCTTAAGAACTACCAGCAAGAGGTGCATAGGCTGATAGAACGCTTTGAAGCTTTCAATATCACTGCGATCCCCAGAGAGAACAATATCCTTGCTAACTCGTTAGCCAAAGTTGCTTCAAGACTGTCGCCTTTAGAAGATTACGAAGCCTCCTGATTCACTGTAGAACTTCTCTACAAGCCATCGGTACCTAATAATATTTCTAATTGGAAAGTCTTTGAGGGGAATGAACAGATCATAAGCTTCTTGACTAATCAAGACAATTTCAAATACCTTGCTATTGACGATGAAGAGTTCCAAGAGCAACTAATAGAATCTAGTCCTCGGGTGGGTCAACATATGGATAAACCAAAGGCTCACACAATCCTAAAAGGGATAGCGAGTCTAGAGAATTTGTTTGATATAAAGGAATGATTCAAAGGACCAAAAAACACAAAGACTGGTAGCTCATGTCCCCTCCATGAAACTGTAAATCTTGGAACCCCAGACAACCCAAAGTATGTAAATCTCGGAAAAACGATATCTAAAGAAGAGAGGAAATCCTACCTCAAATTATTCAAACAATACCAGGATGTTTTCGCTTGGTCCTATAAAGATTTAAAAACGTATGATACCCGCATCATTCAACACACCATCCCGTTGAATCCCAAAATCAATCCTTTTCAACAGAAGCTCTGGAAGTAACAACCATCCTTGGAACCTCTCATGTATCAAGAGTTAAGGAATCTTTTAGATGCGAAGATAATTTTCCAAGTTAGGCATTCCGCCTGGGTAGTGAACCTTGTTCTGGTAAGGAAAAATTCAGGAGAAATATGATTATGCGTAGACTTTCAAAATTCCAACAGAGCTTCAGAAAAGGACAATTATCCCATCTTGCCGATGGAGCAACTCCTATAGACCATGTCAGGCTCGGAAATTTTCTCCCGGCTAGACAGTTTCTCAGGATACAACCAAGTGTTGGTCTCAGAGGAAGACCGATTAAAAACTACCTTCCGGACCAAATGGGGAACCTTCTCTTATAAATGCATGCCATTTGGCTTGATTAACGCATGAGAGAC
Organism: Picea engelmannii; assembly: GCA_009831015.1. Classification (NCBI taxonomy): domain Eukaryota; kingdom Viridiplantae; phylum Streptophyta; class Pinopsida; order Pinales; family Pinaceae; genus Picea; species Picea engelmannii. The sequence goes on along the minus strand of ML782743.1, from coordinate 479,963 downwards.
ATTTCAAGGTCCATGGAAGTGGTGTATCGGGGGCTTATAAGTAAGTGTGTGGTAGTATATTTAGATGACGTAACAATGTATTCGAAGAATAGAGAAGAGCACATCCAACACTTAACTCAGATTTTTGAAAGATGCCAAAAATACGGTATATCACTCAATCCTAAGAAAACTATCTTCGGTGTTGAATAAGGTAAGTTTTTAGGTCATATTATATATCAAACAGGAATTTGCATAGACCCCGAAAAGATTAAAGCCATAGCCCAACTACCGCTACCCCATAACAAGAAAGACATGCAGTCTTTTTTCGGGCAAATTAATTTTGTAAGGAAATTCACTCCCGACTTCACCGAAATCATCAAACCCTTACAAAAGATGATTCGAAAAGATTCTGAGTTTAAGTGGGATGATGAATGAAAAGATTCTTTCAACAATATAAAAGCTGCCATATCCCGGGCCCTGGTATTGCGAAGTCCTGATTTAAATAAAGACTTTAATATTTACACTTTCGCTTCCGAACAATCGCTAGTTGTGGTCTTAACTCAGAAGGATGATGACAACAACAAAGCCCCAGTGTCATTTATGAGTATCAATCTCCAAGGAGTCGAGCTCAATTACCCCGGTGTAGACAAGTAGGCCTACGCGGTCTATAAAGCAGTAAAACATTTTAGGTCGTACATCCTCAAGAATCACACTAAGGTGATTGTGCCACACCCTGGAGTCTAATCCTTGTTTAAACAAAAAGAAATGGGAGAAAAAAGAGGGAACTAGATGGAGGTAGTCTAGGAATTTGATCTAGATATAAAACCCTCCAAGTTAGCGAAAGGACAAGGTTTGTGCAAGCTCGCAGCTGAAGCTCAAGATCAAGCAAACAATGATCCGGGGTGGGATAATGAAATAGCACTATGGTGTGGTGAAGCAGCATACATTTCCCTGGGACCAGACTCCTGGTACAAGGATTTAGCTTATCTATTACATCACGGGGCTTGTCCTGAAAATCTCAGCCCCAGAGAAAGGAGATCCCTCCGATTAAAATCCGTGCAATATCGCCTCATAAATTTGGTACTCTTCCGGATCAACTATGATGGGGTATTACTGAGATGTCTCGAACACGAAGACGTTGATAAAGTGTTGAAGGAAATCCATGATGGCCCTGCCGAGGGACATTTTGCAGGAAACACCACTGCTCATAAGATTCTGAGAGCCGGCTATTATTGTCCCACTTTGTTCAAGGATGCTCATACTTATGCCAGGAATTGTAAAACCTGTCAAATAAGTGTTGGCAAGGAGAAAAGGGAAGCAATCCCACTCCAGCTTGTAACTGTCTCTAAACCTTTTGAGCAGCGGGGATTGGATATCATAGGATAAATTACGCCCAGTTCTTCAAAACTGCACAAGTACATTCTTACTGCTACCGACTATTTCATGAAATGGACAGAGGCCATTCCTCTAACTCATGTAAATGAGAAAGTAGTAATCCAATTTATATAGCAACAGTTGATCACAAGGTTTGGTGTCCCCTCTATTTTAGTCTTTGATAATGCAACTTATTTCTCTTCTACCCTATTGGCAGAGTTCGCTCTAGACAAAGGAATCATGATCAAGTACTCTACAAATTATTACCCTCAAGGAAACAGTGTGGAAGAATCAATAAATAAGAAATTGGTAAGGATACTAAAGAAGACGGTTTCGGATAACCAAATAAATTAGCATAATCAATTACATAACTCCCTATGGGCAAATAGGGTCAACCCCAAAGAAGCCATAGGAAACTCCCCATACTTTCTGGTCTACGGACAGGAATCCATCCTCCCAAACGTGCTTTATTTTCCATCTCTCCAATTGGCCCAAGGTTCTAACAAAGAACCATCCTCGGTCATGCAACAAAGAATCAACACCCTGCTTATGTTGGAAGAAGAAAGAGAAAAGCCTAAGTCAAAATTTTTGGCTCATCAACAGATAGTGAAAAGATGGTTCAATAAGCATAAAGCTAAGGAAAAGAAATTTGAAGTAGGAGATTTAGTCTTCAAGTGGGACAGGGAAAATGAATCCAAAGGGAAACATTCCAAGTTTCAGAACCTATGGCTTGGGCCTTTCCAGGTAGCTAAGAATATTGGAGTAGGTACTTACCGGTTGCAAACTCTAAGGGGGGAACCCAATACTCTCCCAGTAAACGGCCAAGCCCTAAAACAATACTTCCAATAATAATAATAATAATAATAATAATGATGATGATGATGATGATATATGTATAACTTCAGGTTAATACAGTTAAAAGGAGCACCGAAGATATTTGCTTCATGGAACAGAGATTTTGGGTTCACCCAGTGAATCACCATTTGTTGAGTTCTCAACAAACATTAAAAGTTCTATGACCATTTCATTTTGGGTACCACCTTTTTCTACCTTTTGACTATTTTCGCCTTGATATGAAGCTGACACTACGCTTGTCTTAGATGACTCACATTTTAATTGATTAAGGTTCACCTGAATAATACAACAACGAATCATCTCAAAATACACAATGACTTGTTTCAGAAGTTCAGCATCGACGAAAGATTAAGGTGGCAAAAAATTGCTTGGGAAGTCAAAATAGTCGAAGGTCGATCTTCACCGGCGTCAGTCAATAAGAGCGTGTCCTTTCCATGGATAAGTATAAGGAAGGATATTGCCAAAGACCGATATGTTGGTTTCAGCAAAAGATGTGATAGTAAGGACCGAGCGCAAACAAGACTGACAGTACCAACTGTCGAATCCCGAAACAAGTTTCGAAAACGACAACTCAGGGAGGTGATGACTCACTGATAAACCGTGCACTTGAACTTTCTCCCGGTCATCCATCCTTGATATTATCGGCATCGACAGTTTTTGTTAGACGAATAGAACAGGGAGTTCACACGGATAATGGTCCAACCCCGACCCATTCGTCGATCAACGTGACGTGACAAGACGTGTTAACTCCTTAGTGTGCTAGGTACAATGCATTTACGGTTATCAGTTAATTCATGGATCATGCATTAGTTATTGACACATGCACGAATCAAAAGGAACCATTAACCTTGTCGATACAATGCATCTCCATCCACGCCTTCACTGTCAGCCAGTCAGCGTTTATCAGTAGAAATTTATTAGTGGTTTATTTTGAATTAGCATTCATCACTCGTATTAACTAATCAATGAGATTGACAATATCTCCCCAATTATTTTCTTTTCAAGTTAGTGTGTATAATCCCATTCTACACAGTAAGGAATTCAGAACAGACAAAAGAGCGAAGCTAGCAATCCAGAGAAAGCACCCAGAGTCCAGTGAGTACTAAACAGTTTTCTTAGCAAGCATCACAGGTATGATTTTTCTTACTTGTTTATGCTCCATTTTATATATCCTCACCCAACGCTGCTTTGTATATGTTTTAAAGGGCGTTTTTCTTTTGTTGATTGCAAGGACGATGCCTCCGAAGAATCCATCTACCCGGAAATTTCCAAGGGCGCCAAAGCTGCAAGAATCAGAAGTAGGAGAGGGATCATCACCAGCCGGTGTCTGTCATTAAGGCGATCACTAAGGATCCCTTTGTCCATCCCCCAGCCTTCAGAGATACAGAGTCAAGCATTGGAGCAAAGACAACTTTTCCTCACTGGGAAGATATCTTCAAGAAAATCAAGAAATAAGAACCCCTCGAATATACTCCACATAGTGATCTTGATACAAGGAAGCTTGATGATGAGGTCCTCCTAAATATTCACAAGGATTATCTGCACATGGTGGCAAGCCAGTCCCCGATTTTCCCTTGCATTGACCTCCTAAAATGGCTCATTGACCACACCGATGCACCAAAATGATTGATTAATGATGATAATGGTGAATGCGTCAGGGTTTTCCTACCATCAGAGGTTCAGAGTTACTACAAGCTCAATGATCATGGAGAAACTTTGACCACTGAATTCCTTCTAAGTTTCTATACATCACATGATACTAGCAAGATCCTAGCGTCTTGGTGGAGAGAAGACAAACAATTCATGAGCCGGACTACTGGTTGGTACCCAATAGCCAATCTCAGGGAACCATACATATATCTCATGGCCCTACTTTGCAGGTTACATGGGGAGAAGGACTGCTCCTGATTTTCAGAGGCTTGGATGCCTTTAGCTTTCACGGTCGCCATTTCAGGCACAGGTTTCAATTGGGGTGCCATCATCTCCAAACAGCTAAGCACCTGCATAAGACAGGCTTAGCTGCCAAAGGAGGGAGATACCCTTGCCTTCTACATGGCCTCGTATCTGTTGGACGTCATTTGTGCTAGGAACGCTTTTGCTGGGATGAATCTAAATTTGCACCCTTCAAAGTTGACAGTCCATGTATACATCAGCATCCTATGGGAAAACAGGTACAAGAAATCCTATGCCCTTCTCTGTGATCAGTTTATTGCCCGCATTTAGCTCCTGCTCTTCAGAAGAGAATGCCCTCGATTGTCAGATGAGGCGAAGAAGGTTATAGCCAAAATTGGTCACTGGTATTTAGATGAACGGGAAACCTACATCAAAGTTTTTGGCGCCACAAGGGCACCCCACTTACTACCCATTTATGTTCCCGACCGACTAGTGTTAGGAGAGATTTTCTATCAAACCATATTGAAGGGATACAATGCAACTTTAGTAAAAGACAAGAAGCAGGCTTTCATACCGTATGGGTTTCATATTGGCTTCTGTCTAGTCAAAGACACCGCGCATGCTAAACAAATTGGGTTGGGTCAATTGGAATTTCGATTCCAAACTGGTTGTTTTCGCAAACACGATCCCAAGGGATTGGTTCTGCAACATGTGTCGCAGGTGTCATCCTGTTGGCCTTATGCACATGACCAGTTCGAGGATGAAATTTTTACCGAGAATGCTCAAGATTGGAATATGGTGGTGGCCAGAAAATCTGATCCTTGAGGAACCAGATTCAGAGCTATGAGCTACAAAGAGCAGACAACATTTTTGGAGTAGGCAGTTCAAGAAATTGGCCGACGCCTCGAAGGGGCAGAAGCATATGAATTGGATGAAGGAATAAATGAGCCTCTAGAAGACGTTGAGGCTACGGGAGCTCATCAAGAATCCCCATTACAAATCGAGGATCCACCTGAAGGTCAAACTGCACAAGAAAGGGGTACACTTTTATACCAGCAATCTCAGCTACTAATGAAATGGACATAGGATAACCCGCATCTTTCCATAAGTCTTAGGATTACAACTAACATCCAAAGAGTCCCGAAAGAACCAAGCGATCCTAGTCTCAGAATCGCCGAAGGAACCATTAGGTCGGGCAATCCCAAATCTACGATATCGCCAATTGATCCCTTAGGAGAAGGAACAACTCAACGAGAGATGAGTCAGGTGTCGATAGAAACACAAGAACGTAACCCATTGAGCACGCTTATACATATATATAGCAATGACGAGAGCACAGTGCCCTCTCATGGTATCCCGGTGTGCGTCCAAGAAGAAGAAGGTCCCGAAAAGACCTCTTCCCCAAGTCCTGAAAAGGTCTCTTCCTTTGGGCCTGGGGTTTAAGACCAAGAAATCCCACAAAAGGAGGAAAAATTTGAAGGAGATCGCGACGCCAGGGACTCTAATGAACCAGAAACAAATACAGACCCGAGCAACAACCCTCCGTGAAAGGAAGTCAGCGGTTCTACTACCAACGAGCCAGTAAATAATGAGTCTATGTCTGATACATCTATTCTGCCTAATACTCAAATCTCTGATGAGCAACAAGCAGGAGTTGGATCTATGAATATGAACGAGGAAGTTCAAGAACCCAATATTGAACAAATATACACCACGGAAAGCCTGGGTAACAACCTCACATGGGGCAATCAACAGATACCAGACCTGGTAGACAAGGTAGTAGATATCTATGCGATCGCCTATGATCAAAAGATAAAGGCCATCATTCGAAGAATGGCAAAAAGGAGGAGATTCACATTGGATCACTCCATCTTGGTAACCACGGAGGAGAACTTAATCGACACAGCCAATGATCGTGCATCTGAATTGATTGGCATGGGAAAGACTCTCTCAGATGCCGCCCAAGATAGAGCTAGGAGGGATGAAAAGGAATTATTCGCCACCCTAAAGGAGCTTGAACATGTTCACCATTTGGCTTAGTACTACAAAGGTGCTACACGGACTAGTGTGTATCTGAGAAATGATATCAACGGAGTTTACAATGAGTTCAAGAAAGAAAGGCACTTATTGATCATGAACATCGTCGAGTTCCAAGAAGACACTCTCATGGCACTCACAACATGTAAAGAAATGGAGCGATGGCATGAGAAGGCTCATTAAGCAGTAGAAAGACTCGAATATATTGAGGCAATCTAGCAAGGTCAAGAACAAGAAAGGCATGGCATTTGGATAGTAAGCAAAGGAAATCTCGATCGCATGAAGAAATTTTTTGAGTACTGGGATAAGATGTCCTGGGACCCACACCGAGAAATCCAACGACAATGGGAAAAATGCCATAAATACTGGGGTAAAATCAACCAAGTAATGAAGAATGTCAGTCTCCCTGAGTTTGGAACCCCCAATGAATTTTTTGACTTGAGCGGTGTACTCAAGATACATGCCGAGCAGGACTCGCTATGGGCCGAAGAGTGTGCAAAGGTCATCGATGCAAAACCAAGGCTAGTGCAGCAATTTGTGGAACACCCGATTAGATCTCGGGTCATACTACAATACCTGAACTTTAGTGTGGGGAAGTACCGAGTGCACGCAGTGGATATCAGGGGAGTATATGTTGCCCCTATGGAACAACACAGGTTCCTATGGGCCCAAACCTGTGCAGATTTGTTTATCAAATGGTCTGAATACGAAAAAAGTCATCCTTTTAAAGAAACATCTCAGGTTGATTGTTAAAGAAGTTGTTGCATGATCACGCCACATGGCAATTTTTGTTTGGCTTAAAACATATTTAGTCGTTAATTACAGTTAAACTTGATATTATAAATAGAGACATTGGTCGATGAAAGGTGGATGGTTGTTGGAAGAACTTTTTCTTTTCTTGGTTTTTGATAATTATTTTGAGACGATTGTGAATTGAGAAGTCCTTATGGACCAAAGACAAACTATTTTCATCAAATGTATGTGGTTGGAACTGGAGAAGAATTATTTCTTTTCCTATTCCACGATCGATGAAGTAAATGAGTAAGAGCAATTAATTATGTTGTCAAGTTATCTGGAGCAATGTCTTGATGTTCTTTGCTTTAAAAGATGAAAATAAATCATTGTGTTTCTATGTGATGAATGTCCTGGTAGATGAATTATTTTGCTTACCATGATCCTAATTACATATGTGTTTCTTTTTCTTTCTACTAAGTAGTTTACCTCGGCTATGTGATGAATGTCCTGGTAGATGAATTATTTTACTTACAGTGATCTTGATTACATATGTGTTTTCTTTCTGTTAAGTATTTTCTTTTTCTCAGACAGTAGTTGGATGCTCTTTTGGATAAAGTATTAGTACTAGGCCCTTTGGCATAGAATCACTGTCTGCATGCTCGAGAAACGGGTTATCCCAAGATCGACCCCTCCCTAATAGTTAAAAATTTATCCCTGTCTTTGTCAAGTTGGTTTATACTGGCTTGCGTACCTCATACCAATCCCACCTAAGAGAAAATATAGAGAAGAACCATCCTAACTGAAGGAAGAGACTTCACCAAAAAACACAAAAGCTCATCGATAATTTGGCAAGATCGTGAGATCTGGAGAACCATTCCACTCCAAACGTTGCAGAGTCTAATTGGTCCTCAGTGGCGGGTTTGGTTCCTGCTGTTGAGTCAAGGGATTTAGGCCCCATAAATAGGTGGCACGTTCAATATTTCTCACCCTATGTTCCGGGCGTCCGCGATATATAGATTGGCCATGGTGCCCCGCCCACACGCCCTGTTTGTTGTCAAACATTTCTCCAGTTAAATAAATCAGATGCATACAATTTTATGATTATTTAGTCCTTCTGATGGATAGTATGCAATGCATATGCTTATTTAGTCCTGATGTTCATCTGCACATGCTTGCATCAAAAAAAGTTGGACTAGTGACATGGGCATGAGCAGCCAGTCATCCTAGACATCAGTAGACTGACAAGGCCAAAGGTAAATATGCATACACTCTGCTCTTACTATGTTTACTAAACAAATATCCTCGGGTATATATTCATCTATGGCATGGTGGATATGCTGATGTCATCTGCAATACATGGTTTGCAACTCACAAGAAGCATCAACAAGTTCAAGCGAGACGTCGAACATGCTGCATGTTCCACAGACTAGGAGGTGTGGTTGCAAAAATATGGCTCCATAGTTCATCAAAGCTATGCGTGTATTTGTATATTTATGCTAGTGAAAGAGGAATACAAAAAATAAAAAATAAAAAATATACACACTACTATTCACTTTAGTTTTCCTGTTCAAAAGTTGTCACCAGGTCCAGAGTTGTAACATCCAAAGTAATATCAATAGAGGGCTTGAATAGTCGTTGAAATGGACAAGTGTTCATCGGGGACATAATGGTCGTCTATAGCACCTACTTGGACAAGAAAAACAAAAGTAGATCCATTATGCGTGCTAACATGACAGACAAGGAGGCCATGATGACAGTGACACTGATTGTTCCTCCACAACTTGTCCAGAAACATGCAGAAAAGATATTGTCGGGTAATGAGACATCCATTACAAATTTTAATATATTGCCCAAAACAGTATATGACTGTGGTGATTTCGATCGAATTATTTCGCTCAACGAAACAAGCATTATGGAAAAAAAATTCATTGTTTGTTCAGAATATCCTTTCATCCCAGACTCGACTATCAGCCAGCTTGCACAAAACACTGATATCTACCCAATCGAAATGATTGGCATAGTTGTCACATTGGCGAGAAAACTTGGCTCGCAACACATTCTCCATATAAAGGATGGAGAGTCGGACAGCGACAAGGCTATGGTACCGCTTTTCATATTCAGTTTTGTCCTTTACTTTCGCATGTCCATGTATCTCGGGTAAGTTACACAAATATTTCATTGCTCCATGTTGCAGCTACAATTGTTCGATACGTATACAAATTTGTTTTCGTCAATGGAACAACAATTGCATAAAGGGAAGATTCCACTTATGTTGTTCAAAAATATAACAAAGAAAAGGGATGTTAAAAAAGGATCTTTCAGACAACCCAGGCAACGTTTGTAACAGAGTTGCGAGCAGATATAGTAGAGGATCTGAAGAAACTAGTTAGCTCTACAACTGTTGTGCGTATACATCCACAAAATCATCCTCACTTTGCTTATAGAAATAGCCTTCAACAAATTTCTGCGGCTTGTTTAATTTTTATTTTTATTTTTAAGGGAAGGGGTGTTATAGGATAAATAGGTATATGCAGACACTAACAGATCTCCCTAGATCCACTTGGATCTAGAACAAAACAGGACAGGACATGACTCTTTCTCTAAGTTGCAATCATTGAATCTACTATCAGGAAGGAATGAGTGACATACCTTTATATCGCTTCCTTAGGTCTCTGTTGTTCCTACTTCGCTCCGGTGCTCTTGTGAGATTAGGTCCAAAACATCACAAACCAACCAAAGTGAAGATGGAAAAGTATATTCAATGTTAAGCTATGCATATGATCAAGGAGTTATGCAATAAAATAAGAATGATTTTATGGGAAAAGGACATGCCACTGTATTATATTGAATGAAAGTAGAAGATACAACCAGATCGCCTTGATGTCACAAGATTCCTTTCAGTGGTCCTTGGTTCCAACACACACACTTGCTCTACACTTGCATGAAGAAGGTCCAGTATGGCTTGATAGACAAATGGAGTCTTCAAGCTTCAATTCAAACAGGGTTCCTCACACAATTCTTTCATCCATTCTCTATTCAACCTTGCTTAACCTCTTCCTTGAGAAACCCTTCATTATATAGGAGAAGGAGAGATGGTTAAAGGGATGAGGATGATCCCACTAAATCTGAGAAGTCAGTAGGATGCCAACCATGCGAATGCCAACTCATTTTCTAGAAGATCCTCTTCTAGAACCTTTGTAACTTCCTCTTCCTTTTAAGTTTTGAAACAGGTTATTACCCTACCTATAGAACAGTCTGCGAACACCTCGCAGGCTAGGTGTAGGGTTTTCTACGAGAATCAGGATTCTCGCACTCTACAACATAGTCAGCCTGTGAACTCATCTTAAAAATATGTTTTGTGGAATAAGACGACAGTCACTTTTCTCAGGCAAAAGGTCCTTATGAGAACCTGAACACATAACTGTAGAGACACCATCAGAGTGACCAAAATAATGTGTAACAAGGGGGGGTGCAGTTGTGTATTATATTGTTCAATGTATTAATCCCTATGCTTGGGTTCCTAGGTTGAAGGTGTTTTAGTTGCAACCAATGTGTACTCGACCCCCTTTGAACCTGTATGTGCAAAATGCAACTCTCTTGCTTCTGCCTCTACTTAGATAAGTAACGATACGATTGATTGTCTGTGATGCGGTGAAAAATTTCCATATATATATGGTCATTGCGTCAATGGTTCCATCCGAACCGTGGGAAACACAACCGTGCATTGTACGGTTAGGCAGCCTTTGTTACAAAATGTGCTTCCTAAGTTGGCAGAGTTGTTGTATGAAACATATCTACAAAAAAAGGCAAGCAGTGTCTACATGATGCGGGAGCTTTGGATACACAGCAAATTCACCTTAAATGAGGACAATGCAATTTTTCATATCGACTGAAGAAGGGAAAAAATATATATATATCAAACTTTGGTAGGAAACGAAAAATACCTCATGTGTCTCTTCAATATTTCTTCAACATCCAAATGAATGTTCGTCGGACTTGGCTAGTTGGGATTGCACACGCATAAGATTGTTTGGTCCAAAAAATGGGAAGCATGGAAGAAAACCCCATATATCCCATGGCCTTGATTATTTTCGACTGGGAACATATACCAGATGCAAGAGAAAATGAATGCAGTGACGTCTTTTCTTTGTATATCAAATTGTTTGGTGCAAAGGTCGATGGGTCCTACTCTATGGAGCCTTCTGGGAACTTGCTTGTGGCTTGTTTGAAGTTTGGTTGGTTCTTGGTTGTGTGCTTCGTCTCTCAATTTATATACCGTAGAACTCCAACTATTCTTTGGAGGACATGGAACAATATAATTGAATTTTTTAGCCAGCTGGCCCGCAAATCCGCCTAAACATTTCTATGGCACTATGATGCAAATGTAGTATGTGGCTTGTTTTAGCAGATTTCATTGATCGATGAACTTGGTAAAATTATTGCCCTGGAATAATTTGAAATCAATGAATATATATTGTCTGAAGTGCAATTGTGCTATCATATCAACGAGAGGCCCTTAAAATTCAAATTGGTCGTTGTTTTGGCATTTTTGCTTAATCGATGAACTCGGTAAAATTATTGTCCTGGAATAATTTGAAATCAACAAATATATACTATGTTGAGTGCAATTGTGCTATCATATGAACAAGAGGCCCTTAAAATTCAAATTGGTCCTTGTTATGCTTGTGGTGATAGAATTTTAAAAATACTTTCTTTTGTTTCCTTCATTTTTTTAAAAATAAACGATTTAACATCCTTTAATAATTTAATGTAATTCAATTATACAATATCAATATTTAATATTAATAATTTAGTATTTGAAAATAATGTTTTTAGATAAAGTTAGATAGGATGACCATCTGTAAACAATTGCAATCTTGAAACTACAAATCGTGGGGTCCTCTCGATTTGTATGTCGCGCAACTCTAAGTGTTGTTTGGAGGACACGAGACAAAAGAAGTGCAATGTTGAGCCAACCAGCTCACAAGTCCGCCTGTCAATTTGTATATCGTGGAAGTCTGAGTGCTATTTGTAGCACACGAAACAATAGAGGCTCAATTTTGAGCTTGCTAGGCCGAGAACCCACGATCCAAATAGTGCCTAAGTATGGAATGAGGGATCCGCATATGCTCTATAAAATATCATGTCTATACTTTATAAAAGTACATGTTTACTATGTATTGCTCGTTTGTCGGAAAAATTTTATCTCGCCCGACCAAATTGTACAAAATTTCTTGTCTAATTAAATTCTGCAATATCAATATTTAATATTAATAATTTAGTATTGAAAATAATGTTTTTTAGATATGTTAGATAGTTGATAGGGATTACTATCCATAAACAATGGAAAACTTGAACCTGCCAGTTCTCGAGTCCATCTGTCAATTTGTATATCACGGAACTATGAGTGTTATTTGGAGGAGACGGAACAATGGAACTGCAATGTTGAGCCAGCCAACCCACAAGTTCGATTGTCAATTTGTATATCGTGAAATTGTGGGTGCTTTTTGTAGAGTGCGGAATAATAGAGGCCCAATTTTCATCCCACCAGCCCAAGAACCCGCGATCCAAAAAGTGGCTAAGTATGGAATGGCAGATCCATACATGCTCTATACAAATTTCATGTCCATAGTTTATAAGAGTACATACTTAGTATGTATTACTAGTTTTTCGGAAAAATTCTGGGTGTGGAAGTTGGCGGATTCACGACTTCATATTTCACTTACTTTTATATCACTAGCTCGACCGATCGCTTCTTCGTTTGATATTGTAATAAACAAATATAAACTATCCGAAGTCCAATTGTGTTATGACATGAACACGCGGACCTTAAAATTCAAATAGCTGGCAAGTCCGCTTGTGAATTTGTATATCGCGGAAATGTGGGTGCTATTTGTAGGGCACGGAACAACAGAGGCCCAATTTTGAACCCGCCAACCCGAGAACCTGCCATCCAAATAGTGGCTAAGTATGGAATGAGGGATTTGTACATGCTCTATAAAATCTCATGTCCATATTTTTTAGAAGTACATATTTACTATGTATTACTCATTTCCTCTAAATGGTGTTTAGAAGACATAGAATAATAAAACTGCAATGTTGAAAGACCCAGTCCACAGCTTTGGCTGTCAATTTGTATATCATGGGAAACTGGGTGCTATTTGTAGGATACAGAGCAATAGAGGCCTAGCTTTGACCCCACCAGACCGAGAACTCGCAATCGAAAAAGTGGCCAAGTATGAAATTCAGGATCCGTACAAGCTCTATAAAAACCTCATGTCCATACCTTTTAAGAGTTCATACTTAGTATGCATTACTCATTTTTCAGAGAACTTCTACCTGCGGAAGTTGGCGGATTCACGACTTCAGGTTTCAATTACCTTTAGATCACCAGCCCGATTGACCGCTTCTCCGTTTGATATTGTAAGAAACGAATATAAACTAGCCCAAGTCCAATTGTTCTATTACAGCAACACGATGCCCTTAAAATTGAAATAGTCCACAAATTCGCTTGTCAATTTGTATATCGCGGAACTCTGGGTACTATTTTTCGGGCACGAAACAACAAAGGCCCAATTTTGAGCCCGCCAGCCCGAGAACCCGCCATCCAAAAAGTGACCAAGTATGGAATGAGGGCTATGTACATGCTCTATAAAATCTCATTCTCATACTGTGCGGAACTCCAACTATTCTTTGGAGGACACGGAACAATATAATTGAATTTTTTAGCCAGCTAGCCCGCAAATCTGCCTAAAAATTTCTATGGCATTGTGACGCAAATGTAGTATGTGACTTGTTTTAGCAGATTTCATTGATTGATGAACTTGGTAAAATTATTGTCTTGGAATATTTTGAAATCAACGAATATATACTTTGCGAAGTGCAATTGTACTATCATATCAACAAGAGGCCCTTAAAATTCAAATTGCTCATTGTTTTGGCATTTTTGCTTAATCGATGAACTTGATAAAATTAATGTCCTGGAATAATTTGAAATCAATGAATATATACTGTGTGGAGTGCAATTGTGCTATCATATGAACAAGAAGCCCTTAAAATTCAAATTGGTCCTTGTTATGCTTGCGGTGATAGAACTTTAAAAAAAAAATCTTTTGTTTCCTTCATTTTTTTAAAAATAAGCGATTTAACATCCTTTAATAATTTAATCTAATTCAATTGTACAATATCAATATTTAATATTAATAATTTAGTATTTGAAAATAATGTTTTTAGATAAAGTTAGATAGGATGACCATCTGTAAACAATTGCAATCTTGAACCCGCTAGTCGTGGGGGCCTCTCGATTTGTATGTCGCGCGACTCCGGATGCTATTTGGAGGACACAAGACAATAGAAGTGCAATGTTGAGCCAACTAGCCCGCAAGTCCGCCTGTCAATTTGTATATCACGGAAGTCTGGGTGCTATTTGTAGGACACAGAACAATAGAGGCTCAATTTTGAGCCCGACAGGCCAAGAACCCGCGATCCAAAAAGTGTCTAAGTATGGAATGAGGGATCCGCATATGCTCTATAAAATCTCAAGTCCATACTTTATAAAAGTACATGTTTACTATGTATTGCTCGTTTGTCGGAAAAATTTTATATCACTTGCCTGACCAAATTGTACAAACTTTCTTGTCTAATTAAATTCTGCTATATCAATATTTAATATTAATAATTTAGTATTGAAAATAATGGTTTTTAGATATGTTAGATAGTTGATAGGGATTACCATCCGTAAATAATGTCAAACTTAAACCCGCTAGTCCTCGAGTCCATCTGTCAATTTGTATATCGCAAAATTATGGGTGCTTTTTGTAGAGCGCGGAACAATAGAGGCCCAATTTTCAGCTTGAGAACCCGCGATCCAAAAAGTGGCTAAGTATGGAATGTCAAATCCATACATGCTCTATAAAAATTTCATGTCCATAGATTATAAGAGTACATACTTAGTATGTATTACTCATTTTTCAGAAAACTTCTAGGTGCAAAAGTTGGCGGATTCACGACTTCAGATTTCACTTACTTTTATATCACCAGCCCGACCGACCGCTTCTCCATTTGATATTGTAATAAATGAATATAAACTGGCCCAAAGTCCAATTGTGCTATGACATGAACACGAGGACCTTAAAATTCAAATAGTTGGAAAGTCCGCTTGTGAATTTGTATATCGCGGAAATGTGGATGTTATTTGTAGGGCACGGAACAACAGAGACCCAATTTTGAACCTTCCAGCCCAAGAACCCACCATCCAAATAGTGGCTAAGTATGGAATGAGGTATCCATACATGCTCTATAAAATCTCATGCCCATAGTTTTTTGAAATACATCTTTACTATGTATTACTTGTTTCCTCTTAATGTTGTCTAGAAGACACAGAACAATAGAACTGCAATGTTGAAGGACCCAGTCCGCAACTTCGGCTATCAATTTCCACATTGCGAGACTCTAGGTGCTATTTGTAGGATATAGAGAAATAGAGGCCCATCTTTGAACCCGCCAGACTAAGAACCTGCAATCGAAAAAGTGGCCAAGTATGAAATGGGAGATCTATACAAGCTCTATAAAAACCTCATGTCCATACCTTGTAAGAGTTCATACTTAGTATGTATTACTCATTTTTCGGAGAAATTCTACCTGCGGAAGTTGGTGGATTCATGACTTCAGGTTTCAATTACATTTATATCACCATCCCGACCGACCGCTTCTCCGTTTGATATTGTAAGATATGAATATAAACTGGCCTAAGTCCAATTGTGCCATTACAGCAACACAAGGCCCTTAAAATTGAAATAGTCTACAAATCCACTTGTCAATTTGTATATCGCGGAAATATGGGTCCTATTTGTAGGGAACGGAACAACAAAGGCCCAATTTTGAGCCCGAGAACCCGTGATCCAAAAAGTGACCAAGTATGGAATGAGGGTTGCGTAAATGCTCTATAAAATCTCATGCCCATAAAATCTCGCCATCACCACTGCCTTCGTACTTGTTTATCGATATGCAATAATTAATCTTTAATGCTAGTAGTTCATCTTGCAGGGACCGTTAAGATTATCATTAATGTCCGGAAGTCCGAAGAATATTTTTCATTACTACGAATTTAACTAGGATTTGCGCACAAGTATCTTATCCTGTCCAAGTATTCATTTCAAACACGATGCAATCTGTTTTTTGTGCGCCAGCGGGTTGGTGCTTTTAAGAAATTTCTAATTCTTAATCTCTCTTCGCCATCACCACGACCTTCACACTTTTTTCTAATTATGCAATTAGTGAGTTGTGATGGTGACAACTCATTATGTACGAACCCTGGAGATTGTCATTGATCAACGAAAGGCTCAAGGAGATATTCCATTGATACGCATTAAACCATAATTTGTGGAGGGTTATATTATCCCTCCCCGATTTTCATTTCAAACATCGTCTCGAGCAAACGGAAATTCTTGTTAAGTTGTGGAAGCAATTATGTCCAGATATAGTAAACACATTGGCGCATATTGGCCATAAGTTCCACTATTCCAGGGCATATTCTTACTACTCATATCCCTCCACCCAGGAGAAAAAAAGGAGATGGTCCCTTGGTACACCGAGAGATATATTTCAAGCCAAAGAATTCCAAGGCAACCCTACCTACTCAGAGAACCTGCCCAGTTGCATTCATGGCTGGCGCAAAGGTTGATGTCATGAATTCTGAGCCGGAAGAAGATGATCTGATGGGTGATGATACGAAAATGGATAATGGAAATGCAGAGACTCTTCCCACTACTGCACCCAAATTGAAATCAACCATAATAGATGGAACTTCCTGGCCCGGTGATGGCGGTACTGAAAACACCAAAAGGAGTTTCAAAAAAGAAACCGACGGTAAACGCAATAGCCACTTTGCAGCACAAAAGTAGGAATTCCAGAGTTCCAAATTAGTTCGTTCTGGGTGGAAGAGTTTCACTGTAAAGTAATGATCTATTGATTCTCCTAGAGATATATTTCAAGCCAAAAAATTATTCACTTGCGGGACTAGTGTCCTATTCTCTGGATATACAATTAACATCTTCAGGAATCAGGTCCAAACCCTCACTGCTACAAGGCATATTTCTAGTAGTCATCTCCTTCCACCCAGAATGGACTAATTTGGGCCTCTGAAATTGCACGTGCAACCTGTGCTCCTGAATTTTTTTAGACTATGCAGAGGCGGTTTCATCTAGGGGCTACTCCATTTTCCCTGCAACATTTTCCATCTTCTTCCTCATGGGAAGCTTCTAAAAACTATCAATTTCAACACAGGATGATTCATCGAGGAGAAAACCACGAGGATCTTGCATACTGCAGATCTTGTGCCTGTGTTTGTCGCAGATATGTTCAATGTTTTGGCCCGAAGAACTGGGTCCAATTTCTAAGGATAGATGTACAATAGTCAGTGTTTTTCTTATTTTCTTAAATGGATTTGCTATTAAAAAATAATTTCCTTAGACCCTTTGTTGTTGCTTCTTTTCTGGATTTAACGCCCGTTCTCATTGGCATGGTTCAGTGCTCTCCTACTTCTTCGATATTGTGTTTACTTAGGTTATTTTTTCTAAGATGGAACATTTAACATTTATATTACAATGTGTTGTGTCAATCCACCATCCTTTTATGCAAACAAAAAATGGATTACACGGTTTCAAACAAATTTTTAATTCTATTCGTAATGTAGATAGAACATAGCAATACCAATGTACAATCTTGCAGTAAAATCATTATTCTTGTTTCTAGACATGCAATTATTAAGTTTTAATGCTAACAACCCATAATGAAAAAAGTTTAATACTTGAGTTAATATGTTGCAGTCATGGAAGAATGTATCAAGAACACAGTTACACCCACATGTTCCAATAAAATCTAATCTTCAACAAATCATTTGTTGGCAATTAGTAGAAAATGAAGTTTAGTAGTTAAGTTAATATGTTACAGTCATGGAAGAATGTATCAAGAACATACTTACACACACAGGTTACAATAAAATCTAATCTTCAACAATGCATTTGCTGACAATTAGTAGAAAATGATGGTTTTGCAACAATGGGGCTTCTTTGAAACCAATTCGTGCTTACGAAAACTGCCTTCCGCCTTTCTATTTTCCCACTCTTTTATTCCCTGTATTTTCTCTTCCTAGTTACTTAATCATTTTTTTTCCAAAAATGCCTTGTTGCGCGGCTTGATGGATTCACGCGTTTCCAACAAGCACTTCCCCTTTCTTTAAATTGACCCTCTATTGTTCTGTGTCCTACAACTAGCACCCAGAGTTCTGCGATATACAAATTGGCAGGCGGACTTGCGCGTTGACTGGGTCAACATTGCACTTCTACTTTTTCATGACCTCCAAACACCATTCGAAGCTCCGCGATATACAAATTGACAAATAGGCTCCAGAGCTGGCAAGCTCAACATTGCCTTTGTTTACGTATGGAAAAGTGTTAAAATGAGCCATACCACATTTGTGCCACGGAAGCTATATTAAAGGGAAAAGCATTTCCTTTATAGTTTCGTGTCCTACAAACAGCACCCACGGTTCCGCACTATACAAATTGACAATCGGACTTGCGGGATGGCTGGGTAATAAAATGCCTCGCAGTTCCGCGATATACAAATTGACAGACGAAGCATACAAGCAAGAACCAAGTAAACTCGCGGATCATATTCCTAGTCATTGTTTTCTGTTCCCGCCAACTTCACAATTTTATTCCGTTTCTCTTTTCCATGAACTTTATCTTTTTCGTCACTTATTCATTTTTTTGAAAATGTATGACTGCATGCGTGGGTGGTGTTGAGGGTTCAAACTTGTACTCCTTCTCTTTTATCGCGACACTGACCGACCGCATCCCCATTCCATACCCAGAAACTTCTCCGACCGTGAATTCCCGATAGGCAGGCTCTAGATTGGACTTCTTTTGTTCCATGGCCTGCGAACAGTACCATCACTTTCACGATATACAAATTTGCAACCGGAATCAAATCATACCCTCTTCCGTATTACGGTCCACTTATCATGCCCTCTTCCGTGGTATACATTTTTCACTGAAAACTTCCGAGAAATACAATTTAATCGTCGGGTCCTTGCATCTTTTGTGGAACTATTGTCACCCCATTTTGAAGCACGTCTATCCGCTTTCCATATTTCGCCATTTCTTTGAATTTCTTTGGCAAATCGTCGGTTTGGCAGGTTGAAGAAATATTCAGTTCCTAGTCGTTGTTTCTTGTGCCCGTGCCCCTTTTCAATTAGCAATTGCCAATTATATATAAGATATTATTTCTAGGCATGCAATTAGCAATTTCTCTATTCCATACTTAGCTACTTTGTCAGAATTCCGCAAATATACAAATCGGTCGCTGAACTACCCCATCATCATCTCTTTCATTTTACACATTTTGCACTCAAATATTCTGATACATAAAATTTGACCCTGCAACACTCGTATGTCCTGAGTATCCCCGTAACCCTTTTTTGAATATCGTCTAATCACTTTTCAGAGCTTGCCATTCCTTCCTTGCTCTTCGTCGTCTCCGTCACCTTCGCACTTGTCTATAATAAAAGAAAAGAAAAATTATATATATATATATATACATATATTTTTTCCAAATATGGAATTACTGGCATTTAATTCTAACAAGTCATCATCCAGGAACCGTATAGATTGTCATTGATGGGCGAAAGGGTCGAGGAGATCTCCTATTGATGCGCATTAAACCAAGATTTGCGGGGGGGTTATATTATCCCTTCCAAGTGTTGATTTAAAAATCATGAAATGTCGTTCACACGTCGTGGCCTTCGCATGTTCATGAAACCTCCAATCCTTAATTGCTCTTTGTCGTACCTGCCACCTTCGCATTTCTAAATATGCAATAAATAAGCTTTACTACTAACAGTTCATCATGCACCACCCATACAGATTGTCATTAATCATCGAAAGGCTCAAGGAGCTTTCCCATTCATAAGCATTTAACTAAAATTTAGCAGAGAGTTACATTATCGGCTCTAACTATTCATTTAAACCATCATCTGGAGAAAACCAACGTTCTCATAAACCTATGGCATCAGCTCGTAGCAGTTCTTTGGAGATACAGTGAACATCTTCGGGCGCGCGGACTAGAACTTCCAGTAGTCCAAGGCATATTCTTATTACTCAACCTTTTTCGCAGAGAACCAAGTAATTTGGACCTATGGGATTGCTCATGCAAGCTGTGTCCTTGAGGTTTTTGACTATAAGGACCTGATCTCTTGGTGTGTCGATAAATTTATTTCAAAAAAAATAATTATTCCACCGTGGGACCGCTCTTTTGTTTCTTTGTCACCTCAGGTCTTCCGCCAAATGCTAAGATTTATGGAGCCAACATTTACTTTCAAAGGAGAAGATTGCAAACAGTTCCTAGCAAAGCATAATAACGGGTTGGACCTCTTGCCCCATTTTTTGGAAAACCCGCTTCTAGTTCCTGAAGATATTACAAGCTTGTAGGTTAGTTCATTTAGAAATCCATTTCACGAAATTTCCTGGCTATTTACAAGAATAACGGGATATGATTCCATAGCAACTATTTCCCAAATGGCTCTTTATATTTTGTATTTCACAGTCAATGAACAAGCCATTTTTTATTGGGGTAGGTTAATTTCCCATGAAATCTATTCCCAATTGTCAATCTTCAAAAGGGAAAAGAAATTTTATATGTCGTCCTATTTAGTTTTTGCAATAGCGTAGTCCTGTCGATTTCCAAAACTGTCTTTGTCCAAGAATGTCAACTGTGAATTTCACCTAGTAACGTTCTAGTACCAGGCCTTGTGGAAGCACAAGACTTCCCACTGTTTTTATGAGGTTTTTAATGGCTTTGTGTCTGTTTTCAAAGTTTTTTTGTTAGGAGAATATGCTCCACGCATATCTAAATAGGCAACTAGTTTTTTGGACAAGAAGGGGACACTCGAACATTTGGATAATTACAATGTCATAAGAATTTTTGGCTCCACAAAACAACCTGCTCTCCTTCCATGTCACATTACGAACAGAATGTTTGTTGCAGAAGTAGCACGACAATACAACTATTGGTTCCATCTGTTGCAAAACAAGAAGAAAAAACAATTCATTCCTCTACCTTGGAAAGTAGGGTAGTTCGTGTTGAAAAACGTCAAAAAAATTGACGAATTCCCAGCACATTCTAGCATCTCCAAACTAAGATATGCTGAAATCATAAGAGGGTTCGACCCCTATAATATTTTTCGACAACATTTACAAACACTTGGCCTCGTCGATTTTTTTTTAAATAAACACCTTCCCAAAAGAGCTAGAAATTCAAAGTGAGAACATGGAACTTGACACTGATCTGGATAACATGATTTGCTTCCTTGAACAACCCGAAAACACCACCCACCATAGTCGTCCAATGGAAATATCCGTTACCGAAAATTTTGACGAAGATGAATCCTTCGTGTTCTAGAGCATTGTTTTTTATAGCCAGTCCAAAAAATTGATAATTGAGAAAAAAGATGTTAAAAATAAGAAAAGCAAATCTCGTTCAGAGGTTCACCTTGCCAACATGTGGTCATCCCAAATCTATCAACTTCACACCGTGAGCGGAGAAGCACTTCATGATTCCATTGGCGGCATCAAGACCGAGAATGCCAAACTGAAGGACTGGGTCAAGGAATTGGAAGACACTTTCATTCCTATGCCATTTCTTGTCAATATTTTGGCAATATCCATGCCTGCCACCCCTCGAGCCAACATAAAAGAATCCTCCACCCTGCTCACATCCTGTAAAGGATATGTGGAGAATAATATCAAAAAAATAATGGAACTGGTTACCAAGGCGTGGAAAAGATCACAAACCATCACTTCCCTTGGAAACAGGACACATAGTTTGCTCGAACATTTGCAGGCCAAGTTAAAAGATGAAGAAAAATTCTTTTTAAAAACGATCATTCCTTTTGGCACCATTGTCAACAATATGACGGAACCAAAAAGAAGAGAACAAGATCTTCCATCCAAAAACCGGATTGGTCAATTGAATGCATGTTGGAAAGAAAAAGTGAAGAACCTGCATCTGATTGTTCGGTCATGTGAACAAGCCATATCGAAGAAATATAAATTATTCACAAGGCTATCAAATATAGACTTAGCTAGGAAAACCAATGACTTCCAAGACCCCGACTTAATCGCAAACTCATTGCCCTTAACCAGGCAATATTTCGATAAACAGGTTGCTATGTTTAAGGCCTTGTCTCTGGAAAAGTTTTACAGCATCCTTCAATTTGATCAAGCTCACGTCCACAATTGGCTAGTCAAATATTCAGTATAGAATGAGGAAATTCAACAGGCTCTCTGTAATTTTTCTATCGACTTCTAGGAATTAGAAAACAATATTTTCAACATAAAAATCTTGAATGAGATCAACGTCGCCCCAATGAGAAGCTACACTAAAGAATGTCTCGAAAGGCAATTGAAGCATGCCACCAACGAAAGGCAACAAGCAGTTGCCAAGATTCCAGCAGCCGCCGACGACATCATTGAAACCGCAGTTGTCGGCGACATCAATAAAACGACAACCGCAAGAAAATAGCCAAAGGGATCATATGTACCCTCATTGTAAGTCTATTGATCTCATCCTTCTTTGTTTATCAACCCAATTATTCCACTTTCTTAAATATAGATGTGTTGGCAAACACTTATACCTTTCCATTTCTTTTTTTTGTAAATATTGCACTCTATCTTCTTTATACAATCATGTTTCTTGTACATATTTCTCTAATGGTCCGCGGGAGCCCCAATCCCAGTCTACATGACAAATGCATTGAAATTCTAATTTATATGTGACAGACTTTAATTTTTTTGTATATTTCAAAATTTCCAATAGTATGTAACAAACTTTTATTTTTTGACATATTTCAAATAAAAATGTTTTCGTATCTCCTTTTAAATTTATGTTTTCATAAATTCTTATCTTTCCCTAGTATGTATGACAAATTCATTTAATTTTTTGTATGTAACAGACTTCTCATTTTTTATATATTTCAAAATAAATGGTGCTCTACATTGCAAGCGTCATTTACTTATACCCCATATTCACAAATGCATTTATTTTTTTATATTTCTTATCTCCTTTTAATTTTATGTCTTCATATATTTTTATTAAATTTCGAAATTTATTCTTCCACTATCAACAAATTTGTAGTTTTTTATATACTTTCAAAAAATAAATGTTTGTTATATACTTTAAAAAATCTGTGATATACATGTTGCACACAACATTTCCGTGATATACATTTTGCACCGAACACTTCCATCATTTACAATTCGACCCCATTTTCCACAATTTTCTTTCTAACCTCGTTGGCAGGGACTACGCTGCCACACAACCAAATAACCATGACTTCTTCAAGTACATTGAAGTTAATAATATAATCCTCTTAAAACTTTACTTAATCTAATTAAAATATAATAATAAATATTTTGCACTAATTAAGTACATTGAAGTTAATAATATAATCCTTGTAAAACCTTATTTAATCTAATTAAAATATAATAATAAATATTTTGCACTAATTAAATAAAGTTATTTGGAACTATTCATTTCAATTAATAATTCTTCACAAAGTTTTTATATATACTATTCATTTCCATTAATAACTCTCCAAACAATT
>ML782743.1:442218-456377 GCA_009831015.1 Picea engelmannii | reverse complement strand
ATATAATTGCTATTCAAATAATATGTTTTTTTTTAATAAAAAGTATTGTATTACCTTGCTTTAGAAAAAATCACACATGTCTGAGTATACACTAGAGCACGTCATATGTTTTGTCATCATAGTGGAAACCAAAATGTGTGGACACCATTCTTCATAAACCTTAAAAAAGACAATTGTCAAAAACATGGGGACTTGTCACCTGTTCTGCCACAAGCGTGGAAACCTGAACAGGCGGTGGACTAAGTGCCTCGACCAACTATCGATCCAGAACCAGAGTCTGTGGTGTGAAAAAAACTTAACATTAAGACCAGAGAAAAAACATGTAAGAGCACTAGACCTGAGGTGAACCTGGGCATTCATCCTAGCAAAGTCGGAAGATGAAAAGCTAGAAGCAAGTCAAAGTTTGTATAAATTTCTGAAGATGAATATGCCGTAAAAGAAATTTCTCAGAAGCTCATAAATAATAAAAATCCCTCTCTCACTGGTTTTCCCCTTGTGGGTTTTTCCAGGGTCAAAGTTAGACCAAAATTTTGTGTTTCTATAATTTTCTAAGTTTTGCATACTGCTGATATTTTATTTCTGTGTTTAAAACGATGTTCAAAATCCACATGTTTCAGTTCTGAAGTTTATTTTCTGTTGTGTATTTATATGCTGATATAAAACTAGGTTTGGGAATTTAACATTAGCTGAAAAATCAGCGAGACTGAAGCTGGGTTGGGATCTGAAAAATTAACATTGTATCAGAGCTGAATTGAAGGGAAGCAGAGATTTCAACAGACAGAAAGTTGGGACAGCAGTCACTTCATAGGGCAGAATTTTGAATTTGTGATTTTCAGCAGAAAAAGGGTCATGGCTACTAGTTTGAGAGTTGAGGACAGACTTGATGGGGCAGCAAATCTTGGTGCTTGGAAGGAGAGGATGATTTTGATTTTGCAAGAAAACGAGTTGTGAGACATTGTGGAGAATACCACTACTCATCCCATTGTGGTACCTACTGATGCTACTCTTCTTGTAGCCTATACTAAGAAGAGTATCAAGGCTAAGAGATTTATTCTTGATGCCATCAAGGATCATTTGATTCCTCACTTGACGGGGAAGACACATGCCTATGAGATGTGGGAGTCTTTGAATAAATTGTACCAGAGTACAAATGAGAACCGGAAAATGGTTTTGAGGGAAAAACTAAAGAGCCTAAAAATGACCAAGGCTGAAAATGTGGTCACATACCTTACTAGATTGACACAAGTGAGGGATGAGCTTGGAGCTATGGGGGAATCCATAGTTGACAGTGATCTTGTGAGAACAACATTGAATGGAGTTTCCAAACAATGGGTTTTTTTTGTGGAGGGCATTGTTTCTAGGGAGAAGCTTCCCGATTGGGAACGTCTTTGGGATGACTTTGTTCAGGAGGAGACCTGAAGAGGTTATGTACATGGCAGCTCATCGACAAGTCATGAGGAGGAAAATGTGTCTCTTGCTACCACTAGCAAGAAGAAGTTCAAGAAGGGTCCAAAGGGAGGACAGAAGCCCAAGGGTGAAGGGAAGAAAGACATGAACAAAGTCAAGTGCTTTTCTTGCCATAAGTTTGGGCACTATGCAAGATAGTGTCCAAACAAGAAGAAGAAACAAACAACATCTTCAGCAAAAGTGGAAGAGTTTTCCACCAAGTTTGACAAGGAATTTTCCTTGATTGCATGTCTATCCTCGAGGACCACTACTACAGATGCTTAGTATATTGACAGTGATGCCTCTCACCATATGAAAATGGTTCATGAGCACCTGACAGATCTTACACAGTGTGGAGATGCAGAGGGAGTGCTTAGAGATGATCAAGAGGTCAAGGTGGCTAGTTGTGGGACCGTATCATTTCGGAGGGAGTCTGTGCCTCCCATGAATTTTACAAAGGTTCTATATGTTCTGGGCTTGAAGAAGAACTTAGTGTCAGTTTCTACTATTGAGGAGAAGGGCTATGAGGTCTTGTTCCGTGATGGGCAGGTGCTTCTTTTCCCCAGAGGGTCTAGCATCACTTTGGCCAAAGTGATTAGTACTAGACATGAGAGGTTGTACAGGTTCTTTTTCCAGCCAGTGAGAGCATTGATTCATTCTACCAGCAGCAGCAGTGTCCTATGTGAGATATGGCACAGGAGGATGGCACATTTGCACCATGGGGCTTTGAGAGTTCTGAGGGAGATGGTGACAGAAGTTCTAGATTTCAGTTCAAAGTGCCATGAGTTGTGCAAGGGGTGTACTTTGGGAAAGTACACCAAGACTTATTTCCTGAGCAGTGACAGTAGAGCAGCAGGGATACTTGATCTTATACATTTAGATGTATGTGGCCTGATGTCTTCGGCATCGTTGACTGGTTCCCTATACTATGTTGTATTCATTGATGACTTTTCTTGGAAGTCTTGGATTTTCTTCATGAAGACCAAAGGATAGGTCTTCAGTCGGTTCCAAGAGTTCAAAGATCTTGTGGAGAACCAGATGGGGAAGAAAATCAGAGTCCTGAGATCGAACAATGGGAGTGAGTATACCTCCAAGGAGTTCATGGATTTTTGTGCAGGAGAGGGCATCAGGAGGGAGTTGATTGTTCCTTACAACTCGTAGCAGAATGGGGTTGTAGAGACGAAAAACAGGGCCATTGTTGGGCTGTGAGAGCCATGCTACATGATCAGGGGTTGCCACTATTTCTGTGGGCTGAGGCATGCTACACTATAGTTTATTTGCAGAACAGGAGTCCTCACAGGGATGTGGGGAGCATGACTTCTGAGGAGGCTTTCTCTGGGAAGAATCCTGAGGTTGGGCACTTTAGAATTTTTGGGTGCATCACTTATTCATATGTCCCTTCTGAGAAGAGGACAAAGCTGGAGCCCATGGCAAAGAGAGGGATCTTTGTTGGGTACAGTGAGACTTCAAAGGCTTTCTGTATTTACCTTACTTCCTTGAGGAAGATTGTCTTGAGGAGGGATTTTAGATTTGAGGAGGACGGAGCCTTTAGGAAGTCTAGAGGGACAGAGAGAAGTGTGCAGTCTTCATCTCAGATTCAGGTGAGCCCACAGGAAACGAAAGTGACACAGGGTTTGGGACCACCAGCTTCAGGGTCGACAGGTTCATAGGTGACAAGGCCACAGAGTTCAGGTTCCCAGGTTACTGGTCCAAAGGTTTCAGGATCAGGTACTTCACATCAGGATCATTGTCTTCAGCAGATGGGGTTAAGTAGGGAGAGTCCCCTCCACAAGACACTACTTCAGAGAGGAGGAAGTCCAAGTGGCTTTAGGACACTTTGAGGGAGGCACAGGGTTCAGTGGGGAATCCCAGACAGGCAGTGAGGGAGATTAAACCTCCCGAGAGGTTTTGTAGCTACATCGCAATGGTGAGAAGTATTTAGGAGTCTTAGCCTTCCACTTTTGAGGAGGCCTCTTGTAGACAGGTATGGAGAGATGCCATGATGGAAGTGTACAATTCCATCATGAAGAACGATGTCTGGGAAGTTGTTCCTAGACCTGAGGGGAAGTCAGTGGTGACTTTCAGGTGGCTCTACAAGCTAAAGCATGTTGCGGATGGCAGCATTGAGAAGTAGAAAGCTCGCTTTGTGGCTCAGGGGTTTTCATAGGTTGAGGGAGTCGACTATGATGAGACCTTTGCACCGGTTTCTAGATACACTTTGATCAGGGCAGTGATCTCCATTGCAGTAGAGATGGGTTGGAAGATCCATTAGTTGGATGTGAAGACCAAATTTCTAAATGGTCTTATTGAGGAGGAGGTGTATATCAAGTAGCCATTGGGATTTGAGGTGCATGGGAGAGAGTCTCATGTGTGTAGAATGAAGAAGGCATTGTATGGGATGAAAGAAGCTCCCAGAGCTTGGTATTCAAGGATAGATGCCTCTTTGCAGCAGTTGGGTTTTGAGAAGAGTGAGGCGGATCCCAATCTATACTTCATTGTGGTTGGAGAGGATCCTCTCATTCTTCTGCTATATGTGGATGATCTTTTCATTACAGGGGCATAGAGACTCATCAGCAGTTGCAAGGAGAGCCTTGCTTCAGAGTTCAAGATGATATACATTGGACTGATGCATTAATTTTTGGGATTGGAGGTTTGGCAGGAGCCTGGACACATCTTCCTAAGACAGGGAAAGAATGTATATGACATTCTGAGCAAATTTCAGATGGGATATAGCAAGCCCATGACCACTCCCGTGATTACCAATTGGAAGAAGCTTCATGCTTTTGAGTCATAGTTGGTGGATCCCACCTTGTATCGTCAGTTGATCGGGTCATTGATGTATTTCGTCAATACCAGGCCAGATATTTGTTTTTATATTAACACTCTCAGTCAGTTCATGGTGGAGCCTAGGAGAGTGCACTAGGTGGCAGCAAAACATGTGCTCAGTTATCTATGTGGTACCGTAGATTATGGTTTGGACTATCAGAGAGGAGATGGAGTTCGTCTGGTGGTTATACAGACTCAGATTAAGAAGGATGTGTTAGTGACAGGAAAAGCACTTCAGGGTGTTGTTTTGGATTGGGATCAGTAGTTTATCCAGGTGGATATCGGTGGCCACCCACCTTTTCCAAATGGCTCAAAACAGTTATCTGGCAATTTTGGCAATTTACTATTTTAGCAGGTTTTAACTTCCAGGGCCATTTCAAGGGCCTAAATGAAGGTTTTTCAAGATCAAGGTTTTCAATGATAGCCAAAGGCATGATTGAGCCCCCAAAATGAATCTCCTCGACGATACCTTTCCAACGAGCTATCATACGCCTAAAACGGAGATTGTATGCAAAAGTTACGACCCTGGGAAGTTGATGTACTAACTTACCCAAACGAGGCCCACATGACTTTTGGCGCTTCATCTCCTAGGGTTAGGTTTTTGGATGTCTAGGGTTTTGGGAATTCCTCTTTATTGTAAAAAGGCCTTCAGAGCCTCATTGTAATCATCTTCTTGCAAATGCGAGTAGCCGTCACACCTCTTCTCAGAGATAAGTTACCACCATTCTATCGAGTCTTTCACTCTGTATTTTACAGTCTCTGTACATTTATTTCATTAATAAAAATTGTGTATTACTGTATATATGTGTTTATGGTTGCATCTCTGATATATTTTTGTTATATTATCGAATATCTGTTCACAACACCACACCCGCAGCCATACAACATCGGGTGGCTTTGCCAAGGACGAGATCTTCATGTCAGCCAGCAGTGTCGATTATCATATGGTATCCAGTCCTTCAAGGATGAGGTATTATGTGATGTTGCCCCACTGTATGTCTGTGATGTTCTCTTAGGCCAACCATATATGTGGAAGCGCCATGATGTTTATGAGTCTCGACCCCGCAGTGTCATTGTTACTTTGGGGGGTCATCTCTATAGAATACCACAGGTAGTTCCAACTACTGTTCCACCAAAAAAGTGTCACAAGGTAGTATCTCATACTGCAAAATTCAGCTTCTTCACAATTTGTTCAAAAGGGGAACAGAAGGACATTGGAACCACTACAACCTCACCCCAAGCACCTTCTATCCAACGGAAGCTAGTCGACAAGGTTGTAGCAAAGCAGAAAGATTCCGGCTGCAAACCACCCTATCATGTAGCCCGACTTGTTGAACAGCCTCGACTTCAAAAGGTTCATGACAAACTTCCACAAACTGAGCAGCACGACGTCTCCAGCAATACAAGCAGCTCACCAAGATGCAGATCCAGCAAACGCACTTCCCTCTCCCCCGGGAACTCAACGCAATGGATACCATTGCTTCCTAAGGAGGCAGGATTTATCCAGGTGGATATCGGTGGCCGCCCACCTTTTCCAAATGTCTCAAAACAGTTATCTGGCAATTTTGGCACTTTACTATTTTTAGCAGGTTTTAACTTCCGTGGCCATTTCGAGGGCCTAAATGAAGGTTTTTCAATATTGAGGTTCTTAATGAGGGTCAGAGGCATTATTGAGCCCCCAAAATGAATCTTATTGATGATACCTTTCCAACGAGCTATCATACGCCTAAAACGGAGATCGTATGCAAAAGTTACGACCCCGGGAAGTTGATGTACTAACTTACCCAAACGGGGCCCACATGACTTTTGGTGCTTCATCTCCTAGGGTTAGGTTTTTGGATGTCTAGGGTTTTGGGCATTCCTATTTATTGTAAAAAGGCCTTCATATTCTCATTGTAATCATCTTCTTGCGAATGCGAGTAGTCGTCACATCTCTTCTGAGAGATAAGTTGCCACCATTCTATCGAGTCTTTCACTCTGTATTTTACAATCTCTGTACATTTATTTCATTAATAGAAATCGTGTATTACGGTATATCTGTGTTTATGGTTGCATCTATGATATATTTCTATTATATTATTGAATATCTGTGATATCTCTATGCATTTCTTTATTATATCTTCGATCTCATTTCGTGCCGAAAATAATCTGGATCAGTGGTATCAGAGCAGGCTACTCATGATTGTTTTTCCAGTGCATGTCCCCGACAAGGTCCGAGTATAGCAAGTTAGGTCTCGAGCTTGTCTCTCTTGAATACAGTCACTCTCACACACCCAAGAAACCCTCAATGGTAGAAGAAAATAAAAACGGAGCAGACGATCCTATCAATCTGTTGCTTGAGCAAACACTCACGCGGCAAAGGGATGAAATGATGGAGAATTTTTCCCACATCCTTAGACACCTGCAGATAGCATCAAGCGCATCTTCATCAAGCGACCAATTTGGAGGCACCTTGCCTTTCAAGGTACAAGTTAATTTTGATATTTCTGTATTCAAAGAACAGATAGATGCAGAAGCCCTAGAAAAATTGTTAACTCTGCTAGAAGGTTATTTCTTTGTTCACAATTTTTCCAACAAAGAAAAGATCACCTTCGCACTTAAAGATATCCCCCATGTCAAACATTGGTGGGAAACTTACTGGGAGAAAAGTTCTACAAAGGAGTCTGGAATATATGGGGTCGATCCCACTTAGGACTTTTTTGTGGATGTGGTAAAAGAACAGTATTACCCTATTGGCAACTATGGGGACCAGTACATGAGATGGACCACACTGTGGCAATAGAGGGGCCAAGCAGTTCCGGAGTTCACCAATACATTCCATACCTTGTGCACAAAGCTAGATATAAAAGACTCCAAGCAACATTTGGTTCTGAAATACCATGGGGCTCTACACAGATACATCCAGACTAAAATGGATTTTCTGGACATCTCATCACTCGGTGTTGCTTATCAATATGTTGTTAAAATTGAGCAGAAATTTAAGCACCAGAACAAATGGGAGTTCGGGTCTGCAAATCTACAACAACCAAAGTATGATAAAGACGACCCTAACAAACAGTCTCCTAAAAACCAGTCCGAGGCATAGAAAAAGAAGAGTCACGGGAAGACAAAGAAAGACACTAGAAAATGGTGCGATTTCCACAAAATCCCTTGGCACAACACCGATGAATGTCGCTCAAAACAGTCATTGGTGGTCGAGATCAAAGACAAACAACCAAACCCTGATTCAGAATCTGGTTCTGAAAACACTAGTAAAGGACAGATCATTGACGTAGACCCCATTGTTATTGTCACGACTGCAGAAATTCAACCTAAAGAACAAACAGATCCTGAAGAGGGGGAGCGCCTTTTTCATTCACAGATGTGGGTGAAGGGGACCCCGCTACATTTTCTTGTTGATAGCGGAAACCAGAAGAACCTCATCTCAGCAGAGGTCATAAAACAGTTGGGATTGTCGACAACACAACACCCGCAACCATACAACATCGGGTGGCTTCACCAAGGATGAGATCTTCATGTCAGCCAACAGCTTTGATTATCATATGGTATCCAGCCCTTCAAGGATGAGGTATTATGTGATGTTGCCCCACTGGATGTCTGTGATGTTCTCTTAGGCCAACCATATATGTGGAAGCGTCATGTTGTTTATGAGTCTCGACCCCGCAGTGTCATTGTTACTTTGGGGGGTCATCTCTATAGAATACCAGAGGCAGTTTCGACTACTGTTCCACCAAAAAAGTGCCACAAGGTAGTATCTCATGCTGAAAAATTTAGCTTCTTCACAATTTGTTCAAAAGGGGAACAGAAGGACATTGGAACCACTACAACCTCGCTCCAAGCACCTTCTATCCAACAGAAATAGGTCGACAAGGTTGCAGCAAAGTGCAAAGATTCCAGCTGCACAACACCCTCTCATGTACCCTGACTTGTTGAACAGGCTCGGCTTCAACAAGTTCATGACAGACTTCCACAAACTAAGCAGCGCGATGTCTCCAGCAATACAAGCAGCTCACCAAGATGCAGATCCGGCAAACACTCTTCCCTCTCCCCTGGGAACTCAATGCAATGGATACCATTGCTTCCTATGGAGGGAGGATTGATCCAGGTGGATGTCAGTGGCCACCCACCTTTTCCAAATGTCTCAAAATAGTTATCTGACAATTTTGGCAATTTACTATTTTTGGTGGGTTTTAACTTCCGTGGCCATTTCGAGGGCCTAAATGAAGGTTTTTCGAGATAGATGTTATTAATGATATCTTAAGGCATGATTGAGCCCCCAAAATGAATCTCCTCGATGATACCTTTCCAACGAGCTATCATACGCCTAAAATCGAGATCGTATGCAAAAGTGACGACCCCGGGAAGTTGATGTACTAACTTACCCAAACAGGGCCCACATGACTTTTGGCGCTTCATCTCCTAGGGTTAGGTTTTTGGATGTCTAGGGTTTTGGGCATTCCTATTTATTGTAAAAATTCCTTCAGAGCCTCATTGTAATCATCTTCTTATGAATGTGAGTAGCCGTCACATCTCTTTTCAGAGATAAGCTGCCACCATTCTATCGAGTCTTTCACTCTGTATTTTACAGTCTTTGTACATTTATTTCATTAATAGAAATCATGTATTACTGTATATCTTTGTTTATGGTTGCATATAAGATATATTTATGTTATATTATTGAATATCTGTGATATTTCTATGCATTTCTTTATTATATCTCCGATCTCATTTCGTGCCGAAAATAATCTGTATCAGTGGTATCATAACAGGCTGCTCTTGATCGTTTTTCTAGTGCATGTCCCCGATGAGGTCCGAGTATAGCAAGTTACATCTCGAGCTTGTCTCTCTTGAAGACAATCACTCTCGCACACCCAAGAAACCCTCAATGGTGGAAGAAAATAAAAATGATGGAGCACACGATCCTATCAATCTGTTGCTTGAGCAATCTCTCACGCGACAAAGGGATGAAATGATGGAGAATTTTTCCCACATCCTTAAACGCCTGCCGATAGCATCATGCGCATCTTCATCAAGAGACCACTTTGAAGGCACCTTGCCTTTCAAGGTACAAGTTAATTTTGATATTTCTGTATTCGAAGGACGGATAGATGCAGAAGCCCTAGAAAAATGGTTAACTCTGCTAGAAGGTTATTTCTCTGTT
Organism: Picea engelmannii; assembly: GCA_009831015.1. NCBI lineage: Eukaryota > Viridiplantae > Streptophyta > Pinopsida > Pinales > Pinaceae > Picea > Picea engelmannii. The sequence goes on along the minus strand of ML782743.1, from coordinate 446,944 downwards.
CACAATTTTTCTGACAAAGAAAATATCACCTTTGCACTCCTTAAAGCTATCCCTCATGTCAAATATTGGTGGGAAACTTACTGGGAGAAAAGTTCCACAGAGGAGTCTGGAATCTATGGGGCCGATCCCACTTGGGATTTTTTTGTGGATGTTGTAAAAGAACAGTATTACCCTGTTGGAAACTATGGGGACCAGTACATGAGATGGACCACACTGCGGCAAGAGAGGGGCCAAGCAGTTATGGAGTTCACCAATACCTTCCATACCTTTCACACCAAGCTGGGTATCAAAGACTCCAAGCGACAATTGATTATGAAATACAGTGGGGCTCTACACAGATACATCCAGACTGAAATGGATTTTCTGGACATCTCATCACTCGGTGTTGCTTATCGATATGCTGTTAAAATTGAGCAGAAATTTAAGCACCAGAACAAACAGGAGTTCGGGTCTGCAAATCTACAACAACCAAAGTATGACAAAGACGTCCCTAACAAACGGTCTCTCGAAAACTAGTCCAAGACACAGGAAATGAAGAGTTACGGGAAGACAAAGAAGGACACCGGAAAATAGTGTAATTTCCACAAAATCCCTTGGAACAACACCGATGAATGTCGCTCAAAACAGTCATTGGTGACCGAGATCAAAGACAAGGAGTCGAACCTTGATTCAAAATCTGATTTTGAAAACATTGGTAAAGGACATATCATTGACACAGACCCCACTGCTATTGTCGCGACCGCAACAATTCAACCTGAAGAACCAACAGATCCTGAAGAGGGGGAGCGCCTTTTTCATTCTTAGATGTGTGTGAACGGGACCCCACTACATTTTATTTTTGATAGCAGAAGCCAGAAGAACCTCATCTTAGCAGAGGTCGTAAAACAATTGGGATTGTAGACAACACCACACCCGCAGCCATACAACATCGGGTGGCTTCGCCAAGGACGAGATCCTGTGTCAGCCAGCAGTGTCGATTATCATACGGTATCCAGCCCTTCGAGGATGAGGTATTATGTGATGTTGTCCCACTGGATGTCTATGATGTTCTCTTAGGCCAACCATATATGTGGAAGTGCCATGTTGTTTATGAGTCTCGACCCCGCAGTGTCATTGTTACTTTGGTGGGTCATCTCTATGAAATACCAGAGGTAGTTCTGACTACTATTCCACCAAAAAAGTTTTTCAAGCTAGTATCTCATACTGCAAAATTCAGCTTCTTCACAATTTGTTCAAGAGGGGAACAGAAGGACATTGGAACCACTACAACCTCGCCCCAAGCACCTTCTATCCAACATAAGAAGGTCGACAAGGTTGCAGCAAAGTGCAAAGATTTTGGCTGCACACCACCCTCTCATGTAGCCCAACTTGTTGAACAGCCTCGGCTTCAACAGGTTCATGACATACTTCCACAAACTGAGCAGCGCGACGTCTCCAGCAATACAAGTAGCTCACCAAGATGCAGATCCGGCAAACGCTCTTCCCTCTCCTCCGGGAACTCAACGCAATGGATACTATTGCTTCCTTAGTAGGGAGGATTGATCCAGGTGGATATTGGTGGCCACCCACCTTTTCCAAATGTCTCAAAATATTTATCTTGCAATTTTGGCAATTTACTACTTTTAGTAGGTTTTAACTTTCGTGGCCATTTCGAGGGCCTAAATGAAGGTTTTTTAAGATTGATGTTCTTAATGATATTCGAAGGCATGATTGATCCCCCAAAATGAATCTCCTTGATGATACATTTCCAACGAGCTATCATACGCCTAAAACGGAGATTGTATGCAAAAGTTACGACCCTGGGAAGTTGATGTACTAACTTACCCAAACAGGGCCCACATGACTTTTGGCGCTTCATCTCCTAGGGGTAGGTTTTTGGATGTCTATGGTTTTGGGAATTCCTCTTTATTGTCAAAAGGCCTTCATAGCCTCATTGTAATCATATTCTTGTGAATGTGAGTAGCCGTCACATCTCTTTTCAGAGATAAGCTGCCACCATTCTATCGAGTCTTTCACTCTGTATTTTACAGTCTCTGTACATTTATTTCATTAATAGAAATCGGGTATTACTGTATATCTATGTTTATGGTTGCATCTATAATATATTTTTGTTATATTATTGAATATCTGTGATATCTCTGTGCATTTCTTTATTATATCTCCGATCTCATTTCATGCCGAAAATAATCCGGATTAGTGGTATCAGAGCAGGCTGCTCTTGATCGTTTTTCCAATGCATGTCCCCGATGAGGTTTGAGTATAGCAAGTTGGTTCTTGAGCTTGTCTCTCTTGAATACAATCCCTCTTGCACACCCAAGAAACCCTCAATGGCGAAAGAAAATAAAAACGACGGAAGAGACGATCCTATCAATCTGTTGCTTGAGCAAGCTCTCATGCGACAAAGGGATAAAATGATGGAGAGTTTTGCCCACATCCTTAAACGCCTGCTGATAGCATTAGGCACATCTTCATCAAGCGACCACTTTGGAGGCAGCTTTCCTTTCAAGGTACAAGTTAAGTTTGATATTTCTGTATTCAAAGGACAGATAGATGCAGAAGCCCTAGAAAAATGGTTAACTCTGCTAGAAGGTTATTTCTCTCTTCACAACTTTTACGACAAAGAAAAGATCACCCACTCAAAGCTATCCCTCATATCAAACATTGGTGGGAAACTTACTGGGAGAAAAGTTCCACAGAGGAGTCTGGAATATATGGGGTCGATCCCACTTGGGATTTTTTTGTGGATGCGGTAAAACAACAGTATTACCCTGTTGGAAATTATGGGGACCAGTACATGAGATGGACCACATTGTGGCAAGAGAGGGGCCAAGTAGTTCCGGAGTTCACCAATACCTTCCATACCTTGCGCACCAAGTTGGGTATCAAAGACTCTGAACGACATTTGGTTCTGAAATATTGTGGGGCTCTACATAGATACATCCAGACTAAAATGGATTTTCTAGACATCTCATCACTCGGTATTGCTTATTGATATGCTATTAAAATTGAGCAGAAATTTAAGCACCAGAACAAACGGGAGTTTGGATCTGCAAATCTGCAACAACCAAAGTATGACAAAGACGACCCTAACAAACAGTCTCCCGAAAACCAGTCCAAGACACAGGAAAAGAAGAGTCATGGGAAGACAAAGAAGGACACCGGAAAATGGTGCATTTTCCACAAAAGCCCTTGGCACAACACCAATGAATGTCGCTCAAAACATTCATTGGTTGCCGAGATCAAAGACAAACAGTCGAACCCTAATTCAGAGTATGGTTCTGAAAACACTGGTAAAGGACAGATCATTGACGCAGACCCCACTACTATTGTCGCGACCACAAAAATTCAACCTGAAGAACAAACAGATCCTGAAGAGGGGGAGTGCCTTTTTCATTCACAGATGTGGGTGAAGGGGATCTCACTACATTTTATTGTTGATAGCGGAAGAAAAAAGAACCTCATCTCAGCGGAGGTCGTAAAACAGTTGGTATTGTCGACAACACCACACCTGCAACCATACAACATTGGGTGGCTTCGCCAAGGACGAGATCTTTGTTTCAGCCAGTAGTGTCGATTATCATATGTTATCCAACCCTTCAAGGATGAGGTATTATGTGATGTTGCCCCACTGAATGTCTGTGATTTTCTCTTGGGCCAGCCATATATGTGGAAGAGCCATGTTGTTTATGAGTCTTGACCCCGCAATGTCATTGTTACTTTGGGGGGTCATCTTTATAGAATACCAGAGGTAGTTCTGACTATTGTTCCACCAAAAAAGTGCCGCAAGGTAGTATCTTATACTGCAAAATTCAGCTTCTTCGCAATTTGTTCAAAAGGGGAACAGAAGGACATTGGAACCACTACAACCTTGCCCCAAGCACCTTCTATCCAATAGAAGCAGGTCGACAAGGTTGCATCAAAGTGCAAAGATTCCAGCTGCACACCACCCTCTCATGTAGCCTGACTTGTTGAACAGCCTTGGCCTCAACATGTTCATGACAGACTTCCACAAACTGAGCAGTGTGACGTCTCCAGCAATACAAGCAGCTCACCAAGATGCAAACCAGGCAAACGCTCTTCCCTCTCCCCCGGAAACTCAACGCAATGGAGACCATTGCTTCCTAAGGAGGGAGGATTGATCCAGGTGGATATCGATGGCCGCCCACCTTTTCCAAATGGCTCAGAACAATTATTTGGCAATTTGGGCAATTTACTATTTTTAGCAGGTTTTAACTTCGAGGGCCATTTCGAGGGCCTAAATGAAGGTTTTTCGAGATCGAATTTCTCAATGATATCTAAAGGCATGATTGAGCCCCCAAAATGAATCTCCTCGATGATACATTTTCAACGTGCTATCATACGCCTAAAACGGAGATCGTATGCAAAAGTTACGACCCCAGGAAGTTGATGTACTAACTTACCCAAATGGGGCGCACATGACTTTTGGCACTTCATCTCCTAGGGTTAGGTTTTTGGATGTATAGGGTTTTGAGCATTCCTGTTTATTGTAAAAAGGTCTTTAGAGCCTCATTGTAATCATCTTCTTGCGAATGCGAGTAGCCGTTGTTATCACTCCAAGAAAACCTTTGTGGTTGCAGACCAAAGGTGCTTGGTAACTTAAGAAATGAATGTTTTTGTATTTTGTAAAGGTGGATCAATGGGACAACTCAATACAGCTTATAGCATTCAAACATGAAAATGATAAACAAATAGACAGTGCTCTCAA
>ML782743.1:431117-442168 GCA_009831015.1 Picea engelmannii | reverse complement strand
CTTGACAACACAGATAATAATGCAGAAGAAAGATGGAAAGCTGACAATCAAAATTGAAAGGAACCTGTGATCTGTATTAACATAGAAAGTCTGAGTACAAAAAGAGTATTTCTCTATCCAAAATCGAACCCTAGGTTCATGTCCTGTTCTGATATTTATAAGATTACAAAACAATCCTCTAATCCTAAAAACATGGATCAGATCAACTAAAAATAGAAAGTAGAAATTGTTTGCAAGATAAAAGGAATATTTCCTCAAAAAGAGGTCGATCCCTGATTTTCCTATGTTGACTGTTGATGATGTGTAGACAGCCTTCCAAGGCTAAGATACTCTTCTCCCATTGAGGCCAAGTCGAGTTGGCTGATGTGGAAAAATACCCTGCTTTTTGCTTCAAATGAAATTGCCCATATACCTTTGAAATCATTCTTTTCTTCATCATATATCAAAAATGAATGGTGGAGTGAGTGAGATAATTCATAAGACATGTATTGGAAAAGGTTCCAAACCTTTTCATATCAAAAATCTTCGACCTGTGCAAAAACTCACTCGAATTCTGCACACACAGACTTTCGGTGGTTGACTGGAACAGTTCCTGGGTAAGTTATCCACCGAAAGCGCCTGTTTCGGTGGTTAATGAGCTTAGTATGGCTCGCCTAAACCACCGAATGTTGTACTTTGAGGACCTTTCAAAATTTCAAAAATGGTTGTTCTGAAACTTCTTTTATCACTCACACTTTCTCAGATGCTACAGTTTTGATTCGTGCAGACCTACGAATCTTCGCTGGCTATGTAGAAGGTTCTGGTACATCCATTATTGTTGTAGCTAGATCAGCCAAAGTGTCTAATCCGGTTTGTTCTTCCTCTGGTGGTTCAAACTTTTTTAACCTGAGTCTTAGAACCCTGAGTTGCTTATATAATTTCATGTTCTCCTTAATCAATTCTTTGTTTCTCCCTTTGATTGAATTGTGTTTTTCTTTGAGAATTTCATTCTCTTTGAATAGCTCAGCCACCTTCTCTGTTAGATCCATGTTTGCCTTTTTGATTACCCTCTCAAGTACTTCCATCTCATAGATTTCTCACAGAAGCTTATTGATTTTCCTGGTCTTACCTTTCTGTGGTTTGCTTGATGAAGCTTCTGCCTTCGGTTGCCTGTGTGTTTCTGAAGGCATTGATGGAGGTATGTCTGTCTTCAGTTTTGCATCATGCTTGATTTTCAGATTATCCTGTGTTTTTGCCATATCCTGTTCAGAATCGGATTCACTATATGGTAAATTGAGTGGATTCTTTACTATGACAGGGTTTTTGTCTTTGAGCTTTAATTCCTTCTTGTTTCCTCCCTGCTTGTTGGGTATTGCTTTTATAGCATCCCTGGACATTGAAATCCCCTTTCTCCTCTTGTGACCAGTCTGATCATTCCTGCTTCTGGACTTTTTTGCTTTCATTTCTGGAGGTTTCTCTGTCTGAAACTCGTTCCAGAATAAGAAAAAACTCCATTCTATTTGTTTCCTGTGAAGAGCTTCTTTGACAAGGAGGGTAATCAACCCCTGATGATATATTCTACTTGAAACTTTAGTGGGTTGAGCCTTTACCTATTTTTCCATTTTGATCAGGGTCTTATGAAAGAAATAGGGTATGTTTAAGGATTCCCTGCCTGTGAAGTGATTTAACAATTGAAAATGATAGTATAACACTCTGTTATAACGCCCTTCATAGGTAATGTATACCAGAATCGCCTTCAGAAGGGTCTGCCACTTCGTTTCAAGATATGACATAGGGATATCTTTCTTCCAAATCAACGTTTTATGCACTGGCAATAGGTATGATCTGAACTCAACGTTTGCAGGTGAAGAAGTTTTGAACCAGCAAACCCCTGTCCTAGGCAACCCTGTGTATTCGACAATAGATGCCTCGTCTATTATGAACTCTTCTCTGCCTATTTTGGCAACCCTGCCATCGTATGAGAGGGCAAATGCTTCAGCAATTTGTTGGTGGAAGACTGTCAATTTCTCACAATATGAGAAGACTCCAACCTGTTTAAAACATTCTGCAACTTCTGGATGCTCCTCGAAATACCACATGCCATCTGCCTCTGACCTTAATGCAGGACCGGATCTTGACATAACTGAAAGCGAACTGTTTATGGAATTATAGTCAGCCAAGTATTCGGGAAACAGAGGTTCTAGGAACTAAGGATATGGTTGATGAACAGACTGTGAAACAGTTGGACAGGGCATAGGATTTATGAATGCACTAGAATATCGACCCACATTTAAATGACAGTCGGACAAGGAAAGCCGAAACTTCAACTTTTCAGGGGCAAATATATTTGTGAAATTTTGACAGAGAAAGGCTTACAGACTTACCCGATAACCCAATCCGTTTTCCTCGACTCGAAATGTTGGTTGAATTCAGAGCTACCATGTCAATTTGCCCGAAACGAGGGACCAAGATTTGAAAATCACGATTTGTTGGAAAAATCGCGTGTTGATAGTTATCACTAGCGATTCTCGGGCTCCTTAATAACACTTTGAGTTTTAAAATGAATGGATGACCTGTCGATAATGGTGAGTGTATCTGCCACTGGGAAGGAGGAAAACTCCGTGCAACCGTATCTGGCTATCACCGTTCGACGCAGATTTGGAAATGATTATGCAGTGGATAGCACGTAGGTGTTTGAAAACCTTTCGGTGGAACCCCACGAACGAGTATCATCTCCCCGAACGCGAGCTTTCGGCGGTTTGAACTTCTCAACATTGCAACGGATTCTGACATCTGGCTCGTGCGAAAGCACGAGCTTTCTTTTTTGCGTGTTCAAACCTTTTCGGTGGTTGCTTGCTCTTTGTATCGACCACTTATCTGACGAAACCAAACACTTTTGGTGGTTAATGAGCACGCTGGGGGCTCGCCCAAACCACCGAAACTTGCTATTTTTCCAATTTCTTGTCTGAACCAAAACCAAGAATTTTCTCAACTATAAAAAACACAAAAGTAGCTTAAGCATGTGACCAATAGCCATGATATCCTCTACAAAATTCAACCAAAAAGACGGTTTCATTTTGGGAGTTAACAGCCGTCACATCTCTTCTTAGAGATAAGCTGCCACCATTCTATCGAGTCTTTCACTCTGTATTTTACAGTCTTTGTACATTTATTTCATTAATAGAAGTCGTGTATTATTGTATATCTGTGTTTATGGTTGCATCTCTGATATATTTCTGTTATATTATTGAATATCTGCGATATCTCTGTGCATTTCTTTATTATATCTCTGATCTCATTTCGTGCCGAAAATAATCTGGATCAGTGATATCAGAGCAGGCTGCTCTTGATTGTTTTTCCATTGCATGTCCCCGATGAGGTCGAAGTATAGCAAGTTGGCTCTTGAGCTTGCCTCTCTTGAAGACAATCGCTCTCGCACACCCAAGAATCCCTCAATGGAGAAATAAAATAAAAACTACGAAGCAAACGATCCTATGAATATGTTGCTTAGGCAAGCTCTCAAGCGACAAAGGGACGAAATGATGGAGAATTTTGCCCACATCCTTAAACGCTTGCTGATAGCATTAGGCACATCTTCATCAAGAGACCACTTTGGAGGTACCTCGCCTTTCAAGGTACAAGTTAATTTTGATATTCCTGTATTCAAAGGACAGATAGATGTAGAAGCCCTAGAAAAATGGTTAACTCTGCTAGAAGGTTATTTCTCTATTCACAATTTTTTCAACAAAGAAAAGATCACCTTCACACTCCTTAAAGCTCTCCCTCGTGTCAAACATTGGTGGGAAACTTACTGGGAGCAAAATTTCAGACGAATTCTGGGATATATGGGGCCAATCCCACTTGGGATTCTTTTGTGGATGCGGTAAAAGAACAGTATTACCCTGTTGGAAACTTTGAGGAACAGTACATGAGATAGACCACACTACGGCAAGAGAGGGGCCAAGCAGTTCTAGAGTTCACCAATACCTTCCATACCTTGCGCACCAAGATGGGTATCAAAGACTCTGAGAGACATTTGGTTCTGAAATACCGTGGGGCTCTACACATATACATCCAGACTGAAATGGATTTTCTTGACATTTCATCACTCGGTGCTGCTTATCGATATGCTGTTAAAATTGAGTAGAAATTTAAGAACCAGAACAAATGGGTGTTCGGGTCTACAAATCAGCAACAACCAAAGTATGACAAAGACGGCCTTAACAAACAGTCTCTTGAAAACCAGTCCAAGACACAAAAAAAGAAGAGTCATGGGAAGACAAAGAAGGACACTGGAAAATGGTGTGATTTCCACAAAAGCCCTTGGAACAACACCGATGAATGTCGCTCAAAACAGTCATTGGTGGTCAATATCAAAGACAAGGAGTCGAACCCTGATTCATAATCTGATTCTGAAAACACTAGTAAAGGACAGATCATTAATGCAGACCCCATTGTTATTGTCGTGACCGCAGCAATTCAAATTGAAGAACCAATAGATCCTGAAGAGGGGGAGTGCCTTTTTCATTCACAGATGTGGGTGAAGGGGACCCCACTACATTTTATTGTTGATAGCGGAAGCCAAAAGAGCCTCATCTCAGTAGAGGTCATAAAACAATTGGGATTGTCGACAACACCACACCTGCAGCCATACAACATTGGGTGGCTTCGCCAAGGACGAGATCTTCGTGTCAGCCAACAGTGTTGATTATCATACGGTATCCAGCCCTTCAAGGATGAGGTATTATGTGATGTTTCCCCACTGGATGTCTGTGATGTTCTCTTGGGCCAACCATATATGTGGAAGCGCCATGTTTTTTATGAGTCTCGACCCCACAGTGTCATTGTTACTTTGGGGAGTCATCTCTATAGAATACCAGAGGTAGTTTCGACTACTGTTCCACCAAAAAAGTGCCACAAGGTAGTATCTCATATTGCAAAATTCAGCTTCTTCACAATCTGTTCAAAAGGGGAACAGAAGGACATTGGAACCAATACAACCTCGCCCCAAGCACCTTCTATCCAACAGATGCAGGTCGACAAGGTTGCATCAAAATGCAAAGATTTCAGCTGCACACCGTCCTTTCATGTAGCCCAACTTCTTGAACATCCTCGGCCTCAATAGGTTCATGACAGACTTCCACAAACTGAGCAGCACGACATCTCCAGCAATACAAGTAGCTCACCAAGATGCAGATCCGGAAAACTCTCTTCCCTCTCCCTGAGGAACTCAACACAATGGACACCATTGCTTCCTAAGGAGGGAGGATTGATCAAGGTGGATATCGGTGGCTGCCCACCTTTTTAAAATGTCTCAAAACAGTTATCTGGCAGTTATATCGGTCGAAGGCATGATTGAGCCCCCAAAATGAATCTCATCGATGATACCTTTCCAACGAGCTATCATACGCCTAAAACGGAGATCGTATGCCAAAGTTACGACCTCGGGAAGTTGATGTACTAACTTACCCAAACAGGGCCCACATGACTTTTGTCGCTTCGTCTCCTAGAGTTAGGTTTTTGGATGTCTAGTGTTTTGGTCATTCCTATTTATTGTAAAAAGGCCTTTAGAGCCTCATTGTAATCATCTTCTTGCGAATGCAAGTAGCCGTCACATCTTTTCTCAGAGTTAAGCTGCCACCATTCTATCGAGTCTTTCACTCTGTATTTTACAGTCTCTGTACATTTATTTCATTAATAGAAATCGTGTATTACTACAAATATTTGTTTATGGTTTCATATCTGATATATTTTTGTTATATTATTGAATATTGTTGTAGGAAAATCTGCCTGCGGACAAGTAGATCGACCTCTAGAGCTTGACCTTAACCCTAGACAGAAAAATGCTTAACGTGGACACTGACTTCCTTTCGAATCTATCTAAACTAATGCATGAGAAGGGAGGTTAACAGAGGTACCTTTTAATCGACGTTTGTCCCTGCACGCTCCGAGTTGCGCTCCAATACTTTTGCTCCTCGCTAAGGTCTGTGGACAAAACAAGATACGACCACTTCCTACTCTATTGACATTAGCTTGAAAACAGATCCATCAATAAATGATAAGTTCATGTGATATCATACACAAACTAGAAAGAAACGGGCCAAGTGTGTCATATTAATGAGAATAACAACAACAGTACTTACAATCGTAGATGCGAATGCGACAGCTTCGTCAAGTCCTCTTCGTCTAACCCTTGCCTGAAAGATCCATAACCTGGATAATAGCAGCTTCACTGATCACTCTCCTTTGACTAACTGTAAGTTTCCTCCAAGATCATAAGTTTCATATATTCAATCCTTCCTCCCCCTTTCCACCATCATAGAGCCTGTTTATATAGGTTGGGAGAAGCCTAACCTCTTGAGTTATGTTTAGGACCATTTGGGAACCTCCTCCATAGATCAGGGATTTGTTGATGAGAACAAGAATTCGAGCACAACAGTCTCCTAATCTTGAATGTTCCTCCCCTTATTCCTCTCAACGGGCTAACAACTGACCCAGAATAGGGAGCGCTCCCCCAAAACGGGTATCAGAGCATTGTAGCGCTCCTGGTGTGCCTTGGGAAAGCGCCAGCGCTCTTAAGATGAGCAACACTCCTCCAGAAGAGCCTAAGGGGCGTTATAACGCTCCTTGAATTATGGTAGAGGAGCGCCAGCGCTTCTGCAGCTATAGCAGGGGAGCGTTCCCCCTCCAAACCAATGTTTTATGGCTTCTTTCAGGTGTCAAGAGCTATCTGATTCCAGCAAGCCAGTTCTCCTCCTTCAAATCAATCATGTGAGATGTCATAAGTGCCTCCCTAGTGTTGTTATCATGGCATCATGTCTGAACATTATTTGCGACACTAGTGATCAACTTGCGACACTTGCGAAAGTTGATAGGGAAGATGCGACACTTGCAACGATTGATAGGGACAATGTGACACTTATCCATCTGAACAATTTTGACGTGTAACAGAATGACCCCCAAAGTATGAAGTCAGAAGATACGGACTGATGACTGAAATTCTTTGTAGACGTTCAAGCAAGGGTATAGACTCAGAGAACCTGACGGAAGCTGCACACAAACATCCAACAAATATCATGACATATTTCAAAACCCAAGGCAGGCATACCTATGCTTGGATGATCAAGATTTGAGATATGGCCGCCATAATATACACTGCGGATCCATAATTGTATTGATAAAAGGGTATAGCCACCAAGGATACAATGTGGATCTATACTTTGATGACTCAGACTGATCATAACCATGAAGAATACACAATGGATCTACGAGGTGATAAGACATAGCCACGACCAATACAAAGTGGATCTATGTAACAATGTATGTGTTCTTTGTCCAAAACTCTTTCGCAACCTGGGCGAGACATATATCAAAGTGAATCACTCAACCCAGGGTCTTCTTACCAATCCCGGTATGGCACGAATCTAACCATGTGAATAGATGTCTTGGTGTCGAACATGGCAGAAACCACTTGATTACCAGTCAATGAGGTAAACCGTTAACAAGTGCGAGGGAAATTACCATTAATGTCAATGATTCCCAAGGTACCTTAGTACATTCCACCGAACGTGAATAGATGAGTTGAATTCAAACATTCGTGGAATCATTCGATCAGAGGTCAATGATGTAAACCCACTGTCGAATGTGAGGAGGCCTGCCATTGAGGCATGCAGGTCCCAAAGTACTGAACGGTTTCTAAGCCTAATTCCCGTATAATGTGTTGAAGTCGACAGGAATAGACTCGTCGAAGGAGGGCCTTGATGTATCCCCCATCAGCGACACGAAACGGACATAGAGGTGTAATTGGTAAATCAAAAGCACATGGACTGACACGGGTTGTGAGACAAGATATTTGGGATGGTTGACTCTTGAGGCGGATACTTTCCTTGAACACTAAGGCACAAAAGCAAAACATGACATGGACCAAAACTGTGCAATGGGTACCGTGACTTGCGTCGGGTGACTCAAAGGAGTGAAAGGAAACTCAAGGATTGGCTCAGTGCAGAGGTTCAGCGGATTATGATATGAGCAGATGACAACGTGCCGTGTTCAAGGGCGACTCTAAGAAGTGCTAGATGATGTTCTCAAGAGACTGCTTGGCTTGCTCCTTTCAATTTTTCCCCCATCCAGATAGATGAGTACCTCTTTTTAATTTAACGAGCTCGAGGAGGATAACACATGCTCGATATAACTCACCTTCGGTAAGTTCCTCTTCCTTTTTTTAACGAACTGGAAGAAGTAAGGGTTCGTTCCCATATGGGCCTGTCAATGTGTGCTTTAACGAGTCCAAAGACAGAAAACTCGAAGGTTTTTCGGGATTTTAGAGTTTGGAAAAACACTTTAAAAGAGAACTCTCTCAGTTCCTTTTTCGTACAGTATTCCAACGAGACCGAAAAAGGGTTAAACTATCGCTCGAAGGACGCTCTTTCTGAGCTTTTAACGAGTGCGAAAGAAAGCAAGATCACTCGGCAATCTTTTCATATTTAGAGAGTCTGAAAAATGTTTAAAGGAGACTCCAGGGGGGTTCCTTTTTCGTGTGATCGTATCCGTACGGGTCCGAAAAAGAGATAAAAGTTTACCCGGTTGCGTTCTCATATTATCGAGCTCGAGAACGAACTAAGACTATGCTCATAAGTACGACAAAGTGAATGATTCATTAGAGTTGCCAAGAATCCTGCAATGCCAGAAGCTACAAACCAGATATTAGTGAAGTCATTTGCACCATTAGAGAAACCCAAAACGACCATAGCTTATAAAAAATGAAATTTTATAAATATCAATTGATTCAAAAAATTCATTTACCATTTCATTCGCAAGGATTTTGTGGAGTGTTGGAGAATCTCAATTGGAGCCAAACTTGTTCTTCTCGCTGCCGGAGCTATAGTTGATCGTTTCGCACATCGTTCGAACCAGGTAGATGTTCATTCTTAGCTCTTTCAATTGCATGGTTTAAAGTTGATTTTCATGGCATCATTAATTTAAAACACAAAGCCCTAGGTTGTCCATTTTGAACCAAATCGACCTCCTTTTAGAAGCTAATAAAATGGGGGGAATTGTTCATGAAAATGTATTGGAAAATAGTGGTTAAGATGCCCTCACTTCAACCATTGATTAGATCGACCATTTTGACCAAAGAAATCCGCAAAAACTCCCCTCATGGGCCCACGCACTTCCTCAAACTGATTTTCGTTTTTACCATGTTTTAATCATTGTTTAGTAAATACTTACGGGTGTGGTGGTTGAAAATGATGATTGGTTACCTTTAGATATCATGGGCATTTGATTTTACGTTTTAAAATGTTTTTTGAAAATCGCCGAAATCACAAAAACGTGGGGAATGATGTAAATTTTGAATTTTTGTTTTGTAGATATATTCGGCAACCATGATCGAGTGGAAAGAGCGGGAACATGAGATGGATGATATAGCCGCTCTACGGAGTCCCCGTACGCGGGCTTCTCTGAGGGCATGTGGCTTGCTCAAGTTTTTCAAGCTGCAAAAGATGAAAAGTGAGGTTCTACTGCTTGAGCATATCATTGGCCTTTGGGATGTCACGGAACAGAGATTCCGTATTGGTACACAGCTCCTGACCATCGAGTTGGAGGATGTGTACTTTCTGACCGGCCTCTCAAAAAGAGGGGTCCCCATAGCTTTTACAGGGCAGAGAGAATTACCTGAGCAGGTGGACGTGTATCTGGCACGTCACTGTGTTCCGGGAGCAAGGTTGGTAGGGGGCAGGATCCCTATCAAGGATATCTGGGATCTGCCTCTTCGATCCATATTGTTTGCTATCACTAGTGCGACTAGTAGCACTAGCGCTCATTTGGCTTCGAGGTCACAGGTGGCCTATGGCGTTCAGTGTTTAGAGCCAACACTGTTCAATTGGAGTGTAGCATTCCTTCGGAATGTGCAGGAACAAATTTCTCGGTGCAGGAACGGCCAAAAACAGTTTGGCTATGGCTCATTTTTAGTCTCGTTTTTCTTGGAGCGCATCCCTCAGATGCAACCTCAGATTGCGCTGGTAGTACGACCAGTGGATGAGCCTCGGATGGAGAGGTGGACTAGCCTATCCCCGAGGTTAGTTTCGGAGTCCGAGTTCCGTTTTACTGGTGATTTCTTTGCCTGGTTGAGGCGGTAGTACCTATGGATTGAGGACTTCCCGTATGCCGATGTGGACTTCCGCGGGAGTATGGACTTGATTCTACCCGAGAGGGAAGATTGGGACGAGTCAGGTAAGAGACTAAGTCGTACCTTGTCTAGTTTGTTTTTATGTTTTTTGATGTATATGTATTTTTTTTGGGTATGTAAGAGAGTTTTAACAGATGTTTTGTCTTCAATATGCAGACAAGGGAGCAGTGTGCCCAGCGGATATACCAGTGCCAGGACGTCGTGGCGGCGCCCCAATTGTGGCAGACCCAGTAGTCCCGGTGGCGGGCCTCCGGGTGGTTGAGAGGAACCTCCAGGGCCTTACGATGGGTATCTCTGCGGAGGGGGGACGTGCCTTTGCATCTGCAGCGGCACACTGTAGGGGTGCCAGAGAATATCAATTCTCTATTGAGACGTGTAGTACGCACAGTATTATATTACTCACAGCACAACGTAGTGCGGGGAGATTAGAGTTTCCCCGAGATCATGTTTTTTTTTGTATTCCTTGTCTGGAGAAGTCGTATGGGGGATGAGCCCAACATTTTTGTTCTCTTATAGACTTTTTGATGTAATGTAAACATTTCAGTCACGCCATATATATATATATATATATATATATATATATACAGTTTTGAGTTTTTATGATGCCGAAGATTTGTACATGATAATGTCTGTGATGTGTTTTAATTTACATGTAATGTACAATTTTTGCTTTCCTTGAATTTTATCTATGATCTAAATACCGATCCATGATGTAATTGCCTAACGAATCTAAAACACTATTCAGTTCTCTTGGAATGTGTCTATATTCAATGTAATCAAACATTCGTTCGAGACGGCGAACTTGCAAGTGTAGACGTAGCAGGATAGGACTACGGATAGCATAGATGCGGTTGAGTTGATAAACCACGAGTTGGGAGTCTAAGTA
>ML782743.1:373196-414543 GCA_009831015.1 Picea engelmannii | reverse complement strand
CGATCCGAACGTACGGGCAGGGTATCAAGCCCGAAATCAACTAAGAATCTTCCACGCAATAATTTTGGATTTACCTCAAAGTGACCCCCATAATACGATCCGACCACCACAATCAGTTAAACCACGGAGGGTTAGTCCCCGTAGCTTACCCGAATGCAACCTCTTGCGTAACCTCTGTGTGAGAGGGGGATCCCAGGCAGACTTATACGATAACTGGATTTACTCTCCCTATCTCAGGATGCTAATGTTTGTTTTGACAACTTTGGAGAGTTATGCTCACAGCCTAATCCAAAGTACTACACCTATTCTATTGTTGGTGGAGGATTCTAGCAAAGAAAAAGTTCTAGATAAATTTTAATTAGCGTTGATTTTAGTGGCTATTCTTTACGCAAAGAGGTGTATGGAAGTGAAACAAATGGAATTATGACTCTGACCCAAAGAGTGCATCAAGCATGATAAGCAATCATTTCCTTTCGATGAACGTCTATCTAAGGGAGAGAGAGAGTTTTTTTCTCACTAACAAACACAACTACGGAATGCCCTCAAACAATTCTTTTCTCAATCAAATCCTGATGTAAATGAAAAAAAAATTCAAATGCCTTCTAACATACTCAATCAATCATGCAGATATCTTTCATTGTTTGCGTATGGATGACGATCAATACAATCACAATTCTTATCTTCGCTAATTATCTTCTTGGTATGAATGAGAACCAAACTAGCATAAGCAAGAGTCACACAAACAATGCACCCTTCGTAGCAATCAAAACGAAAAAACGAAAGAAACAATTAAAGAAAAGGCAAACTTCACACCCAAAAGCAAAGTTTGAAGAACAAATGACCTCAATTGAAAACAAGATACAGAGGTCTGTAGACCTTTGATGGCCTTCACCAGGGTTTTGCTCAACTAAAGAGAAGAGAAAAACGATGCATAGGTTTCAAGCTTCACTTAATAGGAAGACTTAATGAAAAATGGTGAAGGAGGCTACAAGATTCAATCAACAAGGTGTTTATTCTTCAAAAAGACAGATGTCAAAGCTAAAAAGGAAGAAAAATTGACTCACAAGATCATTCAGCAGAAGAGTCACAGAGGCAAACCCTGAAAAATGCAATTGTGGAGGGTTTTTGGGCCAAAAGGAGGCTGGCGCTCTGTTGCCAAAGGCAAAGAGCGTTATAGCGCTTTGTGTAAGGCTACTAGAAGCGTTGGCGCTCTGATAACACTAGGCCAGGGGCGCCAGGGTCTAAAAGTCCTAGAAATGTCAAAAAATTTCAAAAATTGAGATCTGAACTCGACAAATATGTTGAATGTGACAAGGTAAGGAGCCAATCATCTCATGAAACTAATCAAAGAGGGGTGAACCAGGTCTAAAACAATCAAGGGATAGAACAAGGTCAATGAGGAGAAGAATCCAAACAAGATGTTTCGATTCGAGGCTATCTCCCTAGTATGGTCGCCAGTTTCTGTTGTAGGAAAATCTGCCTGCGGACAAGTAGATCGACCTCTAGAGCTTGACCTTAACCCTAGACAAAAAAATGCTTAACGTGGACACTGACTTCCTTTCGAATCTATCTAAACTAATGCATGAGAAGGGAGGTTAACAGAGGTACCTTTTAATCGACGTTTGTCCCTGCACACTCTGAGTTGCGCTCCAATCCTTTTGCTCCTCGCTAAGGTCTGTGGACAAAACAAGATACGACCACTTCCTACTCTATTGACATTAGCTTGAAAATAGATCCATCAATAAATGATAAGTTCATGTGATATCATACACAAACTAGAAAGAAACAGGCCAAGCGTGTCATATTAATGAGAATAACGACAGCAATACTTACAATCGTAGATGCGAATGCGACAGCTTCGTCAAGTCCTCTTCGTCTAACCCTTGCCTGAAAGATCCACAACCTGGATAATAGCAGCTTCACTGATCACTCTCCTTTGGCTGACTGTAAGTTTCCTCCAAGATCATAAGTTTCATATATTCAATCCTTCCTCCCCCTTTCCACCATCATAGAGCCTGTTTATATAGGTTGGGAGAAGCCTAACCTCTTGAGTTATGTTTAGGACCAGTTGGGAACCTCCTCCATAGATCAGGGATTTGTTGATGAGAACAAGAATTTGAGCACAACAGTCTCCTAATCTCGAATGTTCCTCCCCTTATTCCTCTCAACGGGTTAACAACTGACCCAGAATAGGGAGCGCTCCCCCAAAACGGGTATTAGAGCGTTGTAGTGCTCCTGGTGTGCCTTGGGAAAGTGCCAGCGCTCTTAAGATGAGAAGCACTCCTCCAGAAGGGCCTAAGGGGTGTTATAACGCTCCTTGAATTATGGTAGAGGAGCGTCAGCGCTTCTGCAGCTATAGCAGGCGAGCGTTCCCCCTCCAAACCAATGTTTTATGGCTTCTTTCAGGTGTCAAGAGCTATCTGATTCCAGCAAGCCAGTTCTCCTCCTTCAAATCAATCATGTGAGATGTCATAAGTGCCTCCCTAGTGTCGTTATCATGGCATCATGTCTGAACATTGTTTGCGACACTAGTGATCAACTTGCGACACTTGCGAAAGTTGATAGGGAAGATGCGACACTTGCGACGATTGATAGGGACAATGTGACACTTATCCATCTGAACAATTTTGACGTGTAACAAATATCTACGATTTCTCTGTGCATTTATTTATTATATCTCCGATCTCATTTCGTGTCGAAAATAATCTGTATCAGTGGTATCAAAGCAAGCTGCTCTTGATCGTTTTTCTAGTGCATGTCCCCGACGAGTTCCGAGTATAGAAAGTTGGGTCTCGAGCTTGTATCTCTTGAAGACAATCACTCTCGCACACCCAAGAAATCCTCAATGGCAGAAGAAAATAAAAACAATGTAGCAGATGATCATATCAATCTGTTGCTTGAGCAAGCTCTCACGCGACAAAGGGACAAAATGATGGAGAATTTTTCCCACATCCTTAAACGTCTGCCGATAACATCAGGCGCACCTTCATCAAGTGACCACTTTGGAGGAACCTCACCTTTCAAGATACAAGTTAATTTTGATACTCCTATATTCGAAGGACATATAGATGCAGAAGCCCTAGAAAAATGCTTAACTCTGCTAAAAGGTTATTTCTCTGTTCACAATTTTTCGGACAAAGAAAAGATCACCTTCGCACTCCTTAAACCTCTCCCTCATGTCAAACATTGGTGGGAAACTTACTGGGAGAAAAGTTCCATAGAGGAGTGTGGAATATATGGGGTTGATCCCACTTGGGATTTTTTTGTGGATGCAGTAAAAGAATATTATTACCTTGTTGGAAACTACAAGCACCAGTACATGAGATGGACCACATTGTGGCAAGAAAGGGGCCAAGGAGTTCCGGAGTTCACCAATACCTTCCATACCTTGTGTACCAAGTTGGGTATCAAAAACTCTGAGCGACATTTGGTTCTGAAATACTGTGGGGCTCTACACAGATATATCCAAACTGAAATGGATTTTCTGGACATCTCATCACTTGGTGCTGGTTATCGATATGCTGTTAAAATTGAGTAGAAATTTAAGCACCAGAACAAATGGGAGTTCGGGTCTGCAAGTCTGCAACAACCAAAGTATGACAAAGACGACCCTAACAAACAGTCTCTCGAAAACCAGTCCAAGACACAGGAAAAGAAGAGTCACGGGAAGACAAAGAAGGACACCGAAAAATGGTGCGATTTCCACACAATCCCTTGGCACAACACCAATGAATGTCGCTCAAAAGAGTCATTGGTGGCTGAGATCAAAGACAAGGAGTCGAACCTTGATTCAAAATCTGATTCTGAAAACACTGGTAAAGGACAGATCATTGACGCAGACCCCACTGCTAATGTCGCGATCGCAGCTATTCAACCTGAAGAACCAACAGATCTTGAAGAGGGGGAGCGCCTTTTTCATTCACAGATGTGGGTGAAGGGGACCCCACTACATTTTATTATTGATAGCGGAAGCCAGAATAACCTCATCTCAGCAGAGGTCGTAAAACAGTTGGGATTGTCGACAACACCACACATGCAGCCATACAACATCGGGTGGATTCGCCAAGGATGAGATCTTCGTGTCAGCCAGCAATGTCGATTATCATACGGTATCCTGCCCTTCAAGGATGAGGTATTATGTGATGTTGCCCCACTAGATGTATGTGATGTTCTCTTGGGCAAACCATATATGTGGAAGCGCCATGTTGTTTATGAGTCTCGACCCCACAGTGTCATTGTTACTTTGGGGGGTCATCTCTATAGAATACTAGAGGTAGTTCTTACTACTGTTCCACCAAAAAAGTGTCGCGAGGTAGTATCTCATACTGCAAAATTCAACTTCTTCACAATCTGTTCGAAAGGGGAACAGAAGGACATTGGAACACTACAACCTCGCCCCAAGCACCTTCTATCCAACAGAAGTAGGTCGACAAGGTTGCATCAATGCACAAATATTTTTGCTGCACACCGTCCTCTCATGTAGCCCGACTTGTTGAACAGCCTCGGCCTCAACAGATTCATGATAGACTTCCACAAACTGAGCAACGCGACATCTCCAGCAATACAAGCAGTTCCCCAAGATGCAGATCCGGCAAACGCTCTTCCTTCTCCCCTGGGAACTCAATGCAATGGATACCATTGCTTCCTAAGGATGGAGGATTGATCCAGGTGGATATCGGTGGCCATCCACCTTTTCCAAATGTCTCAAAACAGTTATCTGACAATTTTGACAATTTACTATTTTTAGCAGGTTTTAATTGCCGGAGCCATTTCAAGGGCCTAAATGAAGGTTTTTCAAGATCTAGGTTCTTAATTATAACCAAAAGCATGATTGAGCCATCAAAATGAATCTCCTCGACGACATCTTTCCAACGAGCTACCATATGCCTAAAACGGAGATCATATGCAAACGTTACGACCCCGGGAAGTTGATGTACTAACTTACCCAAACGAGACCCACGTGACTTTTGGCGCTTCATCTCCTAGGGTTAGGTTTTTGGATATCTATGATTTTGGGCATTCTTGTTTATTGTAAAAAGGCCTTCAGAGACTCATTGTAATCATCTTCTTGCGAATGCGAGTAGTCGTCACATCTCTTCTCAGAGATAAGCTGCCACTATTCTATCGAGTCTTTCACTCTGTATTTTACAGTCTCTGTACATTTATTGCATTAATAGAAATCGTGTATTACTGTAGATCTGTGTTTATAGTTGGATCTCTGATATATTTCTGTTATATTATTGAATATCTGCGATATCTTTGTGCATTTCTTTATTATATCTATGATCTCATTTCGTGCCGAAAATAATACGGATCAGTGGTATCAGAGCAGGCTGCTCTTGATCGTTTTTCCAGTGCATGTCCCCAACGAGGTCCGAGTATAGCAAGTTGGGTCCCGAGCTTGTCTATCTTGAAGACAATCTCTCTCGCACACCCAAGAAACCTTCAATGGTGGAAGAAAATAAAAACGACGGAGCAGACGATCCTATCAATCTGTTGCTTGAGAAAGATCTCACGCGACAAAGGGATGAAATGATGGAGAATTTTGCCCACATCCTTAAACTCCTGCCAATAGCATCAAGCACATCTTAATCAAGTGACCACTTTGGAGGCACCTCGCCTTTCAAGGTACAAGTTAATTTTGATATTCCTATATTCTAAAGACAGATAGATGCAGAAGCCCTAGAAAAATGGTTAACTCTGCTAGAAGGTTATTTGTATGTTCCCAATTTTTCCGACACAGAAAAGATCACCTTCGCACTCCTTAAATCTCTCCCTCGTGTCAAATATTGGTGGAAAACTTACTGGGAGAAAAGTTCCACAGAGCAGTCTGGAATATATGGGGCCGATCTCACTTGGGATTTTTTTGTGGATGCGGTAAAAGAGAAGTATTACCCTATTGGAAACTATGAGGACCAGTACATGAGATGGACCACACTGCGGCAAGAAAGGGGCCAAGCAGTTCTGGAGTTCACCAATACCTTGCGCAACAAGCAGGGTATCAAAGACTCCGAGCGACATTTGGTTTTGAAATACCGTGGGGCTCTACACAGATACATCCAGACTGAAATGGATTTTCTGGACATCTCATTACTCGGTGCCGCTTATCGATTTGTTGTTAAAATTGAGCAGAAATTTAAGCACCAAAACAAACGGGAGTTCGGGTCTACAAATCTGCAAAAACCAAAGTATGACAAAGATGGCCCTAACAAACAGTCTCCTGAAAACCAGTCCAAGACACAGGAAAAGAAGAGTCACGGGAAGACAAAGAAGGACACCGGAAAATAGTGTGATTTCAACAAAATCCCTTGGCACAACACCGATGAATGTCACTCAAAACAGTCATTGGTGGCCGAGATCAAAGACAAGGCACTGAACCCTGATTCTGAATCTGATTCTGAAAACACTGGTAAAGGACAGATCATTGATGCAGTCCCCACTGCTATTGTCGCTACCGCAACAATTCAACCTAAAGAACAAACAGATCCTGAAGAGGGGGAGCGCCTTTTTCATTCACAAATGTGGGTGAAGGGGACCCCGCTACTTTTGATTGTTGATAGCGGAAGCCAGAAGAACCTTATCTCAGCAGAGGTTGTAAAACAGATGGGATTGTCGACAATATCACACCCGCAGCCATAAAACATCAGGTGGCTTCGTCAAGGACGAGATATTCATGTCAGCCAGCAGTGTCGATTATCATACGGTATCCAGCCCTTCAAGGATGAGGTATTATGTGATGTTGCCCCACTGGATGTCTATGATTTTCTCTTGGGCCAACCATATATGTGGAAACGCCATGTTGTTTATGAGTCTCGACCCCGCAGTGTCATTGTTACTTTGGGGGGTCATCTCTATAGAATACCAGAGGTAGTTTCGACTACTGTTCCACCAAAAAAGTGTCGCGAGGTAGTATCTCATACTGCAAAATTTAGCTTCTTCACAATCTGTTCAAAAGGGGAATAGAAGGACATTGGAACCACTGCAACCTCGCCCCAAGCACCTTCTATCCAAGAGAAGCAGGTCGACAAGGTTGCAGCAAAGCGCAAAGATTCCAGCTGCACACCATCCTCTCATGTAGCTCGACTTGTTGAACAACCTCGGCCTCAATAGGTTCATGACAGACTTCCACAAAATGAGCAACGTAACGTCTCCAGCAATACAAGCAGCTCACCAAGAGGCAGATCCGACAAACGCTCT
The DNA here is from genome assembly GCA_009831015.1 of Picea engelmannii. Classification (NCBI taxonomy): domain Eukaryota; kingdom Viridiplantae; phylum Streptophyta; class Pinopsida; order Pinales; family Pinaceae; genus Picea; species Picea engelmannii. Next base: position 407,346 of record ML782743.1, on the reverse strand, counting down.
TCCCTCTCCCCCTGGAAATCAACGCAATGGAAACCATTTCTTCCTAAGGAGGGAGGATTGATCCAGGTCGATATCGGTGGCTGCCCACCTTCTCCAAATGTCTCAAAACAGTTATCTGAAAAATTTGGCAATTTACTATTTTTAGCAGGTTTTAACTTCCGAGGCCATTTCGAGGGCCTAAATGAAGGTTTTTCGAGATCGAGGTTCTCAAAAAAAGTCAAAGGCATGATTGATCCCCCAAAATTATTCTCCCCGACGATACCTTTCCAACGAGCTATCATATGCCTAAAACGAAGATCTTATATAAAAGTTACGACCCCGAGAAGTTGATGTACTAACTTACCCAAATAGGGCCCACATGACTTTTCGCGCTTCATCTCCTAGGGTTTGGTTTTTGGATGTCTAGGGTTTTGGGCATTCATGTTTATTGTAAAAAGGCCTTCAGAGTCTCATTTTAATCATCTTCTTGTGAATGCGAGTAGTCGTCACATCTCTTCTGAGAGATAAGCTGCCCCCATTCTATCGAGTCTTTCACTCTGTATTTTATAGTCTCTGTACATTTATTTCATTAATAGAAATCATGTATTACTGTATATATGTGTTTATGGTTGCATCTCTGATATATTTATGTTATATTATTGAATATCAAGCGATATCTCTGTGCATTTATTTATTATATCTCCGATCTCATTTCGTGCCGAAAATAATCCAGATCAGTGTTATCAGAGCAGGCTGCTCTTGATCATTTTTCCAGTCCATGTCCCTGACGAGGTCCAAGTATAGCAAGTTGGGTCTCGAGCTTGTCTCTCTTGAAGACAATCGGTCTTGCACACCCAAGAAACCCTCAATGTTAGAAGAAAAAAAAAACGACGGAGCAGACAATCCTATCAATCAGTGGCTTGAGAAAGCTCTCACGCGACAAAGGGACGAAATGATGGAGAATTTTTTCCACCTCCTTAAACGCCTGCCGATAGCATCAGGCGTATCTTCATCAAGCAACCACTTTGGAGGCACCTCACCTTTCAAGGTACAAGTTAATTTTTATATTCCTGTATTCAATGGACAGATAGATGCAGAAGCCCTAGAAAAATGGTTAACTCTGCTAGAAGGTTATTTCTTTGTTCACAATTTTTTTGACAAACAAAAGATCACCTTCGCACTCCTTAAAGCTCTCCCTCGTGTCAAACATTGGTGGGAAACTTACTAGGAGCAAAGTTCCATAGAGGAGTCTGGAATATATGGTGTCGATCCCACTTGGGATTTTCTTGTGGATGCGGTAAAAGAACAGTATTACCCTGTTGGCAACTATGAGGACCAATACATGAGATGGACCACACTGCAGCAAGAGAGGGGCCAAGCAATTCCAGAGTTCACCAATACCTTCCATACCTTGCGCACCAAGCTGGGTATCAAAGACTCTGAGGGATATTTGGTTCTGAAATACCGTGGGGCTCTACACAGATACATCCAAACTGAAATGGATTTTCTGGGCATCTCATCATTCGGTGTTGCTTATCGATATGTTGTTAAAATTGAGTAGAAATTTAATCACCAGAACAAACGAGAGTTTGGGTATGCAAATCTGCAACAACCAAAGTATGACAAAGACATCCCTAAAAAACAGTCTCCCAAAAACCAGTCCAAGACACATGAAAAGAAAAGTCACGGGAAGACAAAGAAGGACACCGGAAAATGGTGCGATTTCCACAAAATCCCTTGGCACAACACCGATGAATGTCGCTCAAAATAGTCATTGGTGGCCAAGATCAAAGACAAGGAGCTGAACCCTGATTCAGAATCTGATTCTGAAAACACTGGTAAAGGACAAATCATTGAGGCAAACCCCACTACTATTGTCGCGACCGCAGCAATTCAACATGAAGAACCAACCGATCTTGAAGAGGGGGAGCGCCTTTTTCATTCATAGATGTCGGTGAAGGGGACCCCGCTACATTTTATTGTTGATAGTGGAAGCCAGAAGAACCTCATCTCAGCAGAGGTCGTAAAACAGTGGGTATTGTCGATAACACCACACCCGTAGCCATACAACATCAGGTGGCTTCACCAAGGATGAGATCTTCGTGTCAGCCAGCAGTGTCAATTATCATACGGTATCTATCCCTTCAAGGATGAGGTATTATGTGATGTTGCCCCACTGGATGTCTGTGATGTTCTCTTGGGCCAACCATATATGTGGAAGCGCCATGTTGTTTATGAGTCTTGACCCCACAGTGTTATTGTTACTTTAGGGGGTCATCTCTATAGAATACCAGAGGTAGTTCTAACTATTGTTCCACCGAAAAAGTGTCGCAAGGTAGTATCTCATACTGCAAAATTCAGCTTCTTCACAATCTGTTCAAAAGGGGAACAGAAGGACATTGGAACCACTACAACCTCGCCCCAAGCACCTTCTATCCAACAAAAGCAGGTCGACAAGGTTGCAGCAAAGCGCAAAGATTCTGGCTGCACACTGTCCTCTCATGTAGCCTGACCTGTTGAACAACCTTGGTCTCAACAGGTTCATGACAAACTTCCACAAACTGAGCAGCGCGACGTCTCCAGCAATACAAGCAGCTCACCAAGATGCAGATTCGGCAAACACTCTTCCCTCTCCCCCGGGAACTCAAAGCAATGGAAACCATTGCTTCCTAAGGAGGGAGGATTAATCCAGGTGGATATCGATGGCTTCCCACCTTTTCCAAATGTCTCAAAACAGTTATCTGGAAATTTTGGCAATTTACTATTTTTAGCAGGTTTTAACTTCTAGGGCCATTTCGAGGGCCTAAATGAAGGTTTTTCGAGATTGAGGTTCTCAATTATATTCGAAGGCATGATTGAGCCACCAAAATGAATCTCCTCGATGATACCTTTCCAATGAGCTATCATACGCCTAAAACGGAGATCGTATGCAAAGGTTATGACCTCAGGAAGTTGATGTACTAACTTACCCAAACGGGGCCCACATGGCTTTTGGCGCTTCATCTCCTAGGGTTAGGTTTTTGGATGTCTAGGGTTTTGGGCATTCCTAATTATTGTAAAAATTCCTTCAGAGCCTCATTGTAATCATCTTATTGTGAATGCGAGTAGCCGTCACATGTCTTCTCAGAGATAAGTTGCCACCATTCTATCAAGTCTCACTCTGTATTTCACAGTCTCTGTACATTTATTTCATTAATAGAAGTCATGTATTATTGTATATGTGTGTTTATGGTTGCATCTCTAATATATTTCTGTTATATTATTGAATATCTGTGATATCTCTATGCATTTCTTTATTATATCTCCGATCTCATTTCGTGCCGAAAATAATACAGATCAGTGGTATCAGAGCAGGCTGCTCTTGATTGGTTTTTCAGTGCATGTACTCAACGAGGTCCGAGTATAGAAAGTTGGGTCTCGAGCTTGTCTCTCTTGAAGACAATCGCTCTAGCACACCCAAGAAACCCTCAATGGCGAAAGAAAATAAAAACGACGGAGCAGACGATTCTATCAATCTGTTGCTTGAGCAAGCTCTCACATGACAAAGGGACGAAATGATGGAGAACTTTTCCCACATCCTTAAACACCTGCCGATAGCATCAGGTGCATCTTCATCAAGCGACCACTTTGGAGGCACCTCGCCTTTCAAGGTTCAAGTTAATTTTGATATTCCTGTATTCGAAGGACAAATAGATGCAGAAGCCCTAGAAAAATGGTTAACTCTACTAGAAGGTTATTTCTCTGTTCACAATTTTTCCGACAAAGAAAAGATCACCTTCACACTCCTTAAAGCTCTCCCTCATGTGAAACATTAGTGGGAAACTTACTGGGAGAAAAGTTCCACAGAGGAGTTTGGAATATATGGGGTCGATCCCACTTGAGATTTTTTTGTGGATGCAGTAAAAGAACAGTATTACCCTGTTGGCAACTATGAGGACCAGTACATGAGATGGACCACACTACGGCAAGAGAGGTGCCCATTTGTTCCGGAGTTCACCAATACCTTCCATACCTTGCGCACAAAGATGGGTATCAAAGACTCCGAGCAACATTTGGTTATGAAATACCGTGGGACTCTACACAGATACATCCAGACTGAAATTAATTTTCTGCACATCTCATCACTCGGTGCTGCTTATCGATATGCTGTTAAAATTGAGCAGAAAATTAAGCACTAGAACAAACGGGAGTTCGGGTCTGCAAATCTGCAACAACCAAAGTATGACAAAGACAACCCTAACAAACAGTCTCCTGAAAACCAGTCCAAGACACGGGAAAAGAAGAGTCACAGGAAGACAAAGAAGGACACCAGAAAATGGTGCGATTTCCACAAAAGCCCTTGGCACAACACCGATGAATGTCGCTCAAAACAGTTATTGGTGGCCGAGATCAAATACAAGGAGCCGAACCCTGATTCTGAAAACACTGGTAAAGGACAGATCATTGATGCAAACCCCACTGCTATTGTCGCGACCGCAGAAATTCAACCTGAAGAACCAATAGATCCTAAAGAGGGGGAGCGCCTTTTTCATTCACAGATGTGGGTGAAGGGGACCCCGCTACATTTTATTGTTGATAGCAGAAGCCAGAAGAACCTCATCTCAGCAGAGGTCGTAAAATAGTTGGGATTGTCGACAACACCACACCCGCAGTCATACAACATCGGGTGGCTTCGCCAAGGATGAGATCTTCGTGTCAGCCAGCAGTGTCGATTATCATATGGTATCCAGCCCTTCAAGGATGAGGTATTATGTGATGTTTCCCCACTGGATGTCTTTGATGTTCTCTTGGGCCAACCATATATGTGGAAGCACCATGTTGTTTATGAGTCTCGACCTCGCAGTGTCATTGTTACTTTGGGGGGTCATCTCTATAGAATACCAAAGGTAGTTCCGACTACCTTTCCACCAGAAAAGTGCCGCAAGGTAGTATCTCATACTGTAAAATTTAGCTTCTTCACAATATGTTCAAAAGGGGAACAGAAGGACATTGGAACCACTACAACCTCGCCCCAAGCACCTTCTATCCAACAGAAGCAGGTCGACAAGGTTGCAGCAAAGCGCAAAGATTCTAGCTGCACATCGTCCTCTCATGTAGCCCAACTTGTTGAACAGCCTCGGCCTCAACATGTTCATGACAGACTTCCACAAACTGAGCAGCGTGACGTCTCTAGCAATACAAGCAGCTCACCAAGATGCAAATCCGACAAATGCTCTTCCCTCTCCCTTGGGAACTCAACGCAATGGAGACCATTGCTTCCTAAGGAGGGAGGATTGATCCAGGTGGGTATCAGTGGCCGCCCACCTTTTCCAAATGTATCAAAACAATTATTTGGTAATTTTGGCAATTTACTATTTTTAGCATGTTTTAACTTTCGAGGCCATTTCAAGGGCCTAAATGAAGGTTTTTTGAGATTGAGATTCTCAATGATAGTAGAAGGCATGATTGAGCCCCCAAAATGAATCTCCTCAACGATACCTTTCCAACGAGATATCATACGCCTAAAACGGAGATCGTATGCAAAAGTTACGACCCTGGGAAGTTGATGTACTAACTTACCCAAACGGGGCCCATATGACTTTTGGCGCTTCATCTCCTAGGGTTAGGTTTTTGGATGTCTAGGGTTTTGGGCATTCTTGTTTATTGTAAAAAGGCCTTCAGAGCCTCATTGTAATCATCTTTTTGCGAATGTGAGTATTCGTCACATCTCTTCTTAGAGATAAGTTGCCACCATTCTATCGAGTCTTTCACTCTGTATTTTACAGTCTCTGTAAATTTATTTCATTAATAGAAATCGTGTGTTACTGTATATATGTGTTTATGGTTGCATCTCTTATATATTTCTGTTATATTACTGAATATCTGCGATATCTCTGTGCATTTCTTTATTATATCTCCGATCTCATTTCGTGCCGAAATTAAATCGGATCAGTAGTTGTGTCTTGGTTCAGTTGGAAACAAAAGTCAATGGCTTTAGGTTCTGCAAAGGCTGAGTATATGGCGGCCAGTCAAGCTAGTTGTGAGGCCCTTTGGCTTCGCAAGATGTTGATAGGATTGTTCGGTGTGCAGTTGAGGCCTACTGTGATTTACTGCGATAATCAGAGTTGCATTAAACTCTCAGAGAATCCAGTTTTTCATGATTGGTCTAAGCATATTGAGATTCGGTATTACTTCATCCGTGATTATGTTCAGAGAGGAGCTGTGGAGCTACAGTACATATCTACAGAGGAGCAGGTTGCAGACATACTCACCAAGGCATTGGGCAGAGGCAAGTTTGTATTTTTCACGACAAGCTTGGAGTGGTGAGTAACACTTTCCTCGGTATGAGGGAGTGTTAAATTTTTTAATTAAATAAGGTACCAAGGCAAGTGTTTCTCTTCCCTAGGCGCCTAAGGGGGAGAAAGTGCCTAATGTGGGCCCTAGTCATTTAATTATTGAGATACAAATTAAAAGGTGACTTTATGACTAAAGTGAGGGTGAGTGAAGAGACATCTAATCTCAGCCACTCATCTAATCTAATATTAGCTGTTAGATTAGAAAACCCCTCACCTTCCCTCATGAGGTCGATTAGGGCAAGGGGGCGCACCCATTCTTGGGTTGTTCATTCATTTCTTGTTGAGAGAGCAAGAGAGAGCAAGAGAGAGAGGTCGAGCTGAAGAAGAGGAAGCAATTGTAGAGCTGGGCACGCATCCCAAGGCAACAAACTAGCACGGATTTCAAGACAAGGTACAACAGTTAATGCAGACTGTAAGGTACGGATTTCTAGAGGTCGTACAACCATTTTCTATGCACAGAAATCGAGGGAGACAACAAAAGAATTTTTGAGAAGTTTGTCACACATCCCAAGGCTGTCGTACAACCATTTATTGGCACAAAAATCCAGGCATTTGCTGTAATAAATTTCTGGGTGTAATTATGTATAGTCCATACAGTTTTGGCACGAATTTTGAGGGTCGTACAACATGGTTTTCAAGGAGTTGTTCCTGCTGCATATTTCGTACAGTCTTAGCAGAAATTTGGCATGAATTTTGAGACAGTCCGTACAACATTTATTGCTGGGACAGTCGTACAGTTGTACGGATTTCTGGCACAGAAATCGAGGAGCTTTTTCCAAGACTGTTCAGAAGGATTTTTGCGAAGGAAAGTCCAGATAAGTTTGTGTAAATTTCTGAAGATGAATATGTTGTAAAGGAAATTTCTCAGAAGCTCATAAATAATAAAAAGTCCTCTCTCATTGGTTTTCCCCTTGTGGGTTTTTCCAAGGTCAAAGTTAGACCAAAATTTTTTGTGTCTATAATTTTATGAGTTTTGCATACTACTGATATTTTATTTCTGCATTTAAAACGATGTTCAAAATCCTCATGTTTCAGTTCTGAAGTTTATTTTCTGTTGTGTATTTATATGCCGATATAAAATTGGGTTTGGGCATTTAACATTGGTTGAAAAATCAGCGAGACTAAAACTGGGTTGGGGTCTGAAAAATTAACATAATGCACCTTTTTCCCACATTAAAAACATGGAACATCAACCATACATTTACAAGATTTATGCAGACATGATTCACATGGGTAGTTGTTTTCTTCCATTATTGTTCTTTCTTCAACTAAAGAAGTTTTTATCATGTCATTTAAGTGATTTTATTAATGACATTCAAATTAGTTACAACACACTAAAATGTTTCTATAAATTGTAAATACTACTACATTTTTCATCCTTAATGTAAAAGAGACTAATCATACACATTATCATATTATTTTTAAGTGATTATTATCATACCTTCAAACCATATAGTCAATTACATAAATAAAAACCTATATGATCTTCTTTAATATATTCCAAATTTTACTTTCATCATCTATACTACTTTTAATTTGATTCTGATTTGATTTAAGGAATACATTATTTAAGAAATATATAACATATTATTAAAAGTTTAAGATAGTTAGCAAATTGCCCGCAGGGGTGTAGACCGATTGGCATGTGTTGTGTAAATGGAAGGAAATGTAAAAATGAGGTCTCAAGTTCGATTTTCACCTCGATTTATCCGGAGACGTTCTTGCGGGCCCGCCACCAATTCCCCTAGTTTAAAAAAAAGAAAAAAGAAAAAGATAGTTAGCAAATTAAAGGAATTTATATTTTTATTACATTAATTTCTTTCCACTATTAAAAACATATAATTAAAAATATATATAAAACAAAATTAAAAAAACACATAATATTAAGCTAAAAAATATATAATTTAAAAGACATATAATTAAAAAAAACTCATATAAATATATAATTTAAAAGACATATAATTAAAAAACTCGTATAACCATATGAAAGGATGATAATATTAATACAAACAGATATATTTATATAATTTAGAAAACTTATAAAATGATATTAAAATAATATTAATATAAAATGAGAATATTTAATTATAAGAATAAAAGTTTTAATTATTATACACATTAAAAAAAAATCATTAAGGAAAATTGAGAAAATAAATATATTTAACCATTCAAATAATAATAATATAAAAAAGGTCCCTGAGGTGTCCATGTTAAGGGTTGGTGTGGCTCAGGCTGAGTGCGATCCCCGGGTGATTTTGATGGCTTAGATGCCTCAAGCCAAGCGTAGCCAACAGGTCCCGCACAAATTAACAAAAAAAAAATAATAATAATAATATAAAAAAGTTCAACATGTATTTTAAAATTAATTTATTAAGTTTTTAGTGCATATGATGTTTTTTAAACTATTTAAATTTTAAAAATATTATACATGTGGAATTATTCACAATATTCATACACTTAATATATATTTAAAATTAAAAAATAAAAAACAAAAACTCATGCTTTACACATAAAATTAGAAAAAGTAAAGGTTAATGTAAAAGAAACCGAGACCAAAAAACCAAAAAAATAAAAGTGAATAACTAAAAATAAAATAAACTTAACTAGTAGAAGGAGGCAATGATGAATCCAATGTATATATGTCAATTTGCAAGATGCTCAACAAGAAGATTCAAACAAAGGTGTCTCTCCTTAAATGTGATAAAGCAGTGAAGCTACTATTTGGCCTTTGATGAATAATTATAAGTTAAAAGGTTCTTACCCTAAACATAAATTCATTCTTATTTCATTTAATATAATTTTTTTTAACAAAAATTTTTAATCGACTCGGTTAAAGAATCACTTTAAATTATTTTAAATATAAATTCATTCTTATTCCATTTAATATAATTTTTTTTTAACAAAAATTCTTAATCGACTTGGTTAAAAAATCACTTTAAATTACTTTTAAAATAATTCTTTAACAAATTAAAATTTACAAACAATGAAAACATACATATTGTAGACACACATACTCAACAAATTAACACACAACCAATATAAAAAAACATAGAAACTATTGTTGTGGGACCAACTCCACCAATGACCGACTCAACTTGGTTACCATATAAGTTACATTCACAAACACTAAAAACACTTACCCAACCCATTAAAACACAACAAACATCCAATAAGACAAAAACTTGTATAACAAGGTTTAAACTTATAAATATTCAACTCCATACAAACAATATTTGTGTCACCTAAATTTATAATTTTATCTTTTAGAATGTGAAAGTGTAAATTAATAAGTTCCTGGGGCAACTTAATTGGAAAATAATGTTTCATGAGGTTTCGAGTTCAACTCCCCCGACTTACAATGTGGATGTTATAGTGGTAGCAAGTGTAAATCAAGAAACATCATTTTTATTGTTTACCATGTTCTTTAACTTTAATCAAATTTAACTACGTACATTGGATTTTAAGGGTTTAGTTTTGTAAGGTGATTAAGTCTAGTCCGGAAAATGGATTTTAATCCACTTATAAGTTAATAAACATCGTTGACATTGTATCTCAACACAATAAAGTGAATGGGATTGCTATCAACAGTTTCTGACGTCGTCACAGAACAAAATACTAAAAGTGGAATACCTAACCCCTGTACCTGAGCTCAATAAAAACATTGAATCCGACCTTATCCGTTCAAAATATTGATTATCATTGCGATTTAAAAATGACTGTATATCATCATCATTTGGCTTCTTTGTGGAACACACGCTGTTAACAGCTGGGGTTTGAATCCGAATATATATCTAACATTATCTGAATCCGAATCTATATCTACCATTATTTGGCTTTAATGGGGGAGAAAGGAGAATAAAGTGAAAAAAGAGACAACAAATACAGGAAAAGGAATGACAAAAACGATTACGCATATATACCTCCACTGCGACAGATTAGCGTTCTGATGGCCTGCGATCTTGCCTCATCAGGGCATGCTTTACATTTTACAATATATTTTTCAAATGTATACCATCATATGTATTCGTCATCAATTTCCTGATATATATTTTATAAAAAAATCTCATTCTAAAAACTGGATGCGTCTAGATGTGACTTTTTCCTTAAATTTTTAAGTATTTTTAATATTCCATAGACCATATTTAATTAAAATTCTTCGACAATAAGGCATTCAACAGAAACAGTCAATTCCAAGACTTTTTCCCTTCCATACATTTTACAATAAATTTTAAATTTCTGAGCAACAAGAATTTTTCAAACAATTTTTATCATAAATCAGTAATCACCTCTCTTGATAGAAACATCTACTTAAATGCCAAAAAAAAATATATCCAACCCAAGAATTTCATTTTCTAGTTTACTGTTTACAGGAATTGCAATATTAAAAATTGAATGCATCTCTTTTCTGAAAATGATTTGGAAAGTTCACCAAAGCCCAGCCCAAAAATTTCATTTTCTAATTTGTAGTTTACAGGAATTGCAATATTAAAAATTGAATGCATCTCTTTTCTGAAAATGATTTGGAGAGTTCCCCAAAGCCCAGCGGTTGTACTTAAAAGCTCTCGTATTTTCTTATACATGTTTCAAAATCAAGGTATATGGCAGTTGTCTAATTTTGGAGTAAATTTTTTTCTCTCCAGTTAGTGTTCTTAAAAGCTGTCACATTTTTTTATACATCTTTTAAAACTCTGCAAGTCATTTAATCTGGGAGCAAATTTCTTTTTCAAAATAACTTAAGCCTGCAAGTCATTTAATCTAGGAGTAAATTTCTTCTTCAAAATACCTTATCTGATTGAATTTGAATTTGATAATGGAAAATTATAATTTTATAATAAATTTTGCAATTCTATAAATTTTAATACTAATACTGTAAATGAATTAATAACTTCATTTTAATTGATACAACTTTATATTGCAATTTCTACTATTAAAACTTTAAAACTTGTAATTCCAACAATTTATTTAGGAAAAGCCAGAAAACATATTTAGGGGTAGCTTGGTTCACATCACCTTAGATGTGATACCAGTAGGTGGAGGGTATCCAAGAAAGTTTGGGAGGAGATAACTTGCATATTCTGCAATAAGAGTGTGGTGGAGACAGAGTAGCACTTTGTCACCAAATGTGCAGCCTAAGAGGTACTCATTATGAAAACAGCTTAAAGATCGACAACATGCACCAGCTATTTGACCAGGATAAGATCAACCAAATTGTTAATCTTCTAGTCAATATTCGCAACAGAAGATCCAACATTAAAAATAGTGTGAAGATAAGTTAAGACTGTTATTCTCTTGATCTCTTAAGCTGTTCAGCCTAATAAACTTCATTAAAATCAATCAATAAATAAAAAACTCTTTCAAAATTATAATTTTCCACATCATAATGAAAACTTAAAAACCCATTTACTTAAAATAAAAACTTAAAAACCCATTTACTTAAAATAAGAAAAAAAAAAACTCTCATCACTTCATTCTGACAAAAACAAACCCATTTACTTAAAAAAAAAATTATAATGATTACATCATTCTGACAAAAACTCTTTCGAAATTATAATGAAAACTCACTGAAAACTATAAAAAACCATTTACTAAAAAAGGCTTTCTCTCGTCTCATCATTCTGACAGGGCCCATTTCATTCTCACCTTGCCCATTGTCACCATGCTTCCATTCTTTGGCCTCTCATGCACATCAATAATAATCAATAAAATTACTTTTGTTTTCTTTAGCCCTCACCCACATCACTAACAGTATTGTTTACTCACACCGACTCCATTAAAAATCTGAATAGTTATCTCTCTTTGTACATATATATTCTCTTAAGCTCAGTGAGATCCTGCAATATCTATTCTGCTTCTTCGCACATTATCCTATTCTCTGTCATCTGACAATTCTGCTTCTTCGCACGTTATCTCATTCTCTGTCAACTAACAATGGCTGATTCTCTGCCATCCCCTCTGCCAGAACAGGGAATAGAGGAGGCTGATACCAGCGAAGGGAATGCATGGCGTCAGCCATCCCCTCTGCCAAAACATGGAATCGAGAAGGCCGAGCCCAGCGAAGAGAATGCATGGCGTCAACCATCCCCTCTGCCAAAACATGGAATCGAGAAGGCCGAGCCCAGCGAAGAGATTGCATGGCGTCAGCCATCCCCTCTGCCAGAACATGGAATCAAGAAGGGTGAGTCCAGCGAGGAGAATGCGTGGCGCTTGAATTTCAATGGGATTCCGAGGCCTGGAAGGAATGCAGAGCCTAAGCGCTGCTTGAATGTGTCCGGTCTGTTCTTTCAATCTCTGAATTCTTGTCATTGAATCTTGTTATATTGCTAAAATTCATTTAGGGCTAGACCCAATTCATGTTTTTTTAGGCCATGCTATCTTTTACTACATAATTACTAGAATTCATAAATTTGAACCCATGCCATTTGCCTGCCAAAAAATAGAATGCTCCATTTATATAGTTTATTTGTCTGTTTTCCTTTCAAGGTACTTTTGAGACCCACCTGGTTGATAGCAACCCTTTTTCTTAGAATGAAAGTATAGATTGGAATTTAAGTAAAGTTTCATAAAATCTTCTTGGTAAATTATCTTCTTCTCTTTTTTAACAATTTTGCACACAAGCTTGTGAATTATAAATGGGTATTGTGTCATTGAGCTATTTTGCTATGTAACAAAACATTTGGGCGGTTTTCAGACACCATATTTCCATATTTAATATGTTGGTGAGACGTATTTTTAAATCTGCAACCTCTGGAGCTGAGCTGCTTGTGAGACTCAGATAAATGAATTTGAATATGAGTCCAATCCGAATTGAATTTGAATATGAATCCAATTCAACATCGGCTCCGTCTGAGACTCAGATTCAAATGAATTTGAATATGAATTTGTAGAGTGGATTTTTGCAGTTTATTAAAAAAAATTGCATCATACCTAGCCTTTAAGTGCATATAGTATTTTTGTTCCAATGCATTTTGATTGAATAAGGTGCAACTTGATTAAGTTTCATTTATTTTTTACCAGAAGAAAGCTTTGTGTGGAAAACTCACTGGATACTTTCTCATAAGCAAGGTAAACCGTAGCCCTAAGGAGCATGAAAGTCAACTTTTAACTTTTTCAGGAGAGAATATACACATTTGGCATCAAGACAAATTGATCTAACCCTTGGGGGTTTGATGAAGTGCTATTTTATAAAACAAAAGAAAATAATGGACTAATAAATCTTAAGAAAAACAAACCATTTGTAATCACAACCAAGAGAAATTGAGGTAAAAAAGAAAAAAAAACAAAAACAAAGAGAAAATTAACAAAAACAAATGAACTCAATAAACCAAACACAAAAGAGAGAAAAGATAAGGAAAAATATAAATATGTAAAAGGAAAAAAAATTATAAGAAGGAGGATAAGAAAACAAGCAAAACTTGGGGACATCATCAAAACCTACTATTTAAAGCATGCAAGACGAAGAGTATCAAGGGAAACAATGGCAAATAGGGAACAAGAGGGAGAAACAAAGAAAACAAGATGGAAAAGAGTGTGAACAACTTAATAACTAAGACAAAGAAGGAAGTCAGGCATGGGAAGGGGGAAAACAAATCCAAAAGAAAAAGAGAAATTAGCTAGAAAATCAACCCACATCATAAAACAAAACAAAAGGGAAAGAAGGACAAAGGAGGGAACATAGGGAAAACATGAAAGGGAATGGGAGAAAGTTAAGATGTCAACAAGGGGAGGAAGCATAGAGAGGAAAAATGAAGGAAGCATAGAGAGGAAAAATGAAGGAAAGGGAATTAGTAGCTATCTCCACAATTGATGTTGTTAGGTTTTTTTTTTTATCTCCACTGCTTTTCTAATAAATTTAGTGAAATATTGCCAACTTTTTATTAGAACTTTAGTTTGGTCAAAGAAAATGAGGTGATTGGTGAAGGAAGAATGTTCAATGATGACATATTTAAAGTCACAAATCATACATGGTTAATACTAATGTAGGATCTAGTAAACACTGAGATGGATAAAAATTAAATTGATAAAAAAATATGTTGGTGCTTTAAATATCTCTTGTTGAGATTAATCTAAGTGTGAGAGTGCCCACATGTGTGTGCATGTATTTTTCGATTTAATGGTTGTTGGCTTCCTACATCAACATTATTCTAGTGGATTCAAACAACTTGGACAAAGAAATGTGAGATATCTTTGTGTTCAAAATTAGTTATCAACAAGTGTTTCAGGAGGGTCCTTGGTTCTTGGGAACCGTGGGACTTTTTATAATCCATTGGTTTTTAGATTTTGATCCTAACACTTTGTTTGTTACTAGAATGTCAGTTTGGGTTTGTCTTCCCAATTTGTCATTGCATCTCTAGTATTTATCAAATTTTTAGGATATTGGGAATACTTTGGGCACTTACATAAGATCAACTTGACACATATATAGTAGTTTTATGTACATATGTGCATATATGTTTTGAGATAGATTTTAATAAGGGCCTTTTGGACAAAATAATTCTCAATAGGAAAACATTTAAATATAGACAATTCTTGGATTATGAGAACATGACATTTAGGTGCAATATATGTCATATTCCAAGTCATTTACAAGCTACTTGCCCTCATGCTCCAGTTCATCCTCCCAGGAAAAAATAACAAAATCAAAATCAAAGAGATGGAAATTTTCAGAGGAATCAAGTTCAGATACTATCATTTGATTTGAGTGAGGTAAATCAACAATCGACTACCGACATTGGTCATAATGAGGTAAATCAACAATCGACTATTGACATTGATCAGAATGAGGTAAATCAACAACCAAATGTGTTGATTGGGGATTCCACTCCTTTCTCAAGGGATACAGTCGAAGAAATGGATATAGGGATTTCCTCTTTGAGGGAGGTTGAGGTAGTTGAAGCCCCTTTAGGTGGCACAAAAAGACACCATGAAACTAATACTTCTTATTCAAATAAGGAACTAGTTCCTTCTAAGAATCTTGATCTCCCTACTTTAGACTCACAGTTAGTTATTGTGACTCCTTCTTTAGCAAAGTGGCAGGATGTTAAAAAGAAGAAAATGAAAAAGGGAAAAGATCGAGGATCACTTTTTAAAATGCAAGAAATGGCATGTACATTATTTTTGTAATTTTAATTTTGTAGGTGCAGGCTGCACCTATACTTATGTAAGTGCAATATGCACTTGTACTTTCTTTTCCACATTTGTGAATGACATCCTTAGTAAACATGTCAGGGTATATTAGTGTGTCTCACATGTTGCTACAAAAACCTCATGGGAACCCCTCCTTTCTGAGTATTCGAATGGAGTAAACACATCCTCTAGTTGCAATAGTGACTGGTAACCATGAGGGACTTGACATGATTTGAACTTGTGACCTATGGCTCCCATGTTGGCAACATGCATTGAGGTTACACATCTCATCTATATTGGGTTGTAATTTTTATTTTTTTTAAATATTATATTTAGGCCACGTGTGGTGTCAACTTTAACTACACATATTACACATATCCCTTGTACTTAGTTATAAAATGCACTTGGTTTCGCTTGATCCAGATAATTATGTATCTTTAAATCTAGTTTTCCATAATGACCAATTTAAGTTCATGTACTAAATCTCATACAAAGGAGAAGTTTGATATACTTTTTTTAGGAGTGTGTTAATAAGTGGACAAATTCAACCTTTTGCATGAGGTTTTTTTTTAGCAATATAAGGTTCTACCTTGATCTACTCATATTTTCAAATTTACCATGAAATAGATTGTTTTAAAATGGACC
This sequence comes from Picea engelmannii, assembly GCA_009831015.1. Taxonomy (NCBI): domain Eukaryota; kingdom Viridiplantae; phylum Streptophyta; class Pinopsida; order Pinales; family Pinaceae; genus Picea; species Picea engelmannii. The sequence continues at coordinate 391,264 of ML782743.1, read as the reverse complement.
TAAACCTTTAAGAGCAAAGTTCCATCACCAAAGTTCCTACTTTTCCAAAATTCAAATTATTTGAACCAAGACACTTAATGGGAAAGTTCCAATTAATTAAGTAGAACTATAACTTTTAATAAAATTATCTAATCTCTTCACTCATTGTTTTTTGGCATGTCTTCAAAGAGATGAACCAAACACCGAACAAACTTTCAAAAGATGACCTGAGAATCATTACTTGCTACAAGAATTTATTGGTGGCTCACAGTGAGCATTTGATACATGATCTTTAAAGTAACTTGTGTACGTAACATGTCAATCTAGAACTGTGAACTTTATGATGTCGCAATACCTGTTTATGATGTCACAATACCTTCTGGTACTATGTTTTGTAGAAATTGTCGACTAGGTTAGACGAGTTTGCAGATTTTTATTGAAGATTTGTATTGAATTGATGTCTCTATAAAGAAATTGGAGAGTAGACATTTCTTTACACAAATATAAAGCATGTTCTTAGCATATTATTAACAATGAAATAGTACACATATTTGTACATCAAGCTTTGGCTTAAAATAGATAGGATATCTTAGCCACACTAACAAACTAGTTGAGAGAGACTAAGTTGGAGAAGATCTCTCACAACCAACTAGATCTACAACAACCTCCTAAACAATAGGAACAAACAACTCACAATAACAAATACATTAGCAAATCACAATTGTGAAGAATCTCACACTAATCACAAGACAAGTAGGACCTAATCACTCCAACACCCTCTCTTAACCAGTACTTATCTGGATCTCTGCCATGTAAGGTACTTATTAGCATCTCTAGCCATTCAAAATCTTGTAGGCTATGAACTCCATCAAGTTGCCTCATAACTCTCGTAAAGGAGTAGCTCCTGAGTTGAATTCCCCAGTTCATGAATTCCACCTCCTCGAACTTCTAAATCAGGGATCTCCCAAAGTCAATTACTGGACAACAATCTATACGCATGTCTCGTAACCTCACTAGTATACTCCAATCCACATGCATGTCTCGATAACTAGTGAGGGATCATTCTCGAGATCCACAACTACTCAACTAACTCGACAACCATGCATTTTGAGCTTTTACCTGCACTTGATTCCTTCTAAATTTGGAAATACAATTGCTTCAGACCACTAAATCAATTCCATGTTAGTAATGACTGAACTACTAGCCATTCTATGGACATACTCCCATCTACGGAGACACTTAGGTACCCAACCATGGTGCTCACCGGTTCTCTAGGAAAATAGTCTAGATACATAATGTATCTGAGTCAGTGTTATAGGACATTTCACTTCATCATAGTTTGATTTTGGAGATTCATCAACATCATTTATTTCACAAACAAAGAACAAATCTAATATATTTGCACTAATTCAAAGACAAATTAAAATGCAGAAAGAATCTACTCTCACCCTCTCTAAGCTAATCCTAGCTATGTACAAAGGATTAAATTGCAAAAGTTGCATGATCACAGTCCCTCTCATTAGAGAGTCAAGATTGTACCATGTAAATAAATTGGAGAGTAGACATTTATTTACACAAATATAATAATTGTTCTTACTGTATTATTAACAATGAAATAATACACATATCTAGACATCAAGCTTTGGCTTAAAATAGGGCTATCTTAGCCACACTAACAAACTAATTGAGAGAAAATCTAACAACTCACATAAATATTACAATAACAAATACATTAACAAATACCAATTGTGAAGAATCCCAAATACTCCAAGAGTCATGTTTTCTATTAAAACACACAAAATTGTTTCATCTCAAAGAGTCAAAGAAACCTTGTCACACCATACATCCCCGCCTAGTTGTTGATTTAACTAGTCACCAAAAATAAAAATAAAAGTTTGTTCACTCATTATCTTATTTTTTATACTTATAAGTTAAATTTTTTTACTTAATTAAATTTATTTGTATTAATTTTAATTTTATATTTTTATTTATCAATTTCCATTAATTATGATTTTTAATTTAAATAACCCTTTTCCTTATGTTTAAACTTTATTGCTCCGTTATTTTTTTTTTGTTTTACTATTTAAGCTGGCTCGCTTTAGTCTGTTAAATCCCACGTAAAGTCAACGAAATCAGAGTACGTGTCAAGATGTTTATTTTTTATGAAAGCTTAGTACGTAAGCTTGCATCTCAGCGCAATAATCGCTGAATATATACAATGAGATTTGTATTGTATATCGAAATTATTTGGCTTTTAATGTAGAAAAGAATAAAATGAAAAAGAGACAAAAACAGGATAAGAATTGACGAGCATTCGTACGCATCTATACCTGCACCAGAACAAAATACTAAAAGTGGAATACCTAACCGTTGTAACTGACCTCAATAAAAATATATATCCGGCCTTATCCGTTCAAAATATTAATTATCAATGGGATTTTAAAGTGACTGTATTATCATCACTGTTGAAAGCTGAGGTTTGAATCCGAAAGTATATCTAACGTTATTTGCGTCCGAATCTATATTTGGCTTTAATGTTGAAAAAAGAGAATAAAGGGAAAAAAGAGACGACAAATACGGGAAAAGGAGTGACCAAAAACGATTATGCATATATTCTTTTACAACTACATAATGGCCTGCATGTTAAGAATATAGTCAATAAAGTAAAATAATAAGATAAAAAAGTAACTACATAATAGTTTGCATAATAAGATAAAAAATTAACTACATAATAGTTTGCATGTTAATAATATAGTTAATAAAGTAAATAATTAATAACAAAATCAAAAAGTAAAGTTGACGAAAGAAAACTAAGTCAATTCAATTAATATATTATAACTACATCACTAATGTATTATATAATTAATATGCACATCACTAATGTATTATATAGTATATATTGGGCAACTGTTCTCTAACAAAATGACCTAACTAGGATAGGATAACATAAGAAATTAAGATTAGGGTTTTCAACACTGCATTCCCAAGCTCTTGACTCAAGGGTGCATGCTTTACACTTTACAATTTATTCTTTATATTATTATATGTATACCATTATATGTATTGGTCTTCAACTTTTTGATATAAATTTTATAAGGATTGATTGATATATACTTTACAAAAATTCTGACATTAAAAATGGGATGCATCTTTTTCCCTTGGATCTAATGGTTAAGAACGTGTGCTTTTTCCTAAAATTTTATAAGTTCAAATCCAAAAGAGGTAGGAGATAGGGTATGTATACTTTCGTAATCTTTATAGTGAAATGACTGAATTGATATCATGACAGTGACCTTAAAATTAAATTATTATTATTATTTATTATAATATGTAATTATTAATTTATAAAAATTATAATATAAAAATTTAAATGTGATTTTTTCTTTGTTGTGAAAGAATAATTTTGACTAAAATATTTTAGATATTTTTTATATTTCATAGATAATATTCAATTTATATTCATCGTCACTTGACTCAATGGAGATAGTTGAGAAGGCACTCAACAGAACCCGTCCATTCCAAGATTTGTTTTCCTCATATATATTTTATGAGACATTTCTGAGCAACAAGGAATTTCCAAGCAATTTTTTGCATTGTGTAATCAATATACACTGCAAATCAGTAAGCACCTATCTTGATAGAAACATCTAATGAAACGCCCAAAACAAAACAACCAACCGAAAATTTTCCTTTTTAACTTATCCTTTACCAGAATTGCAATATTAAAAATTGAATGCATCTCTTTCCTGTAAATGATTTGGAGACTTCCCAAAGCCTAGCGGTTGCACTTAAAAGCTCTCACATTTTCTTATAGAAGTCGGAGCATCCAGAAGTCGCCTAATTTTGAAGCAAATTTAGTCTCCCCAGTTGTTGTATTCAAAAGCTCTCACATTTCGTTATACATCTTTCAAAGTCAGGGCATCCGGTAACGGTTTAATTTTGTGACAAATTTCTTTGATCAGAGAGTGAGTTTATTTGATGGAATTTGGCCAATTTCTAACAATAAAGTTTGCACTTTTGCAAATGAAAGGCCTAAGCTTTGCTTGAATGTGTCCGGTCTTTTCTTTCAATCTCTGAACTCTTGTCACTGAATCTTGCTATATTGGTAAAATTAATGATTTTTTTAAGCCAAGCTATATTGGTAAAATTAATAAAAAAAGTTAAGCCAAGCTACTTTTCAAGATTCGTTTTTTTAGTAGAAAATTGTTCAATATATTAATATATGTTGTTCTCGATATACAATCATGTCAAGCTGATATCCATCCTCCAAAAAGAAAAGAACTGTGATCAGCATGTAATCACCAAAGTCCAGACTCAAAATAAAACATTGGAATATGTACAGCCCACTCGAAAAGATACAGAGTGTGTACAATACTAGGTCCAATATCTCCACAGCAAGCAATTCAAAATTCAGATTACATAGTACCATCATGGATAAATACCAAAAAAACACAGAGTTAAAGTATCAAAGCTGATAAAAACAAAAAAGGAAACAGGTCCAAAGACTAAGACCATCATGGATAGAGTTGTAATGAAAGTGGGGGGGCCTCATGGCCATCCTGCCATTTACTATAGTGTATCCTTTCTTCTGGAACCTGTAATGCTAGCTTTGATAGAACATCTGCTTTCATATTCTCTTCCCTATATATATGGTCAAACTTGATATCAGTGAAGAGGGCAATGAGTTCTCTGATCTTTGTCTTCTAGCCCATGAGAGAGGTTACTTGTAACCTGCATAAGTGGTTTATCCAGTTTGTAACAATCTTTGAATCCCCTGGGACATGTAAACAAACTAAATTTAATCTGAGTGCTAAAGTTAAAGATGCCCAAACCCCAAGAAGTTTCGCCCTGGTGTTGGTGCCTTGCCCACAGTTTAAGGTCCATCTGTAAGAAGTCTTTCCTGTAGTCTTTATAACACCCCCTGCCCCACAAAGTGTACCATTAAGTTGCGCAGCTCCATCAAACCAGCAAGTATTATCCAATATAATATTTAGGGGTCTTCTTTATCCTGTTATGTGTCCTTGTTTGCAACTGACAACTGGATGGCTTCGTCATCCCTCTGATTTGGATACAAACCCTCATAGCTGAGGGTGTACAACTATCAAAGATACATTTGTTTCTTTCCAGCCACAAATACCAACAAACAATAATTGGTAAAGTTTTGTAAGATTTCTCCACCTTTATCCAGTCTTCAAAGCACTTGATTAATGAATTTCCTCCCCAGTTAGTAGCAAGATTATAAACATTATGTAAATTTTTCCACAGTTTTAAATGAAAGGACAGTAGATAAAAAGATGCGAGATGGACTCCTCATCCCTATAACAAAGTGAACAGATGCTCGAGCCATACCATCCTCTTTTTTGTATAGAGTCCCAAGTGAGGATTTTACAATCCAAAACTAACCAAAAGAAAAGTTTTATTTTGAAAGCCAAGTCCCAGGTCCATAAATGATTTCTCCAAGTAGATATCTGTTGAGGCCAGAGTTTAAGAGCTAAGGCATTGTAGCCATTCTTTGCTGAGAGAAATCCCGAATGGTCACTGCCTATCCACAATAGCATATCTTCCCTAGATCGCAACTGGATAGTCGAATAGATAAGTGCCCTTATATAGGTTTGCCATTCCAATGCAAGAAGTCTCGAAAGTCCCAAATCCTCACTAGACCTCCATTGATCACTGATATAACCCCATGATGATTGAGCCTTCGCTTGGTACAAATAGCGAACATTTTGCATTTTTAAGGCCAATAAAAGCTCATGAGATAAAATAGTTGTGTTACCAATGCCTAGTATTTTATCCAGCCCAATGAGTATAGAATAACCATTTCCGGGCTTCCAGCTCAACCAATGGGTAATGAGTGGCAACGACTTCATCAGATATTTCCAAAAGTGAGAGGCCAATGGTTGAATAACTTGAGTAGTTCTAAGCCAAGTAGCCACATATACGTAAGGGAGATATTTGTCTTTGACCACCCGGTGCCATATTTCGTCCTCCATCAAGACTCTCCACAGGGAGTTGGATGCTAACGCTCGATTGAAAATGAAAAAATTCTTGAGACCCCAGCCTCCCAAAGGTTTTAGTTTTGCAATTAGTTCCCAGCTACAAAGATGTATGCCATGTTCTTTACGACCCCCCGTCCAGAGAAAGTCAAAAATCAATTTACGAATCTTTGAAAGTCAAAAATCAATTTACGAATCTTTGTGAGAACCGTGACAGGAACCACCGCAAGTGCCATCTAAAAAATTGATTGCGTTTCCAAAACAACCTTTAATAATATGCAGCAACCTCCCAAAGTTAACCAACGGTTACACTAATGCTTTATCCGGCTTTCAAACTTTACAAGTAGCCATCTCCAATCTTCAAAATAGGTTTTTTCAACTTTAAGAAAATACCCCAAATATTTAAAAACCAGTGCCAACTCCATGAAATTGTAAGCAAATAAATCCTTAAATCTCACCAAGTCAGCATCCTCAAGCCTCGCATAATGGAAAGCAGATTTATTTTGGTTAATTCTTAGGCTCGAAGTGCTACAGAATTGATCCAGAATGTTCTTAACCAATTGCCATTCTGCAACAGTTGCCTTTGTCATGATGAGCACATCATCAACAAATATAAGATGTAGAATTTTAACAACTCTAGAAACCTTAACCTTAGTCAAATTCCCCACCTTGATCTGCTCATCTTTTCTTTTCAAAATTTTCACCTTGATCTGCTCATCTTTTCTTTTCAAAATTTTCACCTTGATCTGCTCATCTTTTCTTTTCAAAATTTAAATGATTCAAATTTTCACCTTGATCTGCTCATCTTTTCTTTTCAAAATTTAAATGATATGAATCATTTTAAAATGGACCAAAATTTTAAATGGCTAAATTTCATTATCAAAATTCTATTTTTTCAAAATTTAGATTATTTTGATTATCTTAAAATAAACATAAAAAACATTAATGGACAAAATTCCAATTAATCTAATAAAACTATAATTTTTCACAAAATTTCGAATAAATTTGAAAAACAAAAGAAAAACGAGTTTGTACTCGCTCTCACTCTCGTCACTTTATTTTTTGAAATGTGATTTTTTAATTATAGGAGAAGCCATCAAACAAAACACATTGGAACATGTATATTAAAATATTAAATTCTATGTAAAGTCGATGAAATCGGAATACGTATTTTTATGCTTATGTGTTTTTTAAACGTTAATACCAAACCTGTCATCTCAACTCAATAATCGCTGAGTATATACGAATGAGATTTGTATTGTACGTCGAAATTATTTTGCTTTACCGTGGAAAAGAATAAAATGAAAAAGATAGACAAAAACAGAATAAGAAATGAACCAACATGGGTCATGAGAGATAGCTTGCATGGTAAAATGTGCGCACACTTTTCCAGTTTGGGGAGAGGTCACAAGTTCAAGCCTGGCTACGAGTCTTTTAGACTGTTGCTTTCCACTCTCATATCATCCACTATGTTGCTTTCCACTCTCATATCATCCACTATGTGGGGAAGTATCGAGATGGGTTCCCGATTAACTTCCATCTGAAAAAAAAAAAAATGACAAACATTCAAACTCAAACTGATGAAATAAAATTAAAATAAATCTATACTGATTTAATAGAATTGATACATTATACTGGATACATTACAGGGAAGGTGATGAGACCCGCACTCACATTTTCTTGGACTCCAAGGAAAGATAAAGTCACGGCATCTTTCTGACAGAACCCATTTCATTCTCGTTGAATTCCACTCTGTGTCATCGAACCCATTGACATCTTCGGCCCTTCATGCAGATAGCTAAAGCCATCATTTACTCATACGCACTTCTTTAACAATCCCAATAATTATCCATATACATATACATTCTCCTAAGCTCAGAGATGCGCACAATATCTATCCTGCTTCTTCACGTACTATCTTATGCTCTGTAATCCAACAATGGCGGATTCTCTGTCATCGCCTCTGCCACAACATGGAACAGAGATCAAGGTTTCGGACCTCGACAAGGCCGGACCCAGCGAGGAGAAGGCATGGCGCTTGAATATCGAAAGGAATCCGAAGCCTGAAAGGCCTCAGCGCGGCCCCCGTGATTGCTTCACTGTGTTCGGTCTGTTTTATCAATCTCAGAATACTTGTCATTGAATGTGATTGGTAAAATTCATCCAGGACTAAACCCATTTCATGAATTTTTTGATACATACTGTTTTTTAAGAATTTATTACAGAATAGAATAATGCCCACAATTACCAATTGATAGAGTAATGTCCACAATTATTAGTCTTAGTACATTTAAATCCATGTACAAATATTGTCTGTCGTTTTTCAAGGTATTTCTTACAGACCGGGGTATTTCTTACAAATTATAGACCTACCTGGTCTGTAGGACCTCACAGACAAGGTACTTCTTACTTATAGATGGACCTGCCTCGTATTTAGGATGGTGAGCATTCAGTATCCGGTTACAGAGCTTTGTATGCAGGATTGTATCATCAAATCTAAAATAACTTTAGATTTGATGGTGTACATACATTCTGCATATACACCATTCAGTGTTTTGTTTTGTAGCTGGATGCTTAATGCTTGCCCTATAATTAAAATCCTTTGTTTTTTGGCAATATTATTTTTCTACATTACTTCAGATCTGATGATGTACATTTTGCATATACACCATTCAGTGTTTTGTAGCCGGATGCTTAATGCTCGCCCTATAATCAAAATCCTTTGTTTTTTTGGCAATGTCATTTTCTGCATTACTTTAATAGTTTATATATGAATATCATTTTTCTGTAGGACCTAACAGACAAGGTACTTCTTACTTATAGATGGACCTACCTCGTTATCCGGTTACAGAGCTTTGTATGCAGGAGTGTATCATCAAATCTAAAATAACTTTACATCAGATGGTGTACACTCTGCATATACACCATTCAGTGTTCTGTAGCTGGATACTTAATGCTTGCCCTATCATCAAAATCCTTTGTCTTTTTGGCAATGTCATTTTCTGCATAACTTTAATAGTGTATATATGAATATCGTTTTTTTTTGTCAGTGCCATTTTCTGCATTGGTATAATAGTGTATATATGGATATCGTTTTGGTTTTGCAGTGTCATTTTCTGCACTTTGGTTTGCCAAAAAATTTGATACCATACATCAATTTTTTTTAGCAGTGCCATATTTCTGGCCTTTGGTTAGTCGAAAAATTTGATACCCATATTATACATACCAATGTGCAGAAAAATAACACTGTTAAAAATATTATATATACATGTGTATGCCTATTAGAGTTTTTGGGGAAGACCGATGTGCAGAAAAATGACAGGGTTTAAATATATAAAATCTAATAATTGTATCATTATATTCTGTAACAAATTCTTACAAGGCGCAGAAAATTCATGAAGTGGGTGACTTTATTTATCTGTTTTATTTTCAGGTACTTTTGAGACCTACGTAGTCCATATGATCTCTTTTCTTAGAGTCAAAATCCAGATTTAAATTTCATCAGAATTTAATCAATTTTTTATCAAATTATATTGGATTTTTATTTCATAAATTTATAGAACATAATGAGCTTTTGTGAATTATGAAGTAGTTATGGCGTCATTGTTGTAAATTAAGGACCTCTTGTGCTCTGCAAGAAAACATGTGGGCAGTTTGGACTAGTCATCTTGGTGATAAACTAGCACGTACCTTTTTAAACCTGGGTCCATTATGCACCTCCAAGTTGCATGTCGCATATCAGATATTACTGTTTTTGTGAACTTCATTTGTGTGAATTTGAGATATGTTTATTCAAGGTTTACAACCTTGAGATGCATATCAGATTTGGGTTTAGACCGGTCAGATATTAGTGATTTTTGTGAATTTCATTTGTGTGAATTTGAGATATGTATATTTAAAGTTTACAACCTTGAGATGTATGTTTAGACGGGTCTGTGAAGGTGTTCATATTCAATGCACTCAATACACCTTTGAATTCAATGAATCATTATACAAAGCAAAGTGTCAATGGATTCCCCGCCCTACCTAAGCTGTAGAGCACCACCTTGCTTCACTTGGTGCAAAAAGACTTGTTTTAACTCTGTTTCCCAAATTGTAGTGGAGACTGCTTGTACGGTTTCAAGAAACCTTAAATATAGGATTCCCCACCCTACCTAGGCTGGAGAGCACCTTACTTCAATTGGTGCAAAAAGACTTAACTCTGTTTCCTAAATTGTAGTGAAGACTGCTTGTACGGTTTCAAGAAACCTTAAATTTATCAATCTAGCTGGTCAAGTATATGTAAGAATTGATTTTGAGTCAATTTGTCTGAGACTTTGACTTTTAAGTTTATTGATTCTGTGTCATTATTAATTAAGGAATAGAGAATCTATTGCATGTTGAATGATGATGAATAAAGAAGCAAAAGACTCTGGAGTCTTGAACGCAGCCATGTCTAGTGAATTACTCCATGCAGTGTAGTTGGGAATGACTTGGCAACCTGAGCGGTAAGAGTATGTCCTGGTCTCTGGAAATTTTTGGGAAAAAACTTTGCAAATAAAACATTCGAAAAATATTCAATTCATAGAAGAATCCTCGACATCAAAGTAAACATAGAGGCAGTTTGCACTTTCAAATATACCAAAAATTCTTGAAAATATTTTGAATCTAGCAGCAATATGCATATAGATGGCTTTGTCTGAAGCTTTCTGCCTACGGATGAAAATCAGTGCAGAATGAGGGTGTTTTCATCATTTTTGGGTTTTACGTCATTGGCTGAGTTTGTAACTCAACAAGCCTCGACAAAGTCATCGAGTACGTGTCAAATTTGCCGAGTCTGGATGAGTTTGCCCAAAGTTGACCAAGTATTTACTTCTGAGTAAAAGCCTTTTTTTTAGGCTTTAGCCGAGCCAAGTAGATTCTCGAAGTACTCAGAAAACTTGGCAAGTCTTGTAAATAACCCTTGGATTATCTACTAGCTTTTAGATTGTAATGAATATTGAAGCATAAATTGCTTTGATAAGTTCCAGCAATGGCTTGTTTTTTATTTGTTATTATTAGCAGGGGAGCAGGGTATCATGAATTCAGTACTTCCTGCAGCATTGCATGCACACACAACATGCATTAACAACATGGTCTCTGGTTTGTTTGTACCGTATTTCCATTAGGGTAAATTTTCTGGATGTTAATGTAGCAGAAAATATGAGAGTTTTCTTCCCAACATTTCTGCAGGGTTCAGTTCTGTACCTTTTGGTAATTCCAATCCGTTTTCACAGTGCATAATTTGGGTCTTATTTATTTAGTATATGAATATTTTTAGTTTAAAAAATCTGCTCCTAAGTTGTTCGATTCTTCTGGCACAGATGGAAATGAACTTCAGTTCTATAAAGGCTATGCTTTTTCAGTATGTTTGTCAATGCCAGTGGAACAGTATACTTGGACATGGTGCCTGAACAATATAGGGAACACTGTTTAGTAATTACCATGTTTTGGTTTCTAACTGGGGTTCTTTAATTCATTCAAACTGCGAGTGATAATTGCAGAGTAATTTGAATTGAACTCACAATATTTGAAGCATTTCATCTTTGGGAGATGGAAATGAACTTCAGTTCTATAAAGGCTATGTTTTTTCAGTATGGTTGTCAATGCCAGTGGAACACTTTACTTGGACATAGGGCCTGAACAATATAGGGCACACTGTTTAGTAATTACCATGTTTGGGTTTCTAACTAGGGTTCTTTAATTCATTCAAACTGCGAGTGATAATTGCAGAGTAATTTGAATTGAACTCACAATATTTGAAGCATTTCATCTTTGGGAGATGGAAATGAACTTAGTTCTATAAAGGCTATGTTTTTTCAGTATGGTTGTCAATGCCAGTGGAACACTATACTTGTACATGGGGCCTGAACAATATAGGGAACACTGTTTAGTAATTACCATGTTTGGGTTTCTAACTAGGGTTCTTTAATTCATTCAAACTGCAAGTGACAATTGCAGAGTAATTTGAATTGAACTCACAATATTTGAAGCATTTAATCTTTGGGAGATGGAAATGAACTTCAGTTCTATAAAGGCTATGTTTTTTCAGTATGGTTGTCAATGCCAGTGGAACACTTTACTTGGACATGGGGCCTGAAAAATATAGGGAACACTGTTTAGTAATTACCATGTTTGGGTTTCTAACTGGGGTTCTTTAATTCATTCAAACTGCGAGTGACAATTGCAGAGTAATTTGAATTGAGCTCACAATATTTGAAGCATTTCATCTTTGGGAGATGGAAATGAATTTCAGTTCTATAAAGGCTATGTTTTTTTCAGTATGGTTGTCAATGCCAGTGGAACACTATACTTGGACACGGGGCCTGAACAATCTAGGGAACACTGTTTAGTAATTACCATGTTTGGGTTTCTAACTGGGGTTCTTTAATTCATTCAAACTGCGAGTGATAATTGCAGAGTAATTTGAATTGAACTCACAATATTTGAAGCATTTCATCTTTGAGAGATGGAAATGAATTTCAGTTCTATAAAGGCTATGTTTTTTTCAGTATGGTTGTCAATGCCAGTGGAACACTATACTTGGACATGGGGCCTGAACAATCTAGGGAACACTGTTTAGTAATTACCATGTTTGGGTTTCTAAYTGGGGTTCTTTAATTCATTCAAACTGCGAGTGATAATTGCAGGGTAATTTGAATTGAACTCACAATATTGGAAGCATTTCATCTTTGGGAGTTGTCTAGGCCCTGAATAGAAAATCTAATTATGTGAAATGTGTGAACTGTTTTTTTTGAGTAAGAAAATAGGAATTCTATTAATATACAATAGAAATTATATAACCTGGAGGTTAGATGGCGGGCAGTGATTTTTAATCTAGTTCTGGGATCCATCCTTGTGATCCAAAGATAATCTTATAAAAATTGCCAGTATCAACTATTGGCCAAGCAAAAATTGTAACAGAAAAGCAGAAAAAGAGAAGCTTTCCCTAAAAAGTGTAACAGAAAAACAGCAAAAGAGAAGCTCTCCCTAACTGTTACGGCACTATGATATCGAACAGGGAAACTAACAGTAGGCATAACATTCAAAGCTAGTAATGGGTTATTATCCTGATATACGATATCAGATTTCTTAAGGGTGGACTGTTCAACTTACCGGCAAAATATGTAGATTCCATTATCAAAGTGATCGAAATCCTAGGATTAATACAGGATTGTTAGTAGCTCAAAGGGTTGGCTCAATAAATATTTGTCAATATTATTGAACATTTGGCTATTTGGCTAGTTTCATGTCTATAGATACCTATTCATATATCCTACACTACTCTACATATACTAGTTTACTAGGAACTAGGAATGCTATCACAAATGTAGAGAAGCATCCTTATGTTGCCTTAAAAAACGCAAAATTGATTGAGAGTCAAATTGCAGCATCAAATATGCCCTACTGATTCCCTGCTGTCTGTGTTTATTGATGTAAGGGAGCTGCTCATCAGTTCCCCTTCCCCATCCCTTGTCACAAGCCTAAGTAGGCTCCATTTGCGGGTGTTCACCTGGAATTGGTAGTTAAGGATCCTGGTCATCGATATCTTGATCTATCAGAGATTTAAGTCGTGATGGTGGATTTCCCACTCCATATATGTCCAGAGGTTATGCAGGGTTTTACTCCCCAGTTGGCCTCAACGCCGATGTTGCCTAGCTAGTTAAACATTGCCAAGTACCTAGGTTAGTGTGTGGCCTGGCCTTTAGTGTAAAAAGTAGTTATACATTTACACCGAAATAAAATTGGATATCTAAGTTTGGATCTCAGTGTAATAAGATCTTAAATTTGATATCAATATGAGTTAAATGAGGAATTGAGAGAATTTGGAGTTTTGCAGAGCAATTTGTGCATGATACCTGGTTTAAGTGTGTATTATTTTTGTTTAAATGCATTTTGGTTGTTTGTTGAAGCGTGTTTCGATGTAGTATTTTGGTCATTCGTTTAAGTGTATATATCATTTTTTTAATGCATTTTGGTTGTTTGTTTCAATTATTTCTGGAGAATATATTTTGAAAGATAGAATAATGTGTAATTCAATGTGTTACTTTATAAAACAAAAAGAAGTGATAGACTAATAATAAGATTTAGAAGTAAATCATTTAAAAATAATAATAGCCGGACCAGCTAAATGATCAATTGAACGATCGAAGCGCGAAGGTGCGAAGCATGCATCGTCATATAAGATTTTGTGCATTTCTCTCTCTACGTTCCGGATTTCGTAGTGACGAATTTATGAGTAGATTCATACAAATAAATGTTTTTTTAATAAAACAAAAGGAAGTAATAAACTAATAATAAAATTTAGAAAATAAATATTTTTAAAAGAAATTATAAATTAATAATAAAATTTAGAAAACAAATCATTTTTAAAAGAAATTAAAGAAACTAATAAAAATAAATGTTTTTATAAAACAAAAGTAAGCAATAGACTAGGAAACAAATTATTTTAATTATTTTAATTTTTTTTTATAAAAATAAATATTTTTAATAAAATAAAAAACAATACAGAAAAATATAAATATTAAAAAGTTAAAAAATATATATATAAAAAAGAATAAGAAACCAAACAAGGACTTCATCAAAACCTTCTAAAGGTGCATAGGAAAGGAAGAGCATTAAAAAAACTACAAGCAAGTAAAAGAACAAAAGGAAGCTAGAAGGGAGTTCTATAAAAATAAACAGGAAAAATAAAGAGAATGATAAGCAAGTAAAAGAATAAAAGAAAAACTAGAAGGGAGGTCCATAAAAATAAAGAGAATGATGTAAACTTATTAATAATCAAGAAAAAGGAAGCAAAACACAAATGGGAAAAACAGAATCCTAAAAAGAGAAAAAGAAAAAGATGTAGGCAAATCAATGTATGACTTAAAAAAAATAACAAAATGAGAAAGAGAAATAAAGAAGGAATATAAGGAGAAAATGAAAGGAAAGAGGAGAAAACTTAAGATGTAGTGACAAAAATGAAAGAAATGAACACTAGGATTAAGCAAGGTCATAATTATCATTGCAAGTGATGTTGTTAGGATTTTTCTAGATCTCCTTACTTTTTTGACAAATATGGGGGAATATTATCAATTTTGATGATAACATATTTAAAGATACTATTTTGGTTCTAGCACTACCATAGATTTATTTTAACTATGAATTTATTAAGCACTTTAAAGAGTAAAAAATAAATTAATATGGAAATCTATTGATACTTAAAAAAAAACTAAAGTAGAAACGAATCTATGATTGATTTGTGTGCATTTATTTTAAAGAAAAACTTTGTAGAAAAACTCTAAAAATGCTTCTCCATCTCTGATAATTTTTTTAAAATACATTAATAAACTTTAATTTATAAATATGATGTTACGCATCTCATTCTTATTAAATTGTTATTTTTTAAAAATATTATATTAATTCAAATTAATATCATAATCATATAAATACTAAACATGTATATTAGATATTTCATAAGAAGTTGTAATATGTAATTACTTTCTATATATTGAATTAATTATATATTCTTTAAATCTGTTTTTTTTTTATAACATCAATCATTCTTACATTAAATTATTATGAAATAAATATATATATATTTTTTATAAATTTAATAAATTAAAATAAACATCTGAATAGCTCTTTTACCTTTAAACTTTATTACTCCATTACTCTTTTCATTAATAAATGAAAATTTTGTTTATTTTTGGAATGATCTCATAATTTTGGAAGACTCGTCACTTTATTTTATTTTTTCGAATATGACTTTTTATCCTGATCGAGTGATGAATCAGAACACATTGGACCGTGGATATTATATATTTGATCCTAAATAAAGTTCACTTTGTTTTAATTTTTTGAAAAATGTTTCTTTTTAATTTTGAGTGATGAATCAAAACACATTGGAAGCTGGATATTAAATATTCGATCCTAGATAAAGAGAATGAATCAGATTCAATGTCTACATGGACAGATTTTCATAAGAGTTTTATACGTAACCTTTCATCTCAGCTCAATAATGGCTGAATCCATATCAGTGAGATTTGTACTGTATGTCGAAATTTATCTGTAAAGAATCAAATGAAAAAGATAGAAACGGGATAAGGAGTGACCACCAATGTTAGCAGGTATACCTGCACCATAACAAAATACGATCATCATTATAATGGCATGCGTCCAATTTTTTTTTCCTCATCGGTTCATGCGCTACATTTTAAAATATATTCTCAAATTCTTTGTTTCAGAATATTACCCGATCATGCAGTGTACGGATGACTTTTCTTGATATATAATTTAAAAGAGTTGGTACATTAAAATAATGGATTCATCCTTTTTCTTGGAAGGTGATGAGCCCCACCCTTACACTTTCTTCGATTCGAAGGAAGATGAAGTGAAGTCACGGCAACTTTCTGATAGAACTCGTTTTACCCACTTTTTATCTCGTACCATTGCCATCTTCGGCCCCTCCTGTAGATCAATAATTCTCCATATAAATTCTCAATAGGCTCAGAGATCCCTGCAATATAAATTCTGCTTCTTCACGTACTATCTTATGCTCTTTCATCCAACAATGGAAGATTCTCTGTCATCGCCTCTCTCACGACATGGAACAGAGATCAACGTTTCGGAACTCGACAGGGCCGGGCCTAGCGAGGAGAAGACATGGCGCTTGAATTTCACTGGGATTCAGAGACCTGAAAGGCCGCAGCGCGGCCCCCATTATTGCTTCACTGCGCTCGGTCTGTTCTTTCAATCTCAGAATATTTGTCATTGAAACTGTGATTGGTAAAATTCATCCAGGAGTAGACCCACTTCACGATTTTTTTGAGCCAGGCTGGTTTTTAAGAATTTCTTACAGAATAGAGCAGTGCCCATAATTATTAGGCTTCATACACTTAGACCCATGTACAATTATTGTCTGGTTTCTTTCAAGGTACTTCTGAGATCTACCTGGTCTGTAGGACCTCTTTTCTTAGAATCAAACTCCAGAGGACACCATATTATATTTTCTTAAGAGAAAAAATAAGCACTTTTAAGAAGGAAAAAATAAGTAATTTAAAGGAAAAAACTAAAGTAATTTTATTTATATATGAAACAAAATTACATCATTAGATGCCTGTGGCATTCCTGTGGGTGGCTGTATAGCAATATGCTGCTAGAGCGAAAGTGTCCAAAAATTTGGCTGAAAATTAACTTGGTATATTCTGGGCCATGGAGCTGTCCATTAAAAAAATCCCTTAAACCTCTTCAGATACATCGAAATAACAACAAAATATCTCTGAAGGTGCGCAAAAAGTTGTTCTTTTAAATTGCCAAAAACATGTATCAAATCGGACCCCTTTGTCAATCATGGAGCCAAGAGATGTGAAGGACACCATATTATATATATAGATGTGGGTATCATATATTTTTGGCAGCGTTATTTCTCTGCACTCTGGTATATATATGGGGTATCATAGTTTTTGACAGTGTCATTTTTCTGTATATGGCTTGTCAAAATATTTGATATTCATATTTATAAGTAGAAATATATACACAGATATATGTAAAAGTTTATATAAAAGTTTTCAGGGTTAGTTTGATTAATTGAACTATTTGTTAAAGGTAAACGAGAGACTGTTGAGTCACACGTTTAAATCTGGTTGAGTCATTGGGTTTATCAGTAGCTTTTGCAGCAGGGGTTTGATACTGTACTCCATCCAAATATTTCATAGAAGAGGGTTAACACTATACTCCATTAAAAAATATATTCAAATATTTTGGAGAAGAGAAAATCTCTAGAAATGTTTTTCCATATATATATAACAGAGAAATATGAAAAAAAAAATGACACGGTCCTAAATGCATGAAGACTAATAATTATGGACACCATTCTATTCTGTACCAAATCCTTAAAAACGACATGGCTCTAAAAATTCATGAAGTGGATAAAGTTTGTTTCTATATTTTATTTCAAGGTACTTTTGAGACCTACATGTGTATAGGACTTCTTTTCTTAAAATCAAAATCCAGATTTGAATTCCTCAGAATTTAATCAATTTCTTTTATAAAATTATCTTGGATTTTTATTTGATAATTTTACAAATCATA